>JANRFK010002741.1:6525988-6543527 GCA_030068395.1 Apalone spinifera | reverse complement strand
TTAAATCCTGGGCTTGATTTGCAATTTCGGTTGCCCTCATTAGCCTCCCTAGATTGATCAAGGGGTCGAGGTACCCTTAGTAGTTTGAGCAGGGGACAGGACATCTATCCCAGCTCTACAAGTGACTGACTTTGAGCCAGTCACTTTAACTGTTGCATACCTCAGTTTCCCATCTATATAACAGAGATAAGGCTATACCCCTGCATGACTAGGATGCCATGCAACAGCACAGGAAGCTCTCTGAATGCCTTGAGCAAACGACCACTTCCCAGCCTCAGAAACAGGCCCCTAATTCTCCCCCACAAGGCCAAACAGAGCCCAAGAGACAGGTCTGGCTCTGTGGCCAATTGCATTTTTTATTGAGCTCTGCTGACCAAGCAAGCAAAGTGGCAGGCAAAGCCCATTGCCTGCACCCCACTCAGGGCCCTGCGACACTGTAAGGGAAGTGAGCAGGAACCATGGGGTACATCTTCTCAGTGTTTAAGCACTTGGGTGTTGCTGGTCTCCGACACTATCTTGCCGTCCACAATCTTCTGGGTGGTGGTGAGAATCTTGTGGGTGGTTGACGTGATGCTGCTGCTGTCCACCAGGGCGTCGCTCAGGCTGCGGGGCAGAAGGAGGGAAGGTGAATGCTCAAGGGGCCGTTCCAAGGCCCCTGATCCATTGCGTGCAACCAGGGATGGAGACCTGGGGCCACGCATACCTTGCGGGGGGTAATCAGGGAGCATCCCATATAAAATCAGTAGCCTGGGGTGACATCATGCCCTGGTGAGCATTAGCTCCTCCCTTCCCTACTCCATCGGCACCCACTTTCCACATCCATGGCTCCCTGCCAGAAGCTCCAAATCCAGGAAATGTGGAGCTCCAGTGGTCAGGTTTTCCTGGGAGACAGTCTGAGGATCCCAGGCGTGCAATTAGGAGCAGCACAGGACCAGAGGGACAGATCCCATTCCTGGTGGGGATTTGGTCCAACTGCCCCTTCCCATCCCTTGGAGAAACTCAGGGCCCCGTGGCCCAGAAACTGTGACCAAACACATGGGTAAGGGGGGGGGGGGGGGGGGGGGGGGGGGGCGGATCTTGGGTGCATTGGTCAACTCAGTGGCTTTGCAGACCCTCAACCAGCCCTGCTGGGAATTGCTATAGAGTGAGTGAGGGGTGAGATGGACTATTGTGGGGCTGGATATCCCTGGCAGAAAAAATGACAAAGTGCAGGGCCCCAGGGTTAAATCCTTCCTATCCCACTTTTAACACCAATGGAAAGAGTGATGGGGCACTGGAAAGCAGCTAGGTTGCAGGAGCCCTGCAAAGTGCCATGGAGGTGGAGCTGCTGCTCCAGCCCAATGCACTCCCACTCACTTGAACTCCTCTCCACCTTCCAATAGCTGCCTGTAGGTAGCAATCTCCGCCTCCAGCTTGTCCTTGATGTTCAGCAGGGCCTCATAATCCTCAGCCTGGCGCTGGATGTCGCAGCGAACCTGAGTCAGCTCCGCCTCAGCCCGCAGGAGCTGCCCGTTCAGGTGTTCCATCTGAAGGGCGTAGCGCTGTTCCACATCCTGCAGGTTTGCCTCCAGGCTGGCTTTCTGCAAGTGGAGGAGAGGTTAGTGCCACGCCTCTGTGGGTACCAGCCACACCTCTTGGGAAGATGCCATGCCCCAGAGGCACTAGCTCCTCCCATTTGGGGGGCAGTATCGGACAAGGGGAAGCTAGGTGGTGGCCTCCTTGAGGGTAAGGGGATCCCCTTTACCTCTAACCAAGCTACCAGTCTGAGTTCTGAGGTCAGACAGAGAGAAAGGCCTCTCCTTGTGCATGGCTGGGGAGAGGCAATGGAGAACCCAAGCATGGGGCTGCGGGAGGAGTGCGACAGGGAGAACCTGACCATGTTGCTGGGGAAGAGGGAGTGAAGGAAGAGTCTAGCTGCAATGCTGGTGGGGGAACAGGAGAATCCCGGGGAGCATACCAGATTGCGCAGGGACTCCAACTCAATCTCCAGCGTCTGGACGTTGCGGCGTAGCTCGGAGATACTGCTGCGGGCCACCTCGATCTCCTTTGTGTTCTGGGTGATCTCCACAGTGCTCTCGGTGATCTGGAGGTGGGGGAGAGGGGTCAGGCCAAGTCAGTTACTTTGGGGTGGAAGCCAGCCTGAGCCAGACCTCCTGGACCCTGGCACCGCCAGGCAAGATGTAACTCCAGAAGCCCTGTTTCCATCATGGGCCAGACCAGAGCCTCAAATCAGAACCACCCCTAATTCTGGGCTCATCCTGAATGTACCACTGCACTGAAGGGTAGGATGTGCTCAAAGGGGTCCCCTTAGGTGGCCTGGTTCTTGAGGAGGGCAGAAAATGGAGGACCCCTCCAGGGACAAAGCATGGCAGCACCAATACCCAGCTCACCATCTGGCTCCATTGTTTGTCCAGGTCTTCCATGTTCTTCTGTGCCAGGTTGTCGTACTGAGCCCGGATCTCCGCCATGACCTTCCCCAGGTCCTGAGAGCGTGTGGCATCCACTTCCACCGTCAGACCCGAGCTGGCAATCTGGGCCTGCAGGCTGTCTACCTCCTGCGGGGACATGCACAGCCCAGTGAGGTCATTTGCCCTTTTGGGGGAAGAGACCTCCTTACCAAGCCTGGGCTACCTCCCACCTGCCACCCTTAGGCTGCCTGTGGCCAGTGGTTAGCCTGGCTGAGCCACACAATACAGTCCTGCCCGTGGGCACTGCTGCCTCTCAGCTTACATCCTGGTGGTTCTTCTTCATGAAGATCAGCTCTTCCTTGAGGGACTCAATCTCTCCCTCCAGCTGCAGCCGGGCCATGTTGGTGTCATCAATCACTTTCCGCAGCCCATTGATGTCGCTCTCCACCGACTGGCGGATGGCCAGCTCAGACTCAAACCTGCAGGTGAGCAAGTGAGGGTGGGGACTCAGTGTTTGGGGACTGAACTCCTGGTCAGCAGGAGAGCATGGGGGTGAGGAGCGTGCATTTGAGGGCCAGAGCCTCTCCCCATGTGTGGGGGTCAGGGTGTATTTGGGTGGCCAATCCCCTCCCCAATAAGGGGATGGTGGAGGTGCATTTAGAGGGGGAAAACTCCCTCTCCCATGTGTGAGGGTAAAATGGGTTTGTGTGTTTGGGGGGCAGTCTGGGTGCCCGATCCCTCCACCTTCAGGGGTGCAATCAGCACAGCAGAGGTGCTGCACCCCTCCCATATATCCTGGGGAGGGCTGGGTCATGACCCTCCCCTACAGCTTTCCACCCTGCCAGGACAAAGGGAGTCAGGGTGAAGGCTGGGACCCAGCCCAGTGACTGGATGTCTGCTTGATGGGACGCTCACTTGACCCGGAAGTCATCAGCAGCCAGGCGGGCATTGTCTATCTGTAAGACAATGCGGGCGTTTTCCACAGCACTGGCCAAGATCTGGGAAAGAGAAAGACACAGGGAGGGGGCATCAGTAGGTGCAGAGAGTAGCCCTGGGGCTGGCTGGGTGCAGGGTCCGGTACGCACAAAGGGCTTGAGTTCTGAGCTTGCATGCCCCCCGGATGGCAGCAGGGACCCACCTCCCTGGCGATGTCCCGAGAGCCAGAAGGCTAACTCCGCTCCCTTCTCCGCCCAAGCTCTGATCTCCTGTGCCAACCTCTGCCGGGAACCTGTAACCTGAAGCTGCTGGACTCCTGCCAACCCACTGCATTGTTTGTCTAGCTCGGCTCAGGTGCAAGGCAGGTGCGGTTTGCACAGCAACGGGAAGATGAAGGTGCTTAAAGAGACATGACCCAGTCTATTTCCAGGTGCTCGACATCCAGAGATGAGCCCTAAAAAATGGGACTAACCCCCAAATTGCTACTGGTGATGAGCTCAAGAGAGCCAGGATGCCTGGGTTCTGTTCACCGGTAGGATCACCTGTAGGACCCAAGTGTTCTGGCTCCCATTCCCAGCTCTGTCACTGGGTGACTTTGGGCGGCAGTTAGGCCCGAAGTGGTCTAAAATTTGGGTACCCCAGTTCTGCAGAGCCCAATGGGAGACTGGTTTGAAAGCAACCACAGAGGCTGAGTGGACAATACAGGCTACGGTGGCTGGCTTTCCATGCAGGCTCAGCACTGATGACTCCCCTAAATAACAACCAGTTTTACAGGCCTGCCCCCCAAGTGCCGAACTCTTGCTGAAAATCTAGCACATCAAAAATCTGTGAGATCCCTGCCTCACAAAGGTGGAAACTGAGGCACTGGGTGGTGGTGCAACTTGCCCACAGTGCCAGTAGGAGAGCCAGGAATACAGCCCACCTTTTCAGTCCAGTGCTCTGCCCACTGAGCCATGCAGCCTTCCCTCAAGGGCTCCTTTCTATCAGTCTCCATCCCAAGGGTTGCAGGGCTGTAGTGTCATTGGCTAATGAACTCACACTACTAGCCAGCACACTGATACTTGTACATAAATCAGTGGGTAAACCCAGCCTTTCTCTTTGAACTTCCAGCAGGGCATGGTGTGGAAAGGTGTTTAGTCCAATGGTTAGAGCAGGTTGGGGCTGGGAATCAAGACTTCTGGGCTCCATTTGCAGGCATGGAGAGGAGCTAGTGGGTAGAGTAGGAGCGGCTGGAAGCCAGGACTCAGGGGTTCTTTTCCCATCCTGGGAGCAGAGAGATTTGCTGTGGATCACAGGGTGGTCATGGCTTCCCTATCCCCTTGGGAGCCAGTAGCATTTTTTTCAGATGGGAATTGGCACTTTCCCTCCCTCTTTCTGTCTCCCTCCCTTGGCACCTTTTCTTCTGCTTTTTTAGAGGGGACGTTCACTGCCACCCTGTACTCCTGTTCCCACCACACCTTTGCAAATGGCCTCATTATGTCTTTGTTCTGTTTGCCAAAGGTGACTCAGCCCAGAGAACAAACAGCTGCTTTCCCCCCATCCCTGGTCCCTCCCACCCTGCATCTGGCCCCTCGGGTTACTCTGGGAAAGGGTTTTCATTCAATGCACAATGCTCTGAACAAAGAGGCAAATGTCCCTGAGATCACTGGAGGGAGGGGCTGGTTCCGGAAACATGCACGCACAAAAAGTTAAGGAGACTAACCCAGCCCTAACAGCAGCAGTGTGGCCTAGTGGACAGAACACTGAACTGAGACCTGGGTTCTGTCCCTCGCTCTGCCACTAAGCTTGGCAAGTTGTGTTGCTTCCTATGCCTCAGTTTCCCCTCTGTTTTAGATGGTGTCTGTGCAGTGCCCAGCACAACAGGGCCATGACCAGAATAATCATTTGCTTTGAGGGAGGTGCTGAGATCTGCTCAGCTCCCCCGTCCCCCTTGGGTGGGGGCAGGGGGGAATTAAGGCCTTGGTGCCTTCAAAGGGATGTAGTTGGGGGAGCCATGGCAAAGTGGGATTCTGCCTTGCCACACCCTGCCGAGGCTCATGGCCTATTGGTTACAGCTCCTCTGTGCTGTGCTGAAGGTCAAGCTGCTGTGCTGGGGAGGTTAATGAGTAACTCTTTTGTGATGCCATGATGGAGCTGGCTCCCGATTGCCACCAACTGCCTGCCTCCTCTGGGCCTCATGCTGGCTGAGTTCACCAGCATACCCCCCTCCACAGCCCACTTGGGCAATGGGGTATTTCAAGAAAGACCAATGAAGCAGGGAGGGGCTTCTGTGTAGGATTCCTGGGTATTTAAGGAGCAAGTCCTGGGCAGAGGCAGGACAGTTCCCCTCCCCCTCCTGCTACCACCCCGTTAATGGGCATTGTGCCACGTGGGTGCTTTCGCTTGTCCAACATTGGGTTTCCAGGGACTGCGGCTTGCTTTGTGCAGGTGCAGAGAAACTCCCCAGCTGTCCCACATCCCAGTCAAAGCTGCCCATCGCCTCCCGGAACGTGGGGTTTCAGTTTTCCACCTGGGGGCATACAGGGGCCTGGATTGGGCCCCTCAGCCCCAGCCTAGTTGGGTGTGACATGCGCAGATGCTGCAGCGAGCTAGCTGCAGAGGGAGCTCCGGGGGGGGAGGGGAGTCCAGGTGGGGGGGCTGCACATGGGAGGTGGGGGGCAGTCAGTCCCCTTGCAACACATCCCAAAAGGGGGCAGGCTTGTTCCTAGGCTTTCCCTAGCAAACCCATGCTGCCCCCTGCCTCTTGAGGGTGTGTGTGGGGGGGGGGACAGAGAGAGCTGGGATGCCCACAGGTGCAAGATCCCCTTGGGTTCCTTATAGTGTGTGTGTGGGTCCTGTATGTGCTAGGCAGGGCAGGAATGAGCACCTCACCTGGTTCCTCAGGTCTTCTATGACCTCAAAGTAGTGGCTCCAGTCCCTGGCCTGGGGACCCTTCTTCTCCATGAATTCCCGGATCTGGGTCTCCAGCTGGCGGTTGGCAGTCTCCAGGCTGCGCACCCTCTCCAGATAGGCAGCCAGGCGGTCATTCAGGTCCTGCATGGTTTCCTTTTCATTCTGCACCACCCCAGAGCCAGACAGGGACAGGCTGTAACTCCCTCCAGAGGTGCTGCCTGGGAAGCTGGAGCCTAGGCTGGTGGTTCTAGCCACGGAGATCCTCGAGCCGGAGCCCCCTGCCCCGGCATAAACGCTGGCAGCGCTGGTGGTTGCCATGGGCCTCCAGCCCACTAAGCTTGGAGCCCTGTAGCCGTAGCTGGATCTGGAGAAACTCATGGTGCTACCAGCAGGTGGGGACGGACAGAGAGTAGAGTTTGCAGCAGCAGCTCAGACAGTCAGTGCAGGGCTGGACTGGCTGCAGACTGGAATTTGTAGTCAGGACCAGAGGAGGGGCCAGGGAGGGCCTAGCCACTCCCACCAAGGCTCTACCAGGTTGGCTCCCAGCTCCAGGAAGGTGTGGCTACACTGAGGCCTGCTCCTGGCCGCCTTTGTTCGCACAGCCAGCTCACCTGAGTTCCTGCAGTGGAACCAGATACAGGCTTGGAGCCACTCACGCCTGTTCTGTGCCTGGTAGAGTTAACGGAGGGATGTGTCCAGCCAGGGGGGAGCTGCCATCGGGCTGGGCCAAACAAGAGGAGATCTGAGAGTGGCCAGGTGTCGCAGCAGTGCAAAGATGAATCGGGCACAGAGATGCCTGTTGCTGACCCCGAGAGCCGCCCAGGCTGTTGGCCTGCGAAGCCAGCCCTGGTAGTTCCCCAGTGGGGTTTCAGAGCCATTTGCAACCTCTCCTGCCTTTTGTCATCAGCGCATCCAGTGTTTGCCCAGAGCATGCCACAGGCCCCTTTCTTGCGGCCACAGTACTGACAAATGTCTTGCCAGGGTTGCCCAACAGCCTCGGAGGCGGGGGAGGGGGCAGTCTGCTGGGGCTGAGCAGAGTGTCTTTGCACCAAATTCCGAAGGTGCAAAGACAAGGGGAGCATAACAACCCCCATCAGATGGGGCATAGGGGCAAAATTGACAGGGTGTATCAGCTGAGAACAGGCAGCAATCACTCTCTAGCCGGTGTCTATGCTCGCTTAGCTGGGATCTCTGCATGTTAACTGGCACGCAAACATGGTCCTCTCTGCATGCTGACCTGGCATGCAAACGTGGTCCTCTCTTCATGCTAACTGGCATGCAAACGTGGTCCTCCCTGCATGCTGACCTGGCAAGATGGATATTTAGATCCAAAAATGCACCCACTTTATGATACTCCTCCCAGCTGGAATAGAGTCCTGACTTTTAATTGCAATCTGCTTTAACTGCTGACCACCATTCTCCCCAGAGCTGAGAAATCCAAGAATCTTGAGGTCCACTTCCCCCCTCTGCTGCAACCACTAGATTCCCCTAGCTGAGCTGCAGGTGGAACCCAGGAATCCTGGCTCCCAGCTCTAACCATTATACCCTGTTTCTGGCCAAAGCCACATCTACAATCCAGGAATCCAACCTCGCTAGGTCACCTCCCCCCCGCTCTAACCACCAGACACTACTGCCCTTTCAGAGCTGGTAGCTGAGCTGAGCCTGCCAGCTGATTCAGTCTGTCTGTCCAGCCCAGCCTAGCCCAGTGGAGGGAGGGGTGATCAGCCCTGACCCTGAGATCTGCTGCCTCCTGTGATCAAATCAGGAGACTTGTGCATACACAACAATGTGATCCCGCTAGCCTGCAAATCAAGCAACAAAGATCTCCATGTAATAGCAGAGGGAGAGAACTTTTATCCTTCATAGCCCTGCTGCATTCCTGGCTTATCACAGCAAGGGCCAGGCACACCCACACAGGGTGTGGCAGTGCAGGCCATTTCCTTTACTCTCCAAACAGCACTATCACCATTAGGTTGCCTGCGTTAGACAGAACCGAGCCCATGTGCCTGCCCACACATGGCTCTATTTGCGGAGAGCTGGGATTTGGCAATTGGAATCCAGACTTACTTCTGCATGTTGCAGATCTTTTGCCCTGTAGTTGGGATGAACTGAAACTCAGGAAATCCAGCCCAGCCCCCCACAGTAGTTTGGGGGCACGTCCGCTCATCCAGATATTTGTCTAGTTTTACAACAGGCGCTAGTGAAGTCTGTACAAACTACAATTCCATAGACAATGCCTTGTGTCTATTGTTCTGTATGCTATACACTGAAATGGAAGTGCGATATTTATGTTCCAATGGATCTAATTTATGATGCTATGGTAAAAATGAGTAAGGGAACAATTGTCAGGACTAGTGTGGCTGTGACCCTTCTGTATTTCTATGTTTGCTGCTGGAAATAAGTAGTTTTTAAGTGAGGTGAAACTTTGAGGTAGGCAAGCCAAATCCGGCTCCTGAAAGGGAAACCGTGGTCTGGAAAAGATGAGAACCACTGGATGATAGGGTTTGTTGCAATCTGGAGCAGTGTCTAGTCATGGGAAACAGCAATAGAGATGCATTAAGGATGGACCAGGCTCGGCTACATTACAGAGGGTTAGCAATTCCAAAGGGATCAGTGAGAACTGCTCCCCGAACTAGAAAGAGACTCCAGATCTTTCCACTCTCTCTAAGAGCTACCCAGGAGACCTGGCTCTCCCTGCTTTAACCACTAGACCCCACTTTCCTCCGAGGAGTGAAGCAAGGACCCAGGATTCCCGGTGCCCAGCCCTCCTAGAGCTGTCACCCAGGAGTCTTGTCACTTGGCTGGGTACAGCACAAGGAAATGGGGAGCACCAGCACTTTGGGATTTGTGGATAAAAGTTGCCATGGACAAATCAACTGTACAGATCTGTCAGGCCCCTTGTTCCCTGGCCATGGACTGTTTCTTTCAGGATATTCTTGCATCTTACTTCAAGAAATGGAGGATTATTTACTCTGTTATTTGTTTTGCAATCACATTCAGAGGTGAGCAGAGTTAGGGCCGCTTGTGCTGGGTATTGCACAGACACAGGCTGAAAGATAGGCCCTGTCCCAAGGAAGTCACATTCTAAGCAGAGGCTGGAGGAGAAACTGAGGCACACTGAGGGCAAGTGACTTGCCTGTGGCCATTAGCAGAATCAGGACTAAAACCCAAGTGTCCTTACTGTGGTGTCCCCCCACTCTCAAAGACCGGCCTGCCAAGCACTCCTGTTGTTCTCCCACCTTGGATAGGCTGTTAGGACTTGGGAGCAGAGAGGAGCCCCTTGGTCCTGCCTAGGGCAGCTGTCCTTCCACCCAGGACAGGGCAACTCCCTACCACAGCCCCATGACAAAAAGCTCCTGGGCTTCTGGCCCTTCCTTCCAGGGGAGGATGCACAAACCAGATCCAGATTTCTGCAGAGGAGAAAAGGGAGCCTTCCCTTGGGCAAAGATTTCCCAGCTGGATCCGTTGCACAGTCAGGTGATCCCACTCCTGATACACAGCCTGCGTGTCCCCCCCTTAGTGCATTTCCTTTCAGAGCTCCTAACTGCAGCTCCTCCTGTCCATGGCCCTCCCTAATCCCTCGCCCATCTCTGTGTTTACAGCTCTCACATATTTGCAGCCTGCTCTCATGTCTCCCAAGGGCCTGTCTCTTAGCTAAATTAGATAGATTGAGCTCTTGATCTTTGACCCGAATCCTTCCTTAACTGTTTTCCTGCACAGCCTCTTTGAGCTCCCGCCAGTTTGTCAGTACCCCTGGCATTGAGTTGCCTGAAGAGAGGGCAGTTTCCCAGGCATGGTCATAGCAGAACTGTGCTGCATGGGACCTAGCCCCACTCTTCTGCACCAGACCTTTGTGCTTGGGCATGCCTGGAATGAAAGGCAACCATCCAGGCACTAGCTGTGAAAGAGGGGCCTTTCTCCTGTTGCCTGCTCAGTGCCTGGCACAAGGGGGCACAGCCGGTGGTTGGCTGGAGCCCATAGGTGCGTCTGCTATACACATATTGCTTCTTGAGGTCCCTTTGCCCCCTGCACGTGCCCTTCAGTAAGTCACTTCCCTTCTTTTTCCCACCGCCTCGCCATTGTCGATTGGGACTGTGACTTTGGGCAGTCCAAGACTGTCTCTCTCTCCTCAACTGTGCAGCACCTGGCCCATGGAGTTCAGGGGCTACAATCATACCAATGCTCCGTCTGCTCCGACAGGACCACCGTGCAGATCCATACAAAGCCATGGGTGCATCCCATGCATGGCCTTCGTCTGACTCTACCCAGGCAAACCTCACCTGCCTTGGTACAGAGCAGAGCACCATCACTTGTGAGACTGTCTAAAACTGATCAGCCTCTCAGGGCCTTGCCCAGCATGCTGGTCTGCCGCTGGCTGATGAATGAGCTGTTTTGAAGCTATGCCTTCTCTCATTCCAGCCTGCAGGCAGGGCAGATTCCACAGAGGGAGGTTTATCTGTGAGGCGATCTGACCTGAGAGCAGATTCTCCACCCTGGAAGCTCCAGGGTTTAGCTTGTGTGTGCTCGCTTGGGGCTGCACAGTGGGACTCAGGCTGCAGTATTTGCCCTGCATGGCAGAGAGAGTATGTCTACACATCAAAGTTAATTAGAAATAACAGCTGTTATTTCGAATTAACTCTCCTAGAGTCTACACAGCCAAACCGCTATTTCAAAATAAATTCGAACTAGCGGAGTGCTTATTTCGAATTTGGTAAACCTCATTCCACAAGGAATAACGCCAAATTTGAAATAGCTAAATTGAAATAAGCACTGTGTAGACGCATGTATATTTTGGCTCCCCAGGCTAATGTGCTAGTGCTGAGCACAATGCAGTCAGCCCTGAGCAGGGTGTGGGTGCCTGCTGCCTGCAGAACAAGTGTGAAGGAAAAGGAATCCTGCCTCGCATCGCATTGAAGCTGGGACAGACCTGCTGGCTAGGTCAAGGCAGTTTGTATCCCTTGCTTGTGCCAGATCAGGCAGAGGAAGGCTTGGGAGGTGGAAGTCAGTACGGCAGGGTATGCCAGCCAGCCAACATTCAAGCCTCCACTTGGATGCACGGTAAGGTTTTGTTGGCCCTGGGCCACAGCAAGTGCCCTCCCAGCACCGCCCATACCTTCTGCCTGCAGCCCCACCCTGTTCTGTTCCTTCCCCCCCACAGTCTTGCCCCACTTCCATGCATTGATTCTTTGGACAAACTGTCCCCCCGCCAGGGCCCTAGGACAGCTGCAGGGAGCCAGTGCCCTTTCAGTCCTAGGGCTGCATCCTAGGCATTGGACCACTGGGGCCTCGTCTGCCCACCCTGTGGCTTCTGCTAGGGAGTGGAGCAGGGTCGGGGCTCAGGGGCTTTGCCCATCCTGCCTGCCTGTCACTTCTGCTGGGGAGCAGGATGGGGTGTGGAGACTCCCCCAACCTGGTGCTTGTCTGCTAGGGGGTACAGGTTTTTCTGGCCCCTCTTATTATCTGCGGCCCTGGGCACAGACCCCATGAGTCTGTTGTCTAGTCCGGCCCTGCTGAGATGGCAGGGTCAGTGCTGAGGCATGTTACTGCATTGCTTTCACTGGCAAAGCTGGTGCACCTAGGCACATCCATATAGTTACATGGGTTTGCATGTGGGTGGAAATTTACTCTGCAACACAGGGAGGGGCTGTGTCTAACTGTCATCAAGACCTGGGTAAGGGGGGGAGCAGGGAGTGACCATGTGAGGGTAGCTTTCATTTATGGACAATTCCCTAGAAGTGATTAAATGGATCCTGGATCATTTCCTGGGCATGCAAAGTCTGTTTGCTCCAGCCACCGAGTGATGAGTCAGGATGCTTATCTGGGTTCTAAAAGAGATGGTGCAATGTTGAAAGGCTGGGTTCAGTGCCTGGCTCTGGGACCAGAGCCTCATGTGGGGCGATGGGGTGGCGCTGCGAGTCTGGGTTCTGATCCCAGCTTTACAAGACAGAGTGTTGTACAGTGATTATCTTGGAGTGGGTTTGGGGGTGGGGGATCTATTCCTGCCTCTGCCACTGAAGGCAGCAGAGCTTTGGGAAGTTACTTAACCTCTTGGTGATCCATTGCTTCCTCTGTCTAAGGCAGTAGTTCTCTATTTATGTATTTATTTATTTTATTTATTTATTTATTTATTTGTAAACCGCTGAGGGTTTCAGTTAACCCCTTAACAATCTTTCTAAATATGTCTATTCTTAGCTAACTATTGTCAAGCACTTGGGATAAAAGTGCTATTTGAAAAACCCTTGTTTGTTCCATGAATAAAAGCACACATCTCATATTTTAATATTAGTAGGGGGTTCTCCCTCCTCCCCCCACCACACAGCTGAGGCTGCAAAGGAGCTGGGAAAATCACCTTTCTCTGGCCACCACAGCCCTGCTTATCCCAAATTCTCCAACTCCCTCTTCTCACCCCACTGCCCCTCACCTACCTGGAATTCCCCCCACTACCTCTTTTCACACCCCTGCCCTCCACCTATCTCTTATTTCCCTCTTCCCCCTCCCACCTCATCTTGTAATCTCGCCACAGGCGAGTAGATTACGTGATTTGTCGAGGCCTGGTCATTAGCATACTCTCTGCTGCAAAAACTTGTAGTGTAGACATAGCCATAGATGCATATGGGGATGGAGATACAGAGACATATGGACAGATGTTTGGGGATGGAGTTGGATCAGTGGTGGGCAATCTGTGGCCCAAGGGTGGCATGCAGCTCATTAGCATTCTACATGTGGCTCACAAGACATTTTGTTACAGTTGTTTGCCCACGGGCAGGGTTGCTAGATTCTGCTAGTTTCCGTCCACATAGTTTTTCCTGCCAGTGTTGGTAAAGAGACACGCACGTAAAAGAAGGGCACGTGAAATGAGGTGCATGCTGATCACGCACAACATTGACTGTGAGGGCCGTGCGCTCCCTCTGCATCCAATCACAGCGCTGCGATGGTTCAATCGGCACCCCCTGCAAATTCTAAGTATACAAGCGCAGTCAGCAAAACTCCCCTAGCTCAGGAGACCGTCTTTGGTTACAATGACCTTGCGGCCACTGAGACCAAGGAGGCCACTCATGCGGCCCGCTCCCTCGCCTAGGCTGCCTATTGCTGTGATAGATCGATATTGCTTTTCTTCATATGCTGTTCTTTTTCACCTTCCCATTTTTGCTTTCCATTAACTCCCTTCTGAAAACACCCAAACAGCTTGCCATAAAAACTGCCAGAGCCAGCTGCTTCACAGGAAGGTGCAAAAAAAGTGTCAGTTCTTCTCTACAGGAAATCTGTTCCTAGTCCTGGACGCTGGCCCATGCCCTGACTCATGAGGGTTTATGAGACTTATACATATTTGTTGTCAGAATGACAGTATCAACAACCTGCCCTATGTGAGATCAAGGCCCCCCCCCTCCTGCCAAGCGTGGCTGCATAGACAGAGTGAGAGACAGAAGCTGCCCTGAAGAGCTCACATGCTGAACAAAGGGTGGGAGGGGAAAATACAGCAGAGGGAGAGGAGTGACTGAAGCCTCACATAGGAGCTCAAGGTAGGATTACACCCCAGACATCCTAAGTATCATCCAGTGGCCTACTTTGCCATGCTGCCTCACAGATCTAACTTAGCTACTGCAGTGTGAGGACGTTATCTTGAATTGCACTTTGACCAGCCTCTGTAACACAAGAATACAACAAGGTGTGTGCATGCAGGCATGTGTATTCCACAATAAGACACCCCACTGCTTCTACTCCCCTTCCCAACCAGGGCACAGATGAGAAATAACATGGGACAGATGTTTGCCACTCCTCTTACAGCAGAGCTGGAAGGCACCCAGATATTGGGGTGAAGAGCAATGTGTAAGACTCTCTGTAAACTAGATGGCATTGTTCCTTGTACTACAATAACACGTACAAGCACCAGCTGTGATCAGAGCTCTGCAGTGCAAGGCACTGTACAAATATGTTGCAAGAGACATTCTCTGCTTTGATCAAGGGACCCGTCCGTGCAACGCAGACCAAGGTATTCTCAGGGCTGCAGGCTGGAACAAGATGCTGTATTTAACTGTCTCACAACAGAGTGCATGGCGAGGAACTGACCCATGCCTGCCCTTATTGAGGGGCAGCGTGAGGTCAGTGTTACTGAGCATGCTCAGAACAAGCCAAGCAACAAATGCACATCTCTCCACCCCATGCATCATCTCTGCACACCTGGGGGTTAGGGGAAGAGAATTTCCAGTGACTTAAGCACAAAGTAAGGGAAGGTGGTGCATGGCTCAGTCAATCCCATAGTACAGCAATGGGCAACCTAGGCTAGTGAGCGAGCTGCATGAGTGGCCTCCTTCATCTTAATGGGCCCCAAGATTGTCATAACCAAGACGGTCTCCCAGGATATGACGATTTTGCTAACTGCACTTGTGTACCTAGAATTTGCAGGGGATGCCAATTAAACTGCAGCAGTGCTTTGGTTGGACATAGAGGGAGCGCACGGCTCTCGCAGCCAATGTTGTGGCAATCAGCACGCACCTCACTTCGTGTGCCCTGACTTCACCTGCACATCACTTTAATAATACCGGCAGGAAAAAAGCTACGCAGACAGAAACAAGTGGAATCTGGCAACCCTGCGCATGGCCACTGGTAATAAAATGTCTCACAGACCACACATGGAACCCTGATGGGCCATATGTGTGTCCCATGGGCCACAGGTTGCCCACCACTACCACAACACGTTGAGTAAGCCTGTTAACCCTCTCATGACCATTTTACAAAATGCTTGTTAGAATTTGCATCCAACAGATAGGACACAGAGGCAGGGTGTCCTGTTAGCTGCGTGGCTGTGCAGCAGGCTAGCAAGGGCTGTTCAGGCAAGGAAAGGTGTCCCTGGCCCAGCCGAGCCCCATTGGAGCTGCCATGGCTGGGGAGAGGTGCCCCTTCCTTGCCCAGCCCAGCCCCAGTGGAGCTGCCACTGATGAGAATTTGGCACCCCCTGCTCTGGCCCCGAGTTGCTGCCTCTAGAGAAGGCTGGGGGGAATCCTCTCTCCTTGCCTTAGCCTGGGGCAATCTGCATCCCAGAGCCCCCGACCCCACACTCCAGTTCTCTGCCCTGGCCCTGATCCTCCTCTCTCACTCCAAACCCCTTTGCCCCACCCCTCCCACACATCACCTCCATAGTGGTGCACATAAAAAATGTGTTCTGCACATGGGTGTACAGAATGAGAGGGGGCACTGCACTGGAGGCACTGAGCAGGGAAAGGACTTCCCAGATGTTGTGCAGCAAAGTAGCAGAGCTGGGGATCGTGCCTCAGTCTCCTGGATCCCAATCCAGGCTCTTCCAGTTTGCAAAGTTCCTCTCTGGGGTGAGACTATGCTTCTTGAGCCGGGGATGGGACACTGGATACTTGCCCTGTTCTGTTCCTTCCTTCTGAAGCACCTGGCAAATAGCCACAGTTGGAAGACCGGACACTAGGCTAGCTAGAACCTACTGTGGCTGTTCTTACTTAAGCTATTCTTTCTTTTTTTGTTTTCTATTCTTTGTCTCAAACAGGCCTGAACACCTCGCTCTCTGTTGGAGGCAAGCCTGCTTCTCCATTTTTGCCAAGTTATGCACTTGGTGATCACTCCAGCACTTGTGCTCAGGTCTTTTGATTTCTTATCCAATGCCTTAAACACAGACCTGTCTCCTCTGGACAATAGAGACACTCAGGGTCCTGCATGGTGAAGTCTAAACCAATGCCTGCAGTGGGGGTAGGACTGTTAAGATCGGCTGGGCTGCCAGCAGAATTGTTGAGCTCTTGGGCAAGATGGGAGGGGTATCCTCCCACCCTTTAATGTTGACAAAGAGCTAGTGTGGACGTTGCTATTTGTGATGTTGAGAGAACTGGCTTCTGCCAGTATCCCACAATGCCTGCCCTGATGGCTGCACTCAGTGTTTTGTGATCTCTGCTGCCTTGCAGGCATGCACCCCCTTCTCTTTCTAAGCTCTGGGAGGTATTTGACAGCTGAGTGAGCTACTCCTTTTGGGGAATAAACAAAGAACAAATCATTAGAATACTCCTGTTCTGCCCTACTAGGAACACAGTGGCAGGCTGCTGCTGCAGGGGGGAGGGCTGGGAGAGACCGCAGTGCAGCTTTGACATTCATCAGCATGGAGAGCTCACAGAGCTCCGAGGAAATCCCAAGTTCAGGGATCAGCTCTGCCTTCCCACAACACTGCACTGAGGGATGCTTACCCACAGAGCTTTGCTCTATCTGTGGAAAAAGGAGATAGCACTGGGGTCATGAAACATGGACAATGGGAGGCAGAAAAAACAGTTTGAAAATGGGAGGCAGAAAAACCAGTTTGACCGGTTTTCACTTCCGGTGACTTTTGCATGGACAGCACTTTCATCCCCAAACCTTCCCATAGCCTAAAGAACAGTCTGGAGGAGCTAAAAAATACTTGCCATGCTAGTTTGAAGAGGCATATTAGCCAGAGGTGTTTGTCAAGAGTGTTCCTGAGTAAATCTTGGCCAGTGTAAATACAGCATGTTCAAATACAGTCTGTGTGGGGAAGAAGGCAGTGGGAGGCGGGGTCCATTTCCTTTGCAGTTGGCTGTCACAGCTCATGGCAATGAGTTTAGACTTCTGGCTGTATGGATAAATATTGATTCGTGGAATGGGTGAAAGGGAGAAGGGTGGCTGTGGAAGTAAGGAAGGTGAATGTGTGATCAGCTCCCAGATGAAACAGCATTAAAAAGAGTAGGAGTGATGAAAGCCTTTGGTGGACAGAAAGCATAGTGGAAGAGATTCTACAGTCATTACTACATTGATTGTAGGCCCTACACAAAGAAAGCTGGTCATGAATTTCTAATTACGGAGTGGCACAGCTCTGTTACTGTAGGAACTATTATAAGTGCAGATTAGTTTAATTTTTAAACTTTATTTGGTGCTGGAGCACTCACTAATATATGGAAATATTGGGGCTGATTCTTCTTTTTACCCCAATTTTCAATGGGTGCATATCCTTCAACCCGTTCTGCAGATAGGAAGACAAGATAAAGGGCATGGGGATGTAACTGCAGAAATAGCTGCCAACAAAGTGCAAGGTAACAAGTGTTATTCAGGTGGATGCAGCATGTCCCCATGTGGATGGCAGTGGTGTTGGGTCTGGCTGACTCGAATGCTTTTTCCTGGCTGTGCCATTGATCTGCTGCATCACCTTGGGCAAGTCATTGCACTGCCCTCATGCCTCAGTTTCCCCATCTGGCAAATATGGACCTTTTCTGTGAAACACTTGGCCTGTGTCTAGACTGGCAATTTTTTCCACAAAAGCAGCTGCTTTTGCGGAAAAACTTGCC
>JANRFK010002741.1:6500795-6521842 GCA_030068395.1 Apalone spinifera | reverse complement strand
TTCCTATGTCTAGTAAACTCATCTACATGGCTCTGTCGACAGAGCCATGTAGTCCAGACATACTCTAGAGGAGAGCCCTGGGGACAAGGAGAGTGGTTATTATTTTTGGCCCAGCTTTGCAGCTCTGGTCAGAAAGGTCCTTGTCAGTTACAGCTGCTGCTAAAATAGCCCTTCTGCTCAGCCTGAGAAGGGTTTCTTTCTGTGGCTGAGCTCATGGAGTTATCCCAGGGTGGGCAGTGGATAAGAACCATACCCACATGGGGTGAGCTCGTTTCATGATGGGGAATGGCGGAGCCCAGGGAGTGGTCTTTGTCTGTATCTGTCCCTATGACATACCTCCCTCTCTTACTGCAATTAGGTCCCTCTCTTGGTGGTTCTGTTTCTCTATCTGTCCACCTATTTATCTCTTGACTGCTTGTCCATTCGTCAATGTGTCCATGTTTTTCTCTGTAGCCCTTTACCCCCAGTAGCTGAAAGCTGTTGCTAGCTCCGTTCCTTGCAAACCACATTTCTTGTCTCTTTCCCTCTCCTTAGCCAGTGCAGTTTCTTGGAAATGGGGCTGGGATGAGGGAGTGACTGTCTGCTGCCCTGGGGAGAGATTGGGAAAGTCCATGTTAAAAGCATCTTATAGGACAGAGATGATTCAGAGCTGCCCAGCTCCATTCCAGTGGAGTCAATGGGCACCTCTGACAGTGCAAAGGGGATGTGTTATCTTGAGCTGTGAGGAATGTTAAGAACTTCAAAGTGCAATCTTGAACAATGGGCCAGACACAAGGGCTTTTCCAAGCAGCTTGCCCCTGGAATATCTAGGAGGGAGGGAGGGAGTGAGTGAGTGAATGCGGATTCCCCCGCTGCCTCCCCCTGGGGGTTTCAAAGCTCAGCCTTCAGGAGATACACCCTTGTGTGTTCCTGAAATCTGGAGCTCAAAGGCCCAAGGTGTGTAAAGGATAGACTACCTATGCATGGAGGTGCTAGCCCTGCACTAAGACTGAAGGAACAGGTCTCCTTGGAAAACCCATTTGGTGGGTTTCCCTGTAATGCCTTCACTTTAAGAATAACTGTGCTTGCAGCTGAGTGGTAGAATACCTGTGGGCATTTCTGCTTTGTATAAGAGAAGGCTGTGTCCTGCTAAGGCTGCCCATTTTGCTGGGAATAACACAAGATAAGCAGGGAACTGGGTAGCTGGTTGGGAAGAAGAAAGGCGCTTCCCTGCCCATGAGAGGTAATGGCTGGGAGCCAGACCCCTTGCAGGGGATGCTCTTGCTGGACTCTGGAGGGGAAATCCAGGTGCAGTGCCCTGAACTGTGACCAGTTCCGTTCAGATTGGGTCCCACTGACATTTCATCACCACAGAGGGATAGCCAGACCAATGTGAGTGGATGGTGTCATGGCCCTGTGCTCTCCAGTCCCATGTCACAATTCCTGTCCTTTAATCAATGGCGCAATATGCTTGGAAAGGTGCCAAGTGCACTTAAAGGCTGTGGGGTGTCACATGCCCTCTTTACTCCTCAATTGCTCTGCCACTGGCTGAGGCTAAATCGACACTGGCACTCGTAACTTCGTAGCTCAGGGGTGTGAAAAAACATCCAAGTTACAGTGCTGTAAAGCACCCATGTGAGCCAGGCTACAGCGCTGGGAGCGGTGGCTACTCTTACATAGAGCACCGGGAGAGCGCTCTCCTTGTGCTTGTGCTGTGGCCACACTTTCAGTACACTGCTGCTGCAGTTGGGAAGCGCTAGGGGACATTTCCCACTCTGCAAATGATCCCTTGAGCTTAGTGCCCTTCATGCTGCTCTGGCTTTATGGGACAGTGGGAAGGAGAGAGTGGCTCTTGCCTAAGGAAGTGCCAAACTTCTGCAGAGAACAGTGCAGCAACCCCTTCCCCCGCCCAGGCTGAATGTTGAGTCTGTGACCTGGAATAGGCTCAATACCAGCTCACTGGGACTATGGTGCTTGTGATGTAGTGGTGGCCCTGTCTGCCTTCAGGGGGCTGGTCACAATAACACCATATCCACTATTTGGATGGGGTGTATAGCACCCAGAGCTGGGAGCCAGCTAGTCCTGGCTCCCTCACAAACACTTGAGATCAGAGGAGAGTCACCAAGGCCAGCTGTCTGGAAATGGATCACTGAGCTTGGGTGCTTCAGGGTCATGTGAGACACCTGGGAGGAGGGGGGGGGTGTTTGGGGGTGTCCCCAACTCCCATGACCTCTAGGTGTCATGGCTAGAAGAGGGGGGCTGGCAACCAAAGCCCCCAGGTTGTGCTCTTGCCTCTGGTAAGTAGTGGGGGGTTAGGACTCCTGGGTTCTCTGCTGATTCCTGGAGTGAAGGATGATTTCCTGGCTAGTGCCCGAATCAGGACTCCCAGGTCTTCTACCTAAATGCAGGAGGGTTGTGTGGTCTTTTGAGGAGGGGGAGTCTTGGGTTCTGTACTCAGACCCGTGTGAAATAAGACTGATCACTTACCTGCTTCTTGCCTCTGTTTCCTCACTCATAACTCAGAGGCTTGTTGCTCATCCTGATGGCAAGGACAACTTAAACACCTGCAAAGAGCGTTGCCCTCTCCAGCACAAAAGATAGCGGGGCGGGAGGGGGTGCCCGAGCAGGTCTGTGATTAGCATGAGCCCAAATTCCACCCCTCTCAGGCAAGGGGAGGGAATGCTGCTTTGGCTGTAGCTACAACAAGCCTGGCTGCTGGCTTGCATGTTCCTGCACAATCTGCTTTAGGAAAGGCGCTCTCCAGGTGGACTTTGACCCCTGCTGGCTGCCTGTCCAGGGTGGGGCTGTGCAAAGTGAGCTAGGTCTCTGGTGTGGGAAAGGGTGGGCAGATGGAGAGGAAATTCTATTGCAGTGGCTCCCAATCTATTACAATTTAATGTATTTCAATATATTAACATTTTATGGACCCCCAAACAATATAGCTGTACCTGCAGCCTGCACAGCCTCAGCCTGTTCTGCTTCCCAAGTCGTAAAAAGACTTAGCCCCCCTAGAGTACTGTTGTTGAGGGACGTGCCAGCAGGCAGTATGTCTCAGCCCGCACTGGTTCCTGAGCTGCGGGAAGTGATGCAGGTTGAAGGATGTGCTAGCTGTGAGAGGCTCTGTACATTTATTTTAATTTCTCTTTTAAACTTTCTGTGGACCCCCCTACAGTACCATTGCACAGGTTGGGAACCACTGTTTTATTGCAGTGTGCTCTCCACAGCCAATGGGCCTCCAGTTCTGGGGTGAGTGCCTCAGGCCATTTGGTTTCACTGTTCAATGTCCTTGGAGAACAGCAAGCTGATAATTCACCTCCACAGATGCCATCCAGGTGCACTAGAAAGTGCTCAGCCCTGAAATTCTGGCCTGCTGTCTGACACTAGTTGTCCCCTGCTTTATTGTCCCATCCCAGGATCTCTCTCCTCTCAGTGCGCTCCTGTGAGGTTAGTCATTGATGTGGCTCCTAGTCTATTTACCCACAGGTGGGCTCTTTTGTACATTCATCTCCATGACTAAGGCCCAGAGGAAGTGGTGATTAAGCAGCAATATTATTGCTCCATAACCCGGGGCTAAAGAGATAACCATGAGTGACAAAGGTGATATTGTTTAGTGCAGGTAGAACTAACTTTCTGTCTATCTTGCCCCTTTTGTCTAAGCTGCTGGGTGACTTTTACGATCATTAAAACATTATTAAAATGGAGGCCAGGCAACCTGGTTTGACCATTTGACTAGGATTTGAATGCCCAGAGGCTTCTTTCTGCTCTAGGGGCTAGGTGGGCAGGAAGCCTGTCAATGGAAGGGGAAAAACAAGGTGGGGAAAGAACAGGCTGGAAAACAGGTGTGGGGGCACCCAGGGGCAGGGGCAATAGATGATAAAGGCAGGGGGAGTGAAAAGCCAGACATGTGGCCTGTAGGGTTGCCAGATGTCCGGTTTTGAACTGAACAGTCC
Organism: Apalone spinifera; assembly: GCA_030068395.1. NCBI lineage: Eukaryota > Metazoa > Chordata > Testudines > Trionychidae > Apalone > Apalone spinifera. The sequence goes on along the minus strand of JANRFK010002741.1, from coordinate 6,517,913 downwards.
AGTATTTGAGCTTTCTGTTCGGAAAACAAACTGAGAAAATATAAATTAGAAAATAGAAATGTCCAGTATTTTCTAAATAAAACATAATGTAGATTGTGATGGAATGTCAAGTGTGTCCAGTATTTTTGTTGAAACCATCTGGCAACCTTAGAGGCCTGGAGCAGGGAGCTCCAGGTCCATGCAGCATGTCGCACATTGGGATCCTAGTTCAGGAGAAGGGCTCCTAAGTTCCTTGCCCAGGGAAAATGGGAGCAAAGGAACAGAGTGCCTTGATATAAGGGTGACTGTATTTCTGTGCTGTGCAAGCTGTATATCCACACACAAGGCCTAGCTTTTGGGAGTGGGCTCATGTACCTGACCTGAGGGCCTACCTGCAACCATTAAGGTCCCACTCTGGTGATGCAAAGAAATGCTGCAAACAGCCGGATGGGAGCTCCCATGGGTCAAAGGTCACTGTAGTTCTGGCAGCTTTAGCCCGGTATACGGGGCAAGGCTGGTATGCCCTTATCCCACAATCCCTGACTGCGCTTAGGACAAAGCACACCTAGGTCTAGGTCTTGAGTTGAGTTAACTGGGTGTATGGATGCTCTTAAATCAGTTTGAAACCTGGTGTGAACTGGTTGAGCCTGTACTGGTAACTTGCAAATTCAACCAATCTAGCCTGTTTTAAGAGGTAGCCAAGTTACTCTGTTACAGGGGAAAAAATAACAAGTGGTATGGTAGCACTTTAGGCTATAAAGTACTACCAGACCATTTGTTGTCCTATAAATGAATCAGCATCAGCTGCCCAGCTCCCAAAGGGTTAAACATTCTAGGCAATACTCCCATCCCCCTCCCCCAGCCCATAACCTGATGTCCCTGTACATTCCTGAGTGGTGAGGGCAGCTGGTCTGCTAGCTTCACCATCCCTGTGGAATTCACCTCCTCCCCATCTCTGCCTTCTTCGCTTTGAGAACAGCGCAAAATGTTTCTGGAAACAGGCAGGAGCTTGTTCACTTACTGGAAAATGAGTAATTTGTCACTCCTCTGCCACTATGTTCCTTTCAAAATGACAGTGCTGAGTAAAGAGCTGAAGAGACTTAGCCCCAGGATCTAGGCATTCTCTCCAATCTAGCTCACTGCATGAAGTCCCTATGACCATAGGAACTGGAGGACCTCACAATCTTTGAGGTATTTATCCTCTTAACACTCCTGAGAAGCAGGGCCCTGCTTTTGTCCCCCATTACACAGATGGGAAACTGAGGCACAGATCTTACTTGAACACAGTGGAGTTGGATGCCTAAAGACCTTTGCAGCTCTGGCTGTAAATCCTCTGCCCAGAGTCACAGAGAAAGTCAACAGCAAGCTCTGTGCTTGTGCAGCCACTCAGGAGATTCAAATGCCACACAGGTTCACATAAAAAATTATTCTGCACATAGATAGAACAAGTTAAAGGGGCCTTTGGTTAACAGCAGAATGGGGATTTGAACCAGGCTCTCCAAAGTCTCAGACTAGCACCTTAAGAACTCCCTGTTTAAAGCTGGACAAGTGTGAAGCCCTGAGGAAGACCATATAGGATATCATGCACTGAGCTACTCAAACACTTCTCCATCCAAACACCCATTGCTGGATGGTATGCTCGTAATCCACTTTAATGTTCATCTGCATTGTTCTCCCTTGGGATGAACTGAAAGATCTGATAGGTCTCTTCTACTAGGGCCCCAGGAAGGCCCCCATCACAGCCAATGTTGCCTCTTATTTTTTCCATCCATGTGCAGAATAATTTTTATGGGCAGTGGGGCATATACAGATGTGCACCATCACTAAAAACACATGTTGCTGGCTATGGGCACTCTGCTAATCAGCTGAGTGGCATTTTGAGCCTCTCCTGGATGGCTGCCCAAGTGCTCAGCTTACAGGGAACACTGGCCACAGCCTTTCCATGTGCCTGTCTTTGGCTTCTTTCATGCTATGATCCGCCTTGACCTTGTGAATGCTTGGTGTGAAGATCCCCTGGACTTTCTTGCCTCTTTCCCTTCCTATTGTTTGGGGAGCAGCCCGCAGATGCTGGGGTAGCATGGATGAAAATTGCTTGTAATACCTTGCGGCTGTAGTCATGGCCTCAGTGAGGCTTAGGGCAGAGCTGTGTTTGGGCCAGATGCATCATTTTCCATGCTATCACGATAAAGAGGAAAACTGCGCAGCCTCAAACTTTGTCAATAATACCCAAGACAGACCACAATGAAGAAAGCTTCAGAGGAATAGCTGAGTTAGTCTGTAACTGGAAAAACTTAAAAAAACAACAACAAATAGTCTAGTAGCACCTTAAAGAGTAACAAAACATGTAGATGGTATCACGAGCTTTCGTGGGCAAAACCTACTTCTTCAGATGAGTATTAAAAGTCCAGATCCAAGAATAAATAAGGGAAGGGGACTAGGGGAAGTGAATAAATTGTTCAGCCTCTTGCAACTTGAACTATCTATTCACTTTTTCCCTCCCTCTCCTCCCGCTTCCCTGGCGCAAGAAGCCCTGATTTCATACATTAGAACGTCAGTTTACTCGCGCAAGAACACGCGGCCAGTGTAGACAGGCAGCAAGTTTTTGCGCAAGAGAGGCCGCTTTTGCGCGAGATCGCGCCAGTGTAGACACAGCATGTTTTTCCAGCAATGAAGAAAGTCACTGTAGAAAACATTGTGTAGACACAGCCTGTTTTTCCAGCAATGAAGAAAGTCACTGTAGAAAACATTGTCTTGCCCCAGTATGCAAGCAGTTTGATTCTCCTGATGCTTATACCTGGAGCAAATTAGGAGTGACTTAATTGTAATTAACAGGCATACACTGGGGTAGAATCACTGTCAAGTGAGATCAGAACAAGGCCCTTGTGCCTGTGCAAGATGAGCATAAAACATGACTGACAGTATCAATTTGCAGACATGTTTCCAAGGCTGAGCAGAATCTGACTTGCGTAATGACTTTCCTAAAGCGTATCTTCATCTTCTCCTGCCAACAGCGATCTTGGAACTGAATTGGAAGAGCAGGATAGGGACCTGGAATCTGCACCCATACTCCCCGGATTTTAGAGCTTTGAATGTCTTACTCTAGGCTGACGATCTTTGAGTCGCTGACCCAGCAGTCTCATGGCTTGCTCCCATTTTAGTTTAGAGAGGCCAGGTTGATGTTCTACTTAAGCACTTCTATGACCCATGTCACTGCAGCACTCTAGACATGAAAATTTGGAATTTCATGCCACAGTGCATTAAAAATCATAGCTTCTTAGCTGATTTGCCCAAAGTCACTGAGGAAATGCAAATCTTCAGTCACATTCCTTAACTGCAAACCTATCCCCGTTATCATGCCTGCTGCTATAGAATTCAAGAGACCTTTTTGCAAAGGGCAGTGGCAGCCCGTCAATATAGGCGAACTAGGCAGTCACCTAGGGCACCAAGATAAACAGCCGTTGAGGGCTTTGGAGGCGGGGGCACCAATCGCGCGCTGATCGCACATTTCACCTAGGGTGCCAGTTGCCAGCAGCTCGTCTAGGGCTGCTCCTGGCAGAGGGTATCCCTTTTCCTGGCTTCTTCAGCCCTGCATCCAGGGAATGAATACTTCAGATGTGGATGACTCCTTCCCAGGTTTCATCTGATGGATGGTCTTAGAGGCTCATAGTCTCAGAGGAGTAGCCGTGTTCATCTATAACTTAAATGAGTAGTTCTGTGGCACCTTAGAGAGTGACAAAATGTATAGAGTATCATGAGCTTTTGTGGGTAAAACCCACTTCCTCAGATGAGTTGAATGGAAAGAACAGAATCTAATATATATAACAGCAAAGGCATTTAACTGTCCATTGTAGGACCCCTGTTAATGAGACTAAATAAGTGGACTGAATGTGTCCTATTCAAGCTCTTCATGTTAAACACGTGCTTAAGTGAGTGCCTGACTTTGGCCAGGGTTTTCCAATCAAGCCCGCCCCACATCAGTGAGTGGCAAGATTCCCCTTGGGTGTGACCACATGTAACCCCACTGAAATTCACGGCACTGAGGCCTGGGCCAAGATAAGCCCCTTTCCCAGACCTTGGCTGCAGAGTGCACATTTTTGCAGGCCTCACTGGATAAAGCACAGCTTCACCCAGTGCAAACAAAAGTTCTGCTGGAAGATAGGACCCTGTCCCAAAAGGCATCAGTGAAAGCTGCAGGCATTTTAACTGCTTTGCAATAAGGGCGCTGGGATTGGCCTGCGCCTTTCTGGGCTTGCCTTTTAGAAATAACTCCAGAGCCTGAATTCTGGAGCAGAGACCCACTGAACCTGAAGCAGGTGAATGGAGCCTCCCCTAGACTTGGCTGCAGTGCCAGGATGCTAATGAACGGTTGTCCTAGCAACAGGGGTGGAGCACCAGGAGTGCCTGATAAGGAAAGGAAGTGGCTTTGTTCACCTAGCCCTTTATGGCTTGTACTTTTACAGGGCTGATAGGTATGGGAGGCACGCACTGGTTCATACTGTTATGCTGATAAGAAGCCCACGGGATCTTTTTCAAGGGAAAAGACAATAGGCTACGTTTATTGGAAATACAGCATGAAAAGCAGCATGTGCACACACACATGGCCCTGATAATTACAGGGCATCCCCGCTATACGTCCAAGATATGTTCAAAAAAGTGGACATATAGCAAAAGGATGTAAAGTGGGAAATTTTTTTCCCTCAGCTGATTTCAATTTGTGTAAATTGGTCTTTTTTTTTTTAATTGGTGCAACAGAAGAGCAGGGAATGGGAGGACTTAAAATGGAACAGTTCCTAGGCCTAGGCTTGCTGGTTAATCATCTAGTTGACCACTCGTTGACATCCCTACTGGACACCTGTATAGGATTGCTTTGAAATAGGGCAATCTTCCACCACAGAAAACCTTGATCACCCAGCCATTCAACTGCAATTTATTTCACTGCAAAGGTGAGAATGGATTTGATCTCAAGCTCTGGAGGGCACTAATCACACCTGTCTTGAAGAACTTTCAGGGAGCTAATTCACTGTGGGGATTTCCAGATTAATAGTTTCACTGGAATAAACTGTATTGTCCTCTTTTCCTGGCAGGGTGGGTGATGACTAATATACCATAGCGCTGTGTAACGGTAGAAGTCAGTGTGAATTTTTCCTGCAGAATAAAGACTGCATTACATGAGTTATGGAAAACCGCCCAGTCTAGAACAGGTGGGTGAGAGCTGGGAAGTCCTCCTGGTGAATCATCATGATGGATGCCAATAGGAAAACTCAATGTATTGACACTAAGGCCTCATCTGAAAAATGCTAATTGTAGGAAATCTGTGGCTCCACATGTAGTAAGTATAAATAAAAAATGTGTTTTTTATAGTTGCTTTATCTCTGAGCCATCTAAATCTGTTTTGTGCAGAGATAAAGAACATGGGGATTAAAATTCCTGTGCACAGAAATGTTCGTCCTGTTGCCGATACCAACAGAACTGCTTTGGGGGCTGTGCAAAAGTGGGAGATTTTTCCAAAAATGCTAGTTTGGACATGGTCTGTGTGTGAAAGCCTTAGCCGACCCAAATACAGGTTTTCTTTTGAAGGAAACTGATTTAAAATCAAAGCAATTCAAACCACCAATTTTAATCATGATTTAAATCAACAAGGAGGACACTGACTTAGATTGTCAATTAAAATAATTTTTTGCATTTGCACTTTAGATACGTTCCTAAAGAAAATTTGTTTGTGTTGAATGGTGGTCTCTCTGGATGGTCAGGCGCTCTTTGTGCTTAAGACAAGAAAACTTTTGCTAGCAGTGTCCATTGATCTGTGCCTGCATCCTTCTCCTCCTTATTCTCTGACGCAAGGGTGTAAGGGGCAGTGCAGACCAAGCTCCTCTCCAGTGTCTCTATTGCTTGTGGTCTGAGATGGAAGCCTTCAGTGTATTCAGTGCTAGCTACCATCAATATTTTACCAGTAAATAGTTTTTATGACTATATTTTTAGGCAGGGTTCTACAGTTTCTTAATATTTAACCAGCTGGAATAGTTTCAGGGCTTGCTCTCCTCTCCCCAGTATGGGGTGACTAGTATGCTCAAGATTCTGAATTCAAAAACTGTATCCTGTCCTAGTACATTGCTGGTCAGTGGCAACTCCCTAAACAGTCTCAGGGAAACTTATGTCCCCTAGAAGAGGTTTACCGGAGTGGTCAACAAAGGCTTCCCTTGTCAACCGCGCCACATCTAGACTGCTGCGCTGTGCCGGATCAGCTGATTGTCGGCACAGTGTGGCGGCCGTTTTTATTTTAATGAAGCTGGGATTATTTAAATCCCCGCTTCTTTGACTATGATGAGTAAACTACTTTACATGGCTCCATTGTCGGAGCCATGTAGTCTAGACGTACCCCAAATGAAAACAATTACAAACCAGACAGAAATCCTACAAACAATAGGGAAAAGTGGGAACCATAATGATAGAATAAAGGAATGAGGATTTCACAACCCCAACTATTAATCAGAAGATTTTTGCCAGACAAAATGCTGTGAAACGAAGTTTTCTTTAAAAACACTGAGTAGTTCTGTAGGCACCTTAGACACTAACAAAAAATATATATACTATCATGAGCTTTAGAGGGCAAAACCCACTTCTCCAGATGAGCTTGTGCTGAAGATGTGGATTTTGCCCATGAAAGCTCATGATACCATACATATATTTGTTAGTCTCGAAGGTGTCATAGGACTACTCATTTTCAAAGTTAGAGGGGTAGCCATGTTAGTCTGTAAGTTTTCTTTAACCATCTTGAGCTCTGTTTCTCTATCTGGTGATAGTGGACAGGGTTTCCTTCTTACCAGCAAGTTATGACCCTATAGTATTTTAATGCAACATAGATGGAATGTGAGGATGTGACTTCCTGCTTTTCAGCTAAGGCTGCTTCGCTTTCAATCTGGCTGCAGACAAAGGCCTTAGACCAGTGGTCTCCAACCTTTCTAAGCATATCACTTTTTGAATTTAAGTGCAATCCAGGATCTACCTCAGACCCAAATACCCTTGCCCTGCCTCGTTCATGCCCCTTCTCTGAGGCCCTACCCCTGGTCACTGTCTCCTCCCTCCCCCATTCTTCCTTCCTTTCACCAGGCAGAGGGTTGGGACACAGGCTCTGGTCTTGGGCTAAGGGATTTGGAGTGAGAGGTGCTCTGAGCTGAGCCTAGGGCAGGGAGTTGGGGTGCAGGAGGGGGTTCAGGATAAGGCTCTGCAAGTGAGTTTGGACTCAGGGCTAGGGCTTGGGTTGTAGGAAGGGGTTCATGACTGGGGCAGGGGTTTGGGACTCTGGCTCCAGCTGGGCACTGCTTACCTTAGGTGAATCCTGGGTGTGGTGCAGTGAGGCTAAGGCATGCTCACCCTTGGTCTGGCCCTGCACCACTCTCTCAAAAGCAGCCAGCAAACTCCCTCCATCCCAAGCCCTGGTGCCCTGCCCATTCTGTGGAGATAGAATACAGGATGGGAGGGGGGCCTCCCTGACATCAGTGCCCCCTCCTCTCCCCTGCCCTGCACAGCAATCAGGAGGCTCGTGGGGGGGCAGCTCCAAGGCAAAGGGCAGAAGGTGTGTAGCAGTGGGGAAAGGGGCAGCTGAAGTGCTGTGCTTGATGGCCTCTTGGCCAAACCAGTCAGGATCATCTGTCAGAGGCTCCAAGATCCACCAGTAGAACCCAATCTATTGGTTGGTGAGCACTGCCTTAGGCGTTAGGACTTCCAATATGGCTACAAAAAGGTCCTTATCGTTACACTACACACCTATGTCAAATTTTCCACTCCTCTCCTGGCACCAAATAAATATACAGTGGCATCCTGCCAGTTCTCATGTAGACAAGTTACCCTAAAGAATAGCATTCACCTTGAGGGTTAAACTGAGATTGGGAAGTAGGGTGGGAAGGATTAGACTTTGTGGGTAAATATTCATTTCCATTGATAGTGATCAAAATTCACAGCTAGGCCACAGAGGAGTGCTCTGCTTTAAGTGTTTGCTTTAAGACTATTTACTTTTTGACATGGGCTGTTGACATTTTGTTTTAATGTTATACAGCATTGACTTTTCAAATATGAACACCTGCTGTCAATAAATACTTACTGCTAGACCCCCATAGTCCTACCCTACCCCATAATTCACAATGGTTAAAATTTAAATTGACAAAAGTAGGGGAAGAAAATGCCTAAGGCTCCTATTGTTGTGCAATTGTGCACAATTAAATTGACAAACATTTAAAAATGCTTCAAAATAAACATTGGTATCTGTGAAAAATCACACATTAAAATAAAAAAATCTGCCAAGCCGCATTTGAAGTATCTAGTTAACTATGTAGCTGGATTAGAGAGAGGAAGATGTGTGGGAATGGCTAGATAGTAGAGATGTGAAGGGTTAACCAGTTAAGGTTAACCCATGCGGGCTGGAGCAGTTACCTACATGCCTGTTTCAGCCCCACAGGTGGCCCAACTTGGACAGGGGCTGCACCGGCTGGGATGCCAGAGCAGCCCCTGCCTGCGGGGTGCCCTGACCCACCACAGGCAGGGGCTGCTCCAGCCTGGTTGGTATAGCTCCTGTCTGCAGTGGGAGGCAAGGATGCGGGCGAGCATTCCAACCAGTGGCCTCTCCCCTCTCCCACCTTCAGTTGGTTAACTGGTCAAACAATGGCTGCGTCTAGATTTGCGCAAAATCTTGCCAATACTTTTAACGGAAAAGTTTTTACGTTAAAGGTATTTGTGCAAGAGAGAGTCTATACTGGCATGTGCTTTTGTGCAAAAGAATCCGTGCCCAGTGTAGACTCTCTCTTGCGCAAGAAAGCTCCAATGGCCATTTTAGCCATCGGGCTTTCTTGCGCAAGAAATTAAGATGGCTGTCTACACTGGCCCTCTTGAGCAAGAATATGTGCGCAAGAGGGCTTATCCATGAGTGGGAGTGTCAAAGTATTTGCGCAAGAACCACTGATTTTGTACATTACAAAGTCAGTGTTCTTGTGCAAATACTAGCGGCCAGTGTAGACAGGCGGCAAGATTTTATGCAAAAGCAGTTGCTTTTGCGCAAAATCATGCCAGTCTAGACACAGCCAATATGTTTAACTAGTTAGCCAATTCAACAGGATTTTACATCCCTGTTTTTGGAATGGTGTCAGGAGGTTTTGCTCAGGTTTCCCATCTCTGGCAATTCCTTGCATTTTTGAAGCATTTTTGCTCTGCGGAGTTAAAGAGCTGTCAAGGGTCAGCCCAGCCCAGAGGGGCACTTCAACTCAGAGCACAGTGATTTCAGTACACAGCTGCTAACATGTGCTGTTAGCTATAGCATGATGGGGCCAGAGGGGTTGAGGGGTGTGTCCCTGCCCTCCCTCAGTTTCCCCATCTAAAGGTGACACTTCCCACTGCTGTCACAAAGAGATGAGTGAGGCAAGGGGATTATTAATAAAGTGTTAGGGCAGCCATGTCCTTCGACCTGCTGCTGCCGTTCAGCCTTACTAGCCATGGAGGGGGCTTAGAGTGATTCTGCAAGGCCCTGCAATCTACTCAGGCTGCACACACCTGCTCAACTAGCTGGGTGTAATCACTCTTGTGGCTGTCATTCTTCTTTGTTTCACTGACAAACTGAACAGTGCCATAAAAAGGAACAGGGATCCGTTGGACCGGTCCCACCTCATTCTAGGGGCACCGCGCCGGGCTGGATTCCAACTCCCACTCCCTTTCTCAGTTATATCTCAGCAAGAGTGAAATATTTGTCAGAGTGGCAAATTCTTTCCTGATAAGAAAGGTGGGGGTGGAATGGGAAGGGATCGCCATAGCAAACCTCTTTCCCTGCCTTTCACAAGACATGGGTGGGGTAGGGGGAAGCAGGGCTCTTTCCTGGGGGGATTCAGGCTGCTATGGGGGCTGCAGAGTTTTCTCAGAATAAGAGAACTAGTGCGGTAAATAGAAAGGCGCATAAACACTGCCAAATTAAGTGTAAAAATGTAATAAGAAAAGCCAAAAAGGAGTTTGAAGAACAGCTAGCCAGAATCTCAAAAGGTAATAACAAAATGTTTAAGTACATCAGAAGCAGGAAGCCTGCTAAACAGCCAGTGGGGCCCCTGGACGATAAATTTACAAAAGGAGCACTTAAAGACGATAAAGTCATTGTGGAGAAACTAAATGAATTCTTTGCTTCAGTCTTCATGGCTGAGGATGTTAGGTGACAAATCTGAGGACTTGTCACAGATTGAAGTGTCATTAGAGGAGGTTTTGGAATTAATTGATAAACTTAACTGTAACAAGTCACCAGGACCAGATGGCATTCACCCAAGAGTTCTAAAAGAACTCAAATATGAAATTGAGGAACTATTAACTATGGTTTGTAACCTATCCTTTAAATCAGCTTCTGTAGTTGGAATGACTGGAAGAGAGCTAATGTAAAGCCAATATTTAAAAAGGGCTCTAAAGGTGATCCCGGCAATTACCGACGAGTAAGTCTAACATCAGTACCAGCCAAATTAGTTGAAACAATAGTAAAGAATAAAATTGGCAGACACATAGAAGAACATAATTTGTTGGGCAAAAGTCAAATGATTTCTGTAAAGGGAAATAATGTCTTACTAATCTATTAGAGCTCTTTGAAGAGGTCAACAAACATGTGGACAAGGGGGATCCAGTAGATATAGTGTACTTAGATTTCCAGAAAGCCTTTGACAAGGTCCCTCACCAATGGCTCTTACGTAAATCAAGTTGTCATGGGATAAGAAGGAAGATCCTTACATGGATTGAGAACAGGTTAAAAGACAGGAAACAAAGGGTAGGAATAAATGGTAAATTTTCAGAATGGAGAGGAGTACCTAGTGGTGTTCCCCAAGGGTCAGTCATAGGATCAATTTATTCATTAATAATTTCTATTCAACTTATTCATAAATGATCTGGAGAAAGGAGTAAACAGTGAGGTGGCAAAGTTTGCAGACGATACTAAACTGCTCAAGGTAGTTAAGACCAAAGCAGACTGTGAAGAACTTCAAAAAGATCTCACAAAACTAAGTGATTGGGCAACAAAATGGCAAATGAAATTTAATGTGGATAAATGTAAAGCAATGCACACTGGAAAAAATAACCCCTACTATGCACACACTATTCTGGGGGCTAATTTAGCTACAACTAATCAGGAAAGAGATCTTGGAGTCATCGTGGATAGTTCTCTGAAAACGTCCATGCAGTGTGCAGTAGCAGTCAAAAAAGCAAACAGGATGTTAGGAATCATTAAAAAAGGGATAGAGAATAAGATGGAGAATATCTTATTGCCCTTATATAAATCCATGGTACTCCCACATCTTGAATACTGTGTACAGATGTGGTCTCCTCATCTCAAAAAAAGATATACAGGCATTAGAAAAGGTTCAGAGAAGGGTAACTAAAATGATTAGGGGTTTGGAACAAGTCCCATATGAAGAGAGATTAAAGAGACTAGGACTTTTCAGGTTGGAAAAGAGGAGACTAAGGGGGGATATGATAGAGGTCTATAAAATCATGAGTGGTGTGGAGAAAGTGAATAAGGAAAAGTTATTTACTTGTTCCCATAATATAAGAACTAGGGGCCACCAAATGAAATTAATGGGCAGCAGGTTTAAAACAAATAAAAGGAAGTTCTTCTTCATGCAGCACACAGTCAACCTGTGGAACTCCTTGCCTGAGGAGTTTGTGAAGGCTAGGACTATAACAGGGTTTAAAAGAGAACTAGATAGATTAATGGAGGTTAAGTCCATTAATGGTTATTAGCCAGGATGGGTAAGGAATGGTGTTCCTAGTTTCTGTTTATCAGAGGGTGGAGATGGATGGCAAGAGAGAAATCCCTTGATCAGTACCTGTTCAGTTCACTCCCTGTGGGACACCTGGCATTGGCCACTGTCGGCAGACCCAGTATAGCCATTCTTATGTTCTTATGATTTTTAGAGCCATTGTCAGGGAAGGCTGTGAAAGAGGGGTCTCCCAGCCCCTGGCGAAAGCACCTCTTTCCTATAGATACTCAGTGCTTGGAATCTCCCCCTTGCCAAATCCTCCCTGTTTTGTTTCTCTCCTCTGGCTGCTGCTTTCCTAGCCTGTGGTCCTATGTGATTAGAGCTGTGCATGCAGGGCCAGGTGCTGCACAGTGTCCTGTGCCCAGAGACTGGCACTGAGCAATGGAGAATCTCTTCCACCTGGCTTTCATGAAAGCAACAGAGAATCCACCCCCCCCCAGTGAGAACAAGGGGGAATCCCCACTCCACTTGTTTTTAGTCTGTTAGGAGGCTAAACTTTAAAAACAACCAATAGTCTATAAAGTGCTACCAGACTAAGAAAACATGGAGATGGTATCATGAGCTTTCGTGGGCACAGCCCACTTCTTCAAACATCCATCCAGCCATCCCTCCATCTGTATGGGAGGTAGATCTTTATCTCCCTCTTACTATAGGCTGCTCCCCCTTCCCCTGTCCCCAACCCATTGCAGTACACAAGCAAGTCAAATGGGAGTGTGAGGCCTGTGGCTTTTATTCTCCTTGGGGTTTAATGTGTGGCAGGAGGCCAGGGAGGTGCTTTAGGGCTGGAGGGCCCACCTTGCAGCACCATACATAGCACCCACCCACAATGATATAATGGTGTTATCATAGACCAGTGCTTCTCAAACTTTTTGGCCAATAGCCCGCCCCGCTCAATGCAAACCTTTCAGTGGGCCGCCAGCCAGTCATCCATGATGACAAAATGCCTTCGCTTCTACTAAAACTCATATTACACTACTGGAACATAAAAACATAAATAAATATGCTAAAACATAAGGGGTATATATAACAGTAAGAAATATTATTAATCAAAATAAAAATCATTAAACAAATTAAGCACTTTAACTTCATCACGTTCATTTACCAAACTTCATTTTAAATGAAGTAAAATATTAATTTATGTCCAACACAAAAGGTTTCAACGTTTTGGGGGACTCCAGGGGTAGAGCACCCACCAGCACCAAAGTCACCCACACCCACCTCCTTCTCCCCATGCCTCTTGCATTGGTGGCCCTGCCGAGCAACTCCTCCCCCACACTCCTAGCACCATAGACAGCTGATTTATGGCATTCAGGAGGAGCTGTGAAGGTGGGGGAGGAACAGGGATGCGGTGGGCTTGGAGGAGGATGTGGGGCTGGAACGGGGAGATGAGGAGAGGGGTTGAGGGAAGAGGTAGAAAGAGGTGAAGCTGGTCAGGAAGAGGCGGGGTGCAGGCAGGGCTTCAGGGAATGGGTGGAGTGAGGGTGGGGCCTTGGGCGAAGCAGGAGAGTTGAGCACCCCTCAGCTGGGGGGGAAGTTGGTGCCTGTGTCTGAGACCCCCACAGGCAGGGAGAGTCTCACAGCTCAACTCCAGCCCACGCGTGCATGTCTACACTGCAGTTTTTAGCTCAGCAGTGAAAACCCTGTAAGCTGGGATCAGCTGATTGAGTGCCACAGATGTTTTACTGCGGTATGGACATACTCCCCAATTCTTTCTTTGATTGTAGCCAAGGATTTCTCCTGCGATCACAGGAGACTCCCCCAGCCTTGTATATGCCCAAAGCCCAGATGGGACGGCTGCGTACTGGACTGGGAACCACAACTGGTTTTTAAGGACCCATTACTGGGGGGAATATTGGGGAGCAATGGGCAAACTTGGGGCTCCCTGCATATTACTTTTTAAAAAGCAAACAATCTTCCTTGAGCCCAGGTGCTTGTTAGGCTCCTGGAAAATCTGGGATCTTTAGAGTTTAAAAAAGTATCATTTGGCTATTATGTCAGTATTTTGCTGTGATTAAATTTATTTAAAAGATGAAAATTCTCTGATTTTGGCTGTTCTATTGCTTAATGTCTGATTACATTGTATGTATTTTGGCCTGTCTGACAAAATGTGGGGCCCCTTGAAGACGGTTTTGAAAGTGCAAATATCCCTTTTGTGCCACTAAAGCTGAATCAACTGAGGATAAAAGCCAGGGAACCTCCTTCTATCATAATTTCACTGACTATTGCTTGTATATAGTGGTGGTTTTGGGAGGAGGGGAAGGAGAACTGAGCCTATAACATGAGGCAAAAAGATCTATCTTTGAAGACCTTTATTACATGGTGCAAATAGAGAGATTAGATAGATGAGTATGGGCAATTATTGATGGTTATTCGATAAATGCATACGGGGATAGATGGATCAATGCATCTGAGGATGGATGAACATAAAACCGGCCATATTGGGTCAAGCCAAAGGTCCATCTAGCCCAGTGTCCTGTCTTCCAACAGTGGCCAATGCCAGGTGCCCCAGAGGGAATGAACAGAACAAGGAATCATTAAGTGATCCCTCCCTTGTCACCCATCCCCAGCTTCCGACAAACAGAGGCCAGGGACACTATCCCTGCCCATCGTGGCTAATAGCCGTTGATGGACCTATCCTCCATGAACTTAGCTAGTTCCTTTCAGAATCCAGTTATAGTCTTGATCTTCATAACATCTTCTGGAAAATGGATGGTGTGATGAGGTGTACCAACCGCACACTGGCTGGGAAGGGGTTAACTAGGCCTGCTTGGCTGAGAGGGCCCCTCCCTCACAGCCCTGCTGGGTATGTGTGGTGGGGACTGCACTCCATGCTGATTAATGGGGTAGAATGCTGGGAAGAATGCGAGCCATTCTAAAGGATGGTGGGTAAACCTGTGGCTGATTTATGGAGACTTCTTGGGTTGATCTAGACCCGTGTATATTAAACTTTTTAAGATGGAGGAACACCAAACAATAATTTTTTTTAATGAGAAACACCAAGGATTTTTTGTGAGAGAGGAAAAAAAAAAAAGAGGCTGGGGAAAAGTTATTGAGCAAAAAGAAAAATAGAGTCAGGGGGAAAGTTACTGAGCAAAAAGGGGCAGCCATTTTGAACTCTGTAGCACACCTCACTACACACCGGTGTGCCACCGAACACCGTTTAAGAAACACTGAACTAGACCCAAGACTGGGAATGGATTTGTCATGAACTCCTCAAATCTGGCAGCTCATACTCCTAGGCTATGTCTACACTGGCGCGATCTTGCGCCAGAGCTATGCAAATGAGGCTAAGCGTGGAATATTGCCGAGCCTCATTTGCATATCTAATGAGCCATCATTTTTTTCAGAAGAGGCTCTTGCGCAAGAAGGAGTGTCTACACTGCCCCTTCTTGCACAAGAAAAACCCTCTTGCGCAATGCCGTTCTTCCTGAAAAGTAATAGGTGTAACGGCATTGCGCAAGAGGGTTTTTCTTGCGCAAGAAGGGGCAGTGTAGATGCTCCTTCATGCGCAAGAGCCTCTTCCACAAAAATGGCGGCTCATTAGATATGCAAATATTCCACGCTTAGCCTCATTTGCATAGCTCTGGCGCGAGATCGCACCAGTGTAGCCATAGCCTTACTGTGACATGGGCACATCCCTTGATCCTGGATCCACAGACCCAAGAATCTTAACTTTTCACCAGGCCATTGATCAAAGCTTGAATGATCTAAGTGGACAAATAGTCTGCCCTTTCCTTTAGTCTGATTTCCCCCTACAGGTAAATCTGATGAGTCACCCATCCAATGAGCACCCATGAGCCAGAGGTTGGTCTGATTCCTGGTTGCTTGTTGGAGCTCAGGACTTCCCCCCTGGGGTGCATGTGCTTGGAATGGGGGGTTGGAGGAGGATCTCCAAAATTTGAAGGGGTGGAGAAAAGGATGGGGGAACATAGGGAATTGCCAAACCCAAGGTCCGTCTAGTTCAGTATTCTGTCTCCAACAATGGTTAGATCAGATGCCTGAGAGGAACACGCAGAAACCCTACAATAGGGAGATGTCAGATAATCTGTCCCCGCATAGAGTTCTCACCCTTCTCCCTAATGGTTAGATTTCAACTGATACCTCAAAGCTCAAGATTTAATATCCCTTCCAAACACTCTGATAACCAGCGATTCTCTGACTCCTCATCCCTGGCTGGAGAGACCATGGAGGGCTTTGGACACGATCACCATTGGGTTCTCCCTCTTCCAGTGAAGAGCATAGTTTTCCCAATGAAGATAGGTTCACATGACACAATGCTAGAACTTGGTCAGCATGACTTCTCCTCGGGCTCCGTGGTTGAATGGCTGCTCTGTCTCTGGTCATGAGAACGCAAGAGATACACTGAGATGCAGGAGCTGCAAGCTGCTCTTTAATGTGTCTCCCACAGCTCTTTGCAGCCCATGCTATTAAAACACAATGTGATTTTAATTATTAGCCACTCAAAGTTAACAACCAATCAGGATGCTTTTATTGTGTTATTAACCAGTTGTAGCTGGTAAAATAATACTCAGTGATTTTGCTGTGAGAATCTCATGTATTTGCCTTTTTATACTGTGTAAATGTGACTATATAGGGATACAATAAATGAAACAATGAATCCACATGCTCTTCTGAGTTATGTTGATTACTAATTTGGCTCCTGGACCACTGAGGGTCTCAGTATTGCTGTGCTAACATGCCCCGTGCACTGGATTTGCTGGGATTTCACCACATTTACAATTAACTGTTCTAATCCTGGATGTTCTTGTAATCTATGTGTTACTGGTGCCTTCCAGAAATCTTGGGATTTCATGGACTTTAAGCCCAGAAGGGACCAACCATGTAGGCTGACCATCTGCACATCACTGCCCAGAGAAGTTTACCCTCCTAGTCCTGTGGTAAGCCTATAACCTCTGGCTGAGTTACTGAAGTCCTCAATTCTTGATTTAAAGCCTTCACTTCAGAGAACCCACCATTTACACTAGTTCAAATCAGGGGCTCTGGAACATGGGGATCCAGGGTCTTGGGGGGAAGAGGCAGCATGAGAAGGGGACCAGAAAAGGGCTGCTGTTAGGGGGTAGCCTCAAGGGGAGGGGCAGCATGGATGCAGGGTTTTGGGAGAAGAGGCAGTGTGCTGGAAATGCCTTGGGAAGGGGAAGTGCAGGAGCATGGATTCAAGGGGAAGGCATTCCGAAGCAAGTGGTAGGGCCATCGTGTGGGCGCCGGTGGCCCCCCCCATTTTTAGGGACCTTCCACCACCCTGAGTTCAAACCAGCAGGTGACATCTGCTGCAGAGGAGAGTGAAAACCCCCAGGCTATATCTACACTCACGGCTTCTTGTGCGAGTAATATGCAAATGAGGCTAAGCGTGGAA
>JANRFK010002741.1:6482581-6500695 GCA_030068395.1 Apalone spinifera | reverse complement strand
GCCTCATTTGCATATTACTCGCGCAAGAAGCCGCAAGTGTAGACATAGCCCCAGAGTGCCTGCCAATCTGCCCTAAGGGAAAATTCCTCCCAACCCCAAATATGGCAATAACTTGCCCCAGATATGGCAATTGCTTGCGGGCCAGACCCGACCTGCCCCCACTTCTTTAATTTTACATGTATTTGGATATATTTGCCCAACTTTGCAGGCATAAACCAGGCAGCATGTTGGAAAATGCCACCTAGTTTCCCACATACAGTTGCCATTGCTTATCAGTCCTGACTATAGCCCGTGGGAAGTTTTCTAATGAAATGTTTTTTTGCTGGAAGATGCAGATTTGTCAAACCAAAAACTTGGAATGGGAAAAGAATTTTGATGAATTGCTTGGCTTGAAAAATGTTGAGGAAAAAATATTTGAAATGTCCCACTTTGGCATTGTCCAAACAAAGAATTCTGGTGGTCTGCTGCCATTTTGCAAGGTAAAAGTAATTTTGCAAGCTGAAAATGTGCTTTGGGTTAATTTAAAATGTCCAAAAATCTCATAAATTCTGATGAGACTGGAAGAGTTTTCCGCACTCAGCTCTAGCCCTGACCTGCTTTAGCCTCTGTGTTCTTCCAGTCCAATACAGGACACCCATCCAAATCTGCCAGTAACCCCCAAGACTGGCCTACAGCACCTCTGTGAAGCCATCCAGGCATAAGAACTTGCACAGTTCCAGCCTTCATTAACAATGGGGAGTTCTGTGGCACCCTAGAGATTAACAGATATATTAGGGCATAAGCTTCCAGCCTGTGTTGTCTGCCATGCATGCCGCATCCATGTGTGGACACTTTTGTAGCTTGTGACAGTTCCTACCACTGGTAGGTTTGTGAAGCACATTTGTGTGACATGGTGCTTCCTACAGTGTCTACACTAGAGTGTATAGTCTCTACCAATGCTTCCAGTATTGCATTTGCTGGAGGAGCTGCAGTTGTGGTGGTGATCAGCGAATAGTAACATAAATTCCCTGCTGCATGGAAGCCCTGAACCTCATGTGAGAGAGACCCTCAAATCTCAGGCTAGGGTTGCCAGGTGTCCGGTTTTGAACCGGACAGTTCAGTATTTGAGCTTTCTGTTCAGGAAACAAATTGAGAAAATAGAAATGTCCGGTATTTTCTAAATAAGATGTAATGTAGATTGTGATGTAATGTCAAGTGTGTCCGGTATTTTTGTTGAAACCATCTGGCAGCCCTATCTCAGGCACCTGCCCCTGCAAAACACCTTATTGACTATCTCTCCTCTGCTGTATCCTTGTATGTTCTGGGCACCTGCTGATAAAAACAAACCTCTACTTCTGTCTTTGGAGCACACAGTTCTGGGGGTGTAAATCTGTAATAAATCCAGCAACGCCAGTGGTTTTCCATAATGGAAGCCCTAAGCAATTGCTTAGTCAGCTTATGTGTAGGGCCAGCTCTGAGTTTACCCCAGTGTAACAGACCAGAAGCTGTCTGGATATTTGCATTTCCTTCTCTATGGGAGTTCATGAGGCTGCTGCCCCCCTCTGGTATTTCTGCCAGGTGCTTCTCCAAACATAACAGGGAGGAGATGGAAATGACCATGCTGAAAGCTTTTTGGAACAAGTCTGGTGCATCTGATTGTCCCTCTCTGGCTTTGAAAGGGTTAATGAGCTGGAGGGAACAGGTGTTGGCTTGCCCTGTTGTAGCCACACCCCTCCAGCAGCCTGCAGCCAGTGGGTGCCCTAGGTATGGAATCCCCGCCCCCTGATGGCATGGCATATAACTCTGCACACACCCCATTCTGCTCTCAGCCTCCAGAGCTCTTCCTTCAGTTTCTGTGCTTGCCCAGCCAGTGTTTCTTGTCGTCCTCCACTTGCCTGTCCAAAATGTCTGTTCTCATAAACAAAAAAACCTACAGGAGCACCTCCTCTGCTCCCCCTCGCTCCTTCAGCAGCCTTTCCTACACAGCGGGGCCTGTGGGCAGCACCAAAATCAGCTCGTCCTTTTCCAGCTATGGTGGGAGCCGATTCGGAGCAGGTAGCTTCCGAGGACCATCCATGGGCTATGGAGCTGGTGTTGGAGGCAGCATCACTGCCGTCAATGTCAACCAGAGCCTGCTGGCACCCCTTAACTTGGAGATCGACCCCAGCATCCAGCAGGTGCGGACACAGGAGAAGGAGCAGATCAAGACCCTCAACAACAAATTTGCCTCCTTCATTGACAAGGTGAGTCCTAGCTCCGTTGAGGCGAAGCTGGCATCTGCAGAGCTGGGTTGGCAGGGACAGAAGTGGGTGTGTTTGTAGGGGATGGGCAAAAGTCAACCAGATTTGCCCCGTTGATGTAACACTTATAGGCTGGAAGGAGCTAGTCCGGATTCCATGCTCAATTATGCCGCCATGCAACCCACAGTGACCCAAGTGAGGTATGACTGTGTGTGCTGTAAACATCTCTGGGTAATCTGTCAGCCAGGTAGCGTATAAAGGGAGCAGTGACCTGCCAGCCAATATCTCTGCAATCAAGGGGAAATCAGAACAGCTCTGAAGGGAGAGCAGAGCCTTCTGATCCACTATTGAGCCAAAGGCTCCTCCTACAGGTGTATGAGAATGTGTAGAAAAATTTCCTCTGCTTGTCTTAGCTACAGATGTTTTTGGTCATGACACCAGCTGGTGGAGTGAAAATGTCCTTCTTCCGGTGGTGAGGGAATGGTATGGAGCTAGAGTGCCAATGTTCCCCAGTGGGACACCTGCCAATAGAGGCACCTGTGCCATCATCAAAGCATTGGCACTGGAGAGCAGTTAGAAAGCTAATGTGGAAGTTGCCTGTACCTGGGAAAATGTGTCATCTTTCAAAGCACTGGTGTTAAAGCGTGTGACTGGGAGGGCCAGGATAGGATTCTCCATTGTCTAAAAGCTAACAACTGGGGGCAGAGGGGCTGATTCTAGGTGCCCAGCTTTCAGAGGTGCCAGGCACTGGCAGCTACAGGGGTCAGCATCTCTGAAAATCAGGCTCTGGAGTATCCAAAAATGGAGGCACCCAAAATTGTGGGGCCTAAAATAAACACAGCTGGAGAAACTCCCGAGGTAATGGAGTTGGGGTGAGCCAGAGGGAACCAAATGGCTCTTTTCCTCCCTCATGCCCCAGCAATCTTGGCTGGAACAAGAGGTACCCACTTTCCTGCCCTCTGCTCCCACCACCCCTTGCATGCGGTAAGGGCCCGAGGGGCTGTATTGAGATTCCTTCTCTCCTTCCTTACTTCCAAGGCCCTGGTGCATAGCCATAGCACACTGGTCCCAGTCCCTTTCCAGATACCTGCTCTCTGGCCTAGCATGGTTTGTGCAGAAGTTCAGTTTAAAGGGGATGAGTGTTGCCCTTTTCCCCCCTGCCTCTAACAGGGGCTTTTGCTTTAGAGGCTGGTGCCCTGGAAAAAAGGCAGCTGCATTCTTTCTGCCCTTTTTCAGCATGGGTTGTGAACACACTTGGCTGGAGGCAATGCTGAGCTAATGGCTCTGTAACTATCTAACCAGAACCCTCACTCCACCCATCACTGTTCTGTGGCGGGGTTGGATTTAAACAAGCAGGTTTTATTGCCTGTTAGCAAAGGCTGTGTTGACATCTCTCTTATCTAGGGCTGGGCCAACTGCCTTTCCCTGTCCCACCCTTCCAGGAGTCCAAGGGTCCCTGCCATGCTTCAAGATTCTTACCAATCCTCTTACGCCCCCCTAATCCAGATCATGTAGGATTGCAGAGAACTCTACAGGTGGAAATCCAGAATCCTTCATGGCAACTGCTTCTTCTCCCTCTTACTAATTTGATGCCATGGTTACTCTTCTTACCAGCTTCAGTGATGTTCTCCTAGTTTCCCCTACCTTGGCCACAGGACTGCATCATGCCCTTTGCTTACCCTCATGCTAAGTGGGACAGCTTTTTGCACATGCTCTGGCTCTAGCTGTGTCCATACTTCTCCATGGGGGCTGAATGCTTTGGCTAGTTAACCCCCTAGTCTCCCACTGGCAAAGCTCCCATGGACTTTAATGGCTCCATGTCTACAAGTAAAGGCTAAAGACCCTTCTGCCCATCAGTAGGATTGTGGATCTATGGTCCAATGCCTGGGTAACCCATTTTGGGGCATTTGTGACCAGTTGCTCCCTTTCCTATGGCCATCGAAGAAGGTGTGGGTTGTGACTGCTTTGGCTCTTAAGTCAAGCCACAGCTCCTTGCACTTTTAGCTCTGAAGGTTGTCGATTCAATCCCTCCTATGTTGACTAAAATGGCAGCTGTCACACTCACTCGGGGGAAACCCCTTTGCTGTGAAGGGGAGTTCCATCAGTGTCAATCCAGAGTTACTCCACTTATTTTATTGGGGTTTTTTCTCACTTACACTGAGTCTACTTTACACCTCGGCTGTGTCTAGACTGGCCAGTTTTTCCAGAAAATCAGCCGCTTTTCCGGAAAAACTTGCCAGCTATCTACACTGGCCACTTGAATTTCCGCAAAAGCACTGACTTCCTACTGTAAGAAATCAGTGCTTCTTGCGGAAATACTATTCTGCTCCCATTCGGGAAAAAGTCCCTTTTGCACAAAGCTTTTGCACAAAAGGGCCAGTGTAGACAGCTCAGATTTGTTTTCCACAAAAAAGCCCCGATCGCGAAAATGGCGATCGGGGCTTTTTTGCAGAAAAGCGCATCTAAATTGGCATGGACGCTTTTCCGCAAAAAGTGCTTTTGCAGAAAAGCGTCCGTGCCAATCTAGATGCTCTGTTCCGAAAATGCTTTTAACGGAAAACTTTTCCGTTAAAAGCATTTCCGGAAAATCATGCCAATCTAGACGCAGCCCTCCAGAGTAGGAAAAATGGGCCTTGGTGTAAATAAAAATGAGACACAATTTACTTATGGCCGAATTCTGCCTTCTGTTATACTAGTGTTGATCCAGAATCACTCCACTGAAGTTAAGAGAGTGACTCTGGATTTACTTTGAGAGCAGAATTGGACTCACCAGGGAAAATCACTCCCTCTGATACCTGGACTCATCTCCCATTGAATTAAACAGTGCACACATCCAAAGGCAGGATCAATCCCTGTGGTCCAGAGTCACTTTTATATAAGAGGAACTTGATTGCTTGCAGTGAAGCTACTTTGGATTTACATGAGTGGAGGGGGAGCAGAATCAGTTATTATAGGCCTGTTTGACTTTTCCTTTACACCTGATTCATTCCAGAGAACTCATGGGGAACGCCATTGACTTCAGTGGAGATATTCCTGATTCATGTGGGTGAGAGAAGGATCCCCCCGTAGTGGGAGGCTAGTGGGGGATTTCAGGAGTATGAGTGGAAAGAAACTGTCCCTGGCAGGCTGTAATTATCCCAGCAGGAAATTCCTGCCTCCCACGTCCACGGCTGCTAGGCGCTGCAGATGTAATTGGCAAATCTCTCTTCTCCTGCCCGCCCAGGTCCGTTTCCTGGAACAGCAGAATAAGATGCTGGAGACCAAGTGGGACCTGCTGCAGG
The DNA here is from genome assembly GCA_030068395.1 of Apalone spinifera. Taxonomy (NCBI): domain Eukaryota; kingdom Metazoa; phylum Chordata; order Testudines; family Trionychidae; genus Apalone; species Apalone spinifera. Next base: position 6,495,195 of record JANRFK010002741.1, on the reverse strand, counting down.
GCCAGAAGACCACACGCAGCAACATCAACAGCCTGTTCGAGGCCTACATCAACAACCTGCGCAGGCAGCTGGATGGCCTAGGCCAAGAGAAAATGAAGTTGGAGGCTGAGCTAGGCAACATGCAGGGCCTGGTGGAGGACTTCAAGAATAAGTGAGTGCAACCAGAGGCGGTAGGTGAACCTAGAGCTGGGGGAGGCAAGCTCCAGCCCTGTCCCTTCTGCCTGAGACCCCACCCTTACTGCCCATGGCTGGCCTCTATAGGAGCCAAGCCCCCACGCTGTAAAAACAGTTCCCCCCCCAAGCATGGGTGACTCACTCCTCCTGAGCATGGGTGGTCCCTGGAGCACTTGTGGCACTGGGAAAGCTGGCAGCACAGGGCTGTAGCCCAGGGCTGTAGCAGTGAGGGTCTGGGCGTGGAGAGTGGGTGGAGCCAGGCAGTTTGGGAAGGCATTGCCTTCTCCAACCTCTTATATCTGGTGCCCATGAGTGCAATTGAGGCCAAAGGGGAGTGTGTGTGTATGTGTGTGGGGAAACAGCTTCCTGGACTCTTTAAAAGGGGGGTGGGATGTAGGAGGCAGGAATCTCCTACTGGGATAATTACAGCCTGCCACAGACAACTTCTTCCCACTCATGCTCCTGAAATCTCCTACCAGCCTCCTATTATCCTTCTCTCACCTGTGTGAATTGGTAGTGTTGCACAAGGAGGCTTTCAATGGCTGCATCTGTCACCAGCATGCTGCCTCCTACAGGGCGTTTTTTGGATCTGGGCAGGTTATCAACATCTGCCTGTCTTGTAGTCCAGGGAGGCTCTCAGCTGCTCTTGATGGGGATGGTTGGGACTCTTTCTCCATCACTTCAGCTACATCTATACTGGCGGCTTCTTGCGCAAGAACAGCTGTTCTTGCGCAAAAACTTGCTGGGTGTCTACACTGCACGCGCGTTCTTGTGCAAGTAAATTTACAGTACAGCGTCGGAAAACAGTGCTTCTTCCGGAAGAGTTATTCCTCTCCCCACGAGGAATAAGCCCTTTTGCACAAGAGCTCTTGCGCAAGTGGGCAGTGTAGACAGGCAACATGAATTTCTTTCGCAAGAAACCCCTATGGCTAAAATGGCCAGCAGAGCTTTTTTGCGCAAGAGAGCGTCCACACTGCCATAGACGCTCTTGAGCAAAAGCACATCTCTTGCGCAAAAGTACATGCCAGTGTAGACTTAGCACTCTTGTGAAAGACTTTTTGTGCAAGAAGTCTTCCTCAAAACAGTTCTTCCGCAAGAAGCTGCCAGTGTAGACGTAGCCTTCATGTATAGACACCACTTCCCAATCCCATCCTACCTTGGCAATAGGCAGTGAGCACAGGTTCCCAAACCCATGCTGTCCTTTCACCTTCCAGGCCAAAAGGTCATTGATGGGTGCCTGCTAAGGGGTCTGTCTGCTTCCTGTCATCTCTTAGATGGGTCTCTATGTCCTCTGATGGCTGCTTCATCTTGGTAGCATCCCTCACAGTGACGTCCTAGCTACTTGCCCCAGCCCTGCCCCAGACCTGACAGGTTTCTCCCTCTCGCAGGTACGAGGATGAAATCAACCGTCGCACTGAGAAGGAGAATGAGTTTGTCCTGCTAAAGAAGGTGAGTCTGTGCTGCTCCTGGATTCAGCGGAGTGCTTGGGCTGAGAGGGCTCAGGTGTCTCTTACAGGGTCTGTGCTTTGCTCTCATAGGATGTGGATGAGGCCTACATGAACAAGGTGGAGCTGGAGTCCCGGCTGGAAAGCCTAACTGACGAGATCAACTTCCTGAGGCAGCTGTATGATGAGGTTGGTGATGTCCCCCTTTGGTTCAATGCTGCAGCCCTGGTCCTTTCAATTCCTTCCTGACTGGTAGGGGGAATCCCACTGAAAAACAGAGTTTCTGCAAAGATGAAGACAAATGTCTTCCTGCAGGAGGTGAGGGATCTTTAAAGGCCTGAGACTGTTTGCTCCCAGGGTGCATGGTGACTCTCCCCACTCCTGGAGAGACAGGCCATATCCCCTGCATCATCTGCTGCTGCTCACAGCCTTTAAGGTGGGAGATCACAGCTGTCTGCTGGCAACATCAGTTGCAGTGAGTTCGGTGGCTGGGTGGGTCTGGGTTAGGGTTACCACTGGTCCTCCGATCTCTGTCCTGGTGGATTTTAGAACTTGGAAGCTATGTCCATGATTTAGTGTTGCCATCCTTAATTCTGCACTATCTTCAGAGCTGGGAGGCTGGAAAGCAGCAGCAGCAGCAGCAGCAGCTGGCTGGGTTCCCAACTCTGCAGGAAGTGACAGCACCCGCAGAAGTGAGGGTGGCATGGTAGGGTATTGTCACCCTTACTTCTGTGCTGCTGTTCGTGGAATGCTGCCTCCCCCTCCATTCAGCAGTGGTTCCTATTTGGGAACATGAAATACGCTAAGCCTAGTCCAGGCCAGGGTCTGGGAATTCCAGTGAGTGTTCCGAGTTCTCCATGCTCCGTAGTGACAAAGAACCCCTTCTGCTCCTCCCATTCAGGAGCTGCGTGAGCTGCAGTCCCAGATCAATGACACCTCTGTGGTCCTGACCATTGACAACAACCGCAAGCTGGACCTGGATGGCATCATTGCAGAGGTCAGAGCGCAGTATGAGGAGATCGCCAACAAGAGCCGGGCAGAAGCCGAGAACATGTATAAGATCAAGGTGAGGTGCCGGTCTGTCCCTGGAGCTGCAGGCGAGGCAGACAGCCAGTCTTGTCTCTGAGCATGCTGGCTGTCCTTGATGAGGGCAGGTCAGGGTGTGTGGTATTGCCCATGGGAATGTCTGCTGGATGACACCTGTTCCATTCCTCCCAGCTGGTGAGTTGAACATACAAAGCCAGGGGAACCGACAGCCTTGGACTACTGTTCCCTGTAAGCTGAGCACTTGGGCGGCCACCCAGAAGAGATTCAGATGCCGCCCAGATGATTAGCAGAGTTCCCACACCATGTGTTTCTACTGGTGCACATGCCTCTGTGCACATAACAAAATTTATACTGCATATGGATGGAAGAAATTGGAGGGAACAGTGCTCCACAGGCACCCATGTAAGGTGTGAGAGGCTGGCTCTGCACTCCCGATAGTGGAGGGGCCTCAGGCGGAAGGGGCGGGGCTGGGGCAACCAGCTTTCAGCGCCTTCTGGACTATGGATATTAAGAACTAGTCAACGAGTTGATTCCCCCCTACCCCCTTGCTGCCTCCATCAGATGGGACTTAAATAAACAGTTGCTAGAATCCAATACACATTGACATGAAAGCCTGGATTTCCTTGGGTATATAAGGTACTAATTCTGCTCCTCCTCACTTCCAATTATAATAGAAGAGCATTTCCCAAGCTTCAGCGCATGTGTTCTCCCCACATGCTGGGGAGGCAAGGCAGGGTTGTCATCCCTTTTTCACACATGGGGAAATGAAGCACAGATAGGCTGAGTGACAAGTTGGGAACTGTGCCCTGCCCATTGGACCACGCTTCCCTTCTCTTTGATTGTCTTAGGTGGAAGCCTCACTCCTAAGGCCGAGTTTTGTGCAAGCAGGAACAGTGAGAGCTTGCCACACTCCATTGGTACTTGCCACACCCTCTGGCAGTCCAGCCTTGGGCTCCCCACAGGTCAAGCATCATTCCAGTCCCACCCAGAAGCACCCCACTTCCAGTTCTGTACTGAGCTCCTGCTCACACCACCCGACCTGCAGGACCTGTGCTGCTCCACCCCGAGCAGCTGCCTCTAATCCTGCAGGGGTTTGGCAGTGTACACTTTTTGACTTTGTGTTAGGGATCTAAGCAACTAGTCAACTACCTCATAAGCATATGCTATCAAAGAAAGGCTGTGGGGATGAGGAGGAGCTGGGGCTGTGGGGAGCTGGCTTAAAAGCCGGTTCCCCCCAGCACCATTTTGAGGGGCAGGGAGAGGCAGAGGTGTAATGGGGGACCAGGCACAAGCTGGGATTCAGCTGATTCCTGACTCCCATCTGATTCCTCCCCAGATGCTGCTCCTCTGCACAGGTGCAGCCGGTCCCCTCTGCTGTGCCTCTGCCTTTCAAATGTATTAAGAGCTTGGCAGCTCTTAATAACTTTAAAGGCAGAGCTGCTGCAGGGTTAGCTCCCGGGACTGGGAGCTAACCCTGTTGCGGCTCTGCAGTTTCCCCCTTTATCAACTAATAGAGCAGTCGATGAAAATTCCGTTAACTACTCAATTAGTTGATTACATGCAATTTAACATCCCTACTTTGTGTAACCCACAGACCTGCTGGGTGTGGTGCAGTGTCCCATCTAGTCAACTTACAGAGAGAGGATGAGTTTGCTCCACTGTCTTAGTTAAGAGCCAGCTGGCTTTTAGCTCATGCAGTAGAGGCTCAGGCATTAAGCTCTAGAGGTCCCAGGTTCAGTTCCACCTGTTGGTGTTACATTTGCACAGAGTAATTCCACACTAGTTCCTCTGCCCTAGGATGACACCCTTCGCTGCAGAGTTGACCTGAAATTTGCATAGCAGCATGCATGAGGCTGTCTAAACAGCAATATAAAGTGGCTGTCATTCTGGCTTCCCTCCCCAACATATGGAATTTTTTCAGGTCTTGCAAAATCCTACTTCCTCTAGGGGAGAAGGATTTGACTGAAGGGGAAGTGAAATGCCACTAGTCTCACCATTTGCAGTCTCTGAGCCTGGTCCCATGAATTTTCTTGGCAAATTTGCATGGCTGATTAAAGCTACAAAAAATAAAGCCTTCCAGAGCAGTGCTGTGACAGGACACCAGGACTCCTGGTGGTAAAGAGCCAGGAGTCAGCTGTAATGGTTATAAAGAGGATTTTTTTATTGAGGCTGCTGGACACAGAAAAACCCTGTTTGTGTCTCTAGCTCCCAGGCTCGGCCAGCATCTCTCCCCACGCAGGATCTTCCTAAATTGGGGTGGGCAATAATTTTTGATAAGGGGCCACTCCAAAATTTTGGTAAGTGATCAAGGGCCACACTTTTCTATGGAGGAAGTGCGGGGTCTGAGACCGAGGTTTTGTACAGAAGGGAGCTTGGGGTAAGGGACTGAGGTGCAGGCAATGGTATGGACTCTGGGAGGGGGCAGGCATACGGGTGTGGCCTCTGGGAGGGGAGAAGGGTACAGGAGAAGATTTTGGCCTGGGGGAGGGTGTGGAAGGGGGTTGAGGGTCTGGGAGGGAGTTGTGACTTGGGAATGGGGGTGCAAAGGTTTGGGTTATGACTTGGGGCAGGAGGGGGTAGTGGCCTGTGTCAGGGAGTTGAGGGAAAGGAGGGGCTGAGGTATCAGAGGCAGGCACTGCCTAGGAGGTGCTTACCTGGGTGGCTCCCAGCCAGCAGCCCTGCAGGACCCCAAGACAGGCTGCTCAAAAAAGCTGAGAGATTTTGTTGTGTGGCAGGGGCTGCATGTGAACTTTTCCTCTCGCCCCTAACCGCTGGCACTTGGAGCAGAGAGCTACGGGAGCAACCAGCCACTTAAAGTGGCATGGAGCTGCTTTGAAGTTGCTGGCTGCTCCATGCCAGAGGGTCCTGGTGGGGCGGCTGTGGGCCAGATCCAGAGGCTCAGCGGGCCATATCTTGCTCAACACTGCCCTAAATCCTGGCCTGGATCCTGCAGGCACGAAAGGGGGATAACTGATGGCACTGTACACATTGCAATGTACTCAATTCCTTGTCTCTCCTTCCCATGCAGTACGAGGAGATTAAAGAGGTGGCGGGGAAGCATGGAGATGACCTTCGCAACACCAAGACTGAGATCAATGAGCTCAACAGGATGATCCACCGGCTACAGTCGGAGATCGATGCTCTGAAAGGCCAGGTCAGAAAAGTGCTGACTTCTCCAAGGTTGCACCAGCCTCTTGGTTCCTCCTTCTGCAGTTATTTGGAGGCATGGCACCTGCCCTGGTGACCTGGGGAAAAGGTTCCCTTTTACCACACTCAGCTTGCTGGGCCATAGGTCTCTCTCAGTCCACCTAGTAGAGCTCGGTTTGCAACTGCAGCTGTGGTGCAAGACAGCCCCATTTTCTAGTGTAGATGGGGAATTCCCCATGGTCTCAGCTGTGCCAAACCCTTGGGCTGTTCAACAGTAATTTGGGCTCCTGGCTAATTTTCTGTCTCTGGGCCAGTTCTCCAGCCGATGTAATCAGTAGAGCACCACAGAACTCCAGCTGTCTGTTACCCAGGCTGCTGATCTGGTTGTGATCTCCCCAGCTCTTGTCTCTGTGAGCTCTCTGTCTGGGTAGTCACTTTCTCTTTCGACCTAGTTTATTTCACAGCTCTCGAAACTTTAGCAGTGAAGCACCTCACCAGTCCCAAACTACACACCAACTTCAGCCTGTGCTGAAGAATGGAACAGTGCTTAGAAACAGGATCAGGGGCATGTGTTGGGAAGGCATTATGCTTGCAGCCCTGGTGTAGACAGGAGCCTGCTTCAGTTTCTTCCAGAGGGATTTTCACTTCCCTGTTCCCCAGTGCTCTGTGGAGAATCCTGTATGGTGGGAGAAAGCAAAATCTGAATAGGCTGTTCTATATGTTTCGTGGGGTTCAAACTATCTGCAAAGCAGGGTATGGATGCACATTGCTTATACTGGTTTGAAATGGAAGGAAACTGCCCAGTTGCAAGCCCCTGCTTTGCCTAGGTGCAATGCGAGTACATGGGGGGGGGGGGGGGGGGGGGGGGGGGGCGGCTTTGTTGCAGCAGTATGGGTGCAAAAATTTAGACCAGGCCTTTGTGTGGGGGACTTGTAATGCCCCAGCAGATCTCTCCCGTGAGCTTCCCTCTCCTGCTCTGAGAAGGATACCGGGAGAGGCTCCGGTTCTCAGTGCAAACTATCTTTTTTTTTTTTTTTCCCACCCCCCAGCGGGCCAGCTTGGAGGCAGCCATTGCTGAGGCGGAGGAGCGTGGCGAGATGGCTGTCAAAGATGCCAAGGCCAAGCTGGCTGAGCTGGAGGCTGCCCTGCAAAGAGCCAAGCAGGACATGGCTCGCCAGCTGCGGGAGTATCAGGAGCTGATGAATGTCAAGCTGGCCCTAGATATCGAGATTGCCACCTACAGGAAGCTGCTGGAAGGGGAGGAAAGCAGGTGGGTGTGGGAAGCAGGCATTGTGTGTCATGACTGGATGGCTGCTCCTTCTATCCAGTAGGAGGATTGATAAGAGAGCAAGGGTGGAGGGGCGCAACAGACCGGCCCATGTGCTGGAACTTGTCTCCAATGTGCTGCATGTCTTTGAGCAAGGTCTGTAGATTAACCCCTTACATTCTGAACCTTGTTCCTTCTCTCTGAGTGCCTCAAGGTGCCCCTGTTTGTGCCAGCTTACCAAAGGGCATCCGCAGTCGGGCTCTCAACTTTCTGGGTGCAAACTGGATTGATGGCCCTCAAATTATGGGCCCCAGTTTAAATGGGTTGTTTGGAAATGTGACTCAGGTTTGCTCTGGGTGTAACCAATTTGAATCTGTGGAGCCTAGGAGGGGCTGCTGGCACCTTAAGGAGCTTACATAGTACATCCCCCATTACTACAGCTTCTCATCATACCTGTTTTTCAGCGTGACTCCTGTGAATAATCTACAATTGATTCACAGACTTAGATACCTGAGATGCAGCAGGGGCAGTGCTGCCCAGTGTGGGGATTCTCAAACCCTTTTCATGTAGGGACCTCCATTTCCATACTAGGATACTGCCCCCAATCCCACATAGCTATATGACAAGGGGAATCTGGTCTCAGCCCCATGCTTGAGACCCCCTTATGTAGCATTTAACATAGGTGGGGTCTAGTCCTGCCTTCGCTACAGGCTCACTGGTTGGCCTCAGCTGGATCAGTGGCTAATCTAGAAAGCAAGGACAACAATATTTGTAACAAGTCCTCTTCATCTAAGGCTTCACTCATGTCGCTTTCCAGCAGCCTACAGATGCACAGAAGTTCCCAGGGGAGCTGGGATGGAACTTCTACTTAAAAAATAATAGGCCTTTTTCAATAGAGCTATAGGAGAATCGCTGCTGTTAGCAATATTGGGTTTGTGACACACAGATGAGCTGTTCTGATGCCATGTTGGCAGTGGCTTCCACGTACCATGCAGTGCTGGTTTTGTCTTTCTCTGTGCCCCAACTCCATTCAGTACTTTGGGCATTGCTAACTCCAGGGGTGGCTTGAGGCAGGCTGCGGAAGCTGGTGCCCCAGGTGGAACGCGCGATCGGCATCCCCGCCTGCACGGCCCTTAACGGCATGACGTCAGCGTGACGTCATCATTGGGCGCCCCGGGTGCCCTGTTGAAGGCGGCGCCCTAGGCGACGGGGCCGAGTTGGCCTATACTCATGGGGGCCGCCCCTGGCTAACTCATGTCATGCACTTTTGTTTGGCAGGCTGGACTCTGGAATGCAAAAGATGAGCATTCAGACCACGAAGAGCAGTTATTCGGGTAAATGCATTTAATTTCATTTTGGGTGGGGTCTGGTCATGTGAGGCAGCAGGGTAGCACTTCGAACTGGAGCAGAGTTCCCCCCCTATGATGAGGGTGGATGCTGCTATTCGGTGAGAGTTTGACACACGTGAGCAGATCCACACAACTACGGACTAGACACATGGGCCAGGGAGGAGAAATTGGCCCCTTACAACTCACTCAGGGCCCTCGTGCTCTAACTTCAGTAGGAGCTGAGGGTGCTCAGTACCTTGCAGAGCTGGGTCTGATCCACCTTCCCCACATGCCCTATGAGCACTCAGTCTTACCTGCACTGAACCAGATGCTTTGGAGAGTGATTTGTCTCTCTCTCTCGATGGGAGTGTGGGAAATGAGGGAAGGAATTAAAGGGTTAGATGATGTGTAATGACATCCTTTCTGCTTTTGTAATGGGGTGTCAGCTAGAGGCTGACCAGTCCTGCCCATGCTTTCTCCATCCTATAGGGGATCTGGTTAGTGAGTCAGGACCACGTGTGGTCCTCACTCCATCCTGCTGACCGAGGTGCCACCACATAGCCCAGGATCTAGACTTTCCCATTTTCTTCCTGCCTTGGTTCTAAAGTACAGAGGTACACTGCTGACACAGCCATAGATCTGGGCCAGGTTCGGTAGCAGAGATCAAGTTCTGTAGCCTTCCAAGGTCCGTAGCGCTCAATCCTTGGCTGCAGAGGCAACTGGTGAGAAGGGAAGGAGGGGGCGCTGTCATGTGTCTCCCCACCCACATCCAGGAAGAGATGAGACAAGCCCTTGAGCTCCAAGCCCTGCCTACCCTGCCCTTGCTCTGCCCCTCCCTGTCTCACCTCTTCCCCCAGCCCAGGGGGCTAGTGGGGCTGTGCCAGCAGCATAAGGCCACGCTGCCACCCCCTTGCACTCACTGGCAGTGATGGCAGAGAAGGTGCAGGATAGGTGACTTCAACTCATGTGGCACTGTTCTTTGGCCACATCACTCCCGGGGATAAGGAGATTGCCTCAGCATTCCCCAGAAGTGGAAGCAGCACAGAGGGAGAGCCGAGCCCCCTAAGCTAGAGCCACCTAGCCTGCGCCTTCCCCACTGCTGTTGCCAGCCCTCTGGCTTGCTATCCCCCTTGCTGGCTGGCCCGCCCACCTTGGAGTGGTCCCACATGCACCCCCACAGGTCGCCCATGCTTGATTGCCTTGCAAGCCCCCAGGCTGTGGGTTGAGCCATTCATGCAGTAGGCATTGCCCTCAGCTGGGAGTCACGTCCTGCATGGTCTTAGTGGTCTTCTGTCTTGCTCCTTTCCTGCAGGTGGGCTTGGCAGTGCATATGGTAGCTATGGGGGAGGATACAGCAGCTCCTATTCAAGCAGCGGCTACTCCATGAATTCCCCCACGCTGGAGAGTGCTGCTGTCACCAAGTCAAAGGCCGTGGTGATCAAGAAAATAGAGACCAGGGATGGGAGGCTGGTGTCGGAGACCTCAGACATCCTGTCCAACTGAGCAGCCACTGGATGAGCCTCCATAGCTTATATGTGCCTTAAGAGATGAGTCTTTCCTAATCAGCAGGGCTACTAGGATGCTGGGGGAGACTGGGACAAGGGCAGAAACCCAGGATCCCCCACCCCAAACCTAGCAGTGTTTGCAAATTCTCTTGTGCTAATAAATAGATGAGCCGTCCAAGGCCCCCACGGCTTCCTCTGCCTGCCTCTCTCCTCCTTCAGGCATGAGGAGAAAGAGCTGAGAATCCACGTATCAAAGTCCCGGTGGCCAGGTTTCCACCCCTTTGTCCTTTGTTGTTCCATCCAGCACCATCTCAGCTTTGTGGACTGGATCAGGACTGGACCAAGTGTTTCAACTGGTGTCGTCCAGAGCTGTTGAGGGATCACACATGCACCCTGTGGGTCAGCCCACGTGGACTGCTGCCAGAATGCCAATGTGGCATTGTGACAGCACTGGGACATGCTGCTAGCCTCATTGCCCAGGGCTGGGCTATCATCAGGCCCCTGGGCCGTATGTGAGGACTGGCAGCATGCCCCAGAAGTGGCGGGGCCTTAGGCAGAAGAGGTGAAGCTGGGGCAGCTAGCCCTCAGCGCCACCCAGAAAGCACTGTCCCCTGGCAGCAATTGAAAGGGGTCAAGGCTCCAGCTGCTGCTATGGGGGGTGCAGAGGAATGTTCGGGGAGTGTGTGTATCTGGTCCTGGGATAGCCCTCACAGGGGACTGGAATGAGCGCCACCTTGCCCTATCTTATCCCATTCTGATTCTGGCCTTAGCCATTGTCTCTCAGCCTTGCTCGTTGCTGCAGTTCCAGCCCCTGGATTCTGGCCCCAGCATCCTGACAGCAGTCCTGTTCCCAGCCATGGTTCCAGGGGAAGGGGAGGCATGGACCAAATAATAGGGAGGGTGTGACCCAAAAAGTTTGGGTACCACTGTCTTATGGTTAGATGCCACTAGGCCCTTTTAACCCTCAGTCCACTGCTTTGTGGCTTTTTGCATTGCCCTGAAAGAAGCGCTCCTCTCTGGGTGGCTGGTAGGGAGGAAAACAATGTCTCCCCATCAGCACCCAGGGGAGGCAACTGGTGCGGGAAGTTGCTGATCCTGTTCCCAGTGGGTCAGCAATAAGAGCTTCTCTCTAGCCTTGGCAGCACTGATTTATGCTTTGTCAGCACAACTGGGAGCAAATCTTTCTAATGGTGGAACTAACTCTGTGAAGTGTGTGATTCTTCCTCACCCCACTCCTCCTTCTGTGCAGTGGGGGGTGTTGACTGTAAGCTGCTTCTTGCCTCCTTCTGCAGTACAATGTTCAGTTGGGCCCTTCTGCTTTCATTGCCCTGCCCTGGAGGGCTTTGCCTTTTCAGTTCTCTCAATAAAGCTGTTACTAATAATTGTGGTGTCTGTCTTGTTTCTGGTGCTAACTGTTGCTGAGAGATGGCTGCATTTTGTTCCCTTGGTGACATGGACATGGTCCTTGTTGTCCTTTTGCCTGCCTTTAGGGGGCACTAAACCATTTATGATTCCAGAAACCCTATTTGCAAATAAGGTCTTCATCCTCCAATACACCCAAGCAGCAAGCACTAGGTAATGCTTGAGAGTCAATAGGAAGGATCCTTCTGAAGAGACAGAACAATTGCCTAATGGTTTCAAATACCTCTTCCCAAATTCTAGAAGGGATTTGTGTTAAGCTTTAATTGAAAAGCCAAACAAACAAGATCCATGCAAAAGTTCTTCCGGTTTTAAATTTACCATGTATTAATTAGTAAAATAACACAATTTTTGTTAGAAAAATTATTGATCTCATTTTCAGATATCTACAAAACTCCAGAAGAATTATGTTGTTAAAAGAATACTTTTCCTCCTTAAATCATTAACAGCTCCTATGTAAACTGGGGCACCCTAAGCTCCTCAACCCTATTTCTCCTCTCTATCCCCCCTCCCAATCCCATTATCTGATAGCAGGGGGCAGGAGGGGCGAGAGGAGAACTGAGACACAGCGTCACCTGTGTCTCTCACAGTGTTAGCAGAGGCTGTCAAATAGTGTGCAAGCAGCATGGATTCTGGCTGTTAATGCCTTACCCCTCCCCCAGCAGCCCCTCTTCCCCTACAGCAGCTGCCGCATGTCTAGCTCCTAGAGGTACGCTGACCAGATATCCCGATTTTTCCAGGACTGTCTTGAATTTAAATACTCTGTCATGGTGCCCCATCAAGTAGTGAAATGTCGTGGAAAGTCCTGCCTCCTCCCCCTACCCCCAGAGGGCATATAGGGCAGCCGGGCGGGCTTCCAGTGGCATGCAGCCCCTCCCTCTCTCCCTCCCCAAGCTGGATTGCCTCTGCTGCATGGGGTCCTGGTCTGGCAGCCCCATCTCCTTCTCCTTTGGGCCACCTTCCCAGCAGGAGCTGTGCAGAGCCCAGATGGGGTGCTGCGGGGTGTGCTCGGACTTGGCAGGTGCCGGGACTGGAGCGGAGGCCTCTGTGGAGCTATTTTTAGAGCCACAGTCTGGGTCCTCTCAGACAGTCCTGGCTCCAGTTGGAGTCAAGTGGCAGCCATGCGAGGCACGTGCCAGCCAGGGCAGCCTCACAGCCTCCGCTCCAGTCCTGGCAAGTGGTCCTGCTCTGGGCGCAGCTGGGGCAGGAGTTGCAGGGGCTTCTGGGGTCGGACCAGAGGCTCCTGCCCTGCAAACTGGAAGGCAGAAGGTGAGGGAGGGAG
>JANRFK010002741.1:6460203-6473255 GCA_030068395.1 Apalone spinifera | reverse complement strand
AGCTGCATACCAGGCAATTTAGAGCCAGATTACCCGGGTTCCGGGCAAACCAGCCGTGCGCCAGCTAGCCACATTCTCCCTGACCCACGAGACACCCAGCACCTGCAGTGGGCAGATGGGCTTACACGGCCACAGACCAACTGAGGAAGCTGCTGAGTTACCCCAGAGAAGGCTAAGAGGGGACAGGAGCTACACGGGGGGATTAGGACAGCCCAGGGCACCTTAGCCTGGTGGAGAACGGCAGAATGAGACCCAGCGGCAGGAAGCGGACGAAAGGCAGACTAGAAGTAAGGAGGGCAATTACCCAGGGGAACGTGTGTTCTGCAGCACATGCTCTTGCAATCAAGACGGCGTGTCACCCGATGAAGTGGCCTGCGCCCCCGAAAGCTCATGACGCCATCTACGTGTTGTGCTAGTCTAGCAGCACCTTCGACACTATTTGTTGTTGCTGAAGTGTTTCCTGTTCCACACTCGCATGGCCGGAGGTCGGACAATTGACCGACACGGTCCCCTCCGCTCTTAGCAATCTAGGAGCCCGTTTGCAGCTGGCTTGCTTGGCGCGCAATGTATAGTGGAAGCCAAGGCTGGTGTGCTCTCTGTTCTGGGAGAGGCTGAGAGGACCCTGCCTTGGGGGCTGTGAATAAACCCTGCCGACCGGAGACACGTCCCGCCCACCTGGCCAGAACCAACCTGAAGGAGAAAGCCTCTGGCAGGAGAAAGACGCCGTCCCCTATCCTGTACTGCACGCCGTTCTTCGTCGCCAGGCCGTAGAACATCTTCCCGTCCACCTCTTCCCGGGGCTCCATGACTTTGAGAATCTCCTTCTGCCTCACCTCGTCCAGGCGGGCGCAGCTCATGCAGAACCTGGGAAGCGGAAGGCGAAGGGCAGCTGGACTGAGCAGCTGTAGCTCAGGAACCGGCCCAGCTGCAGAGACACCGATGGGGGCTGTAAACTGCCTTTTGTTTGGCCTCCAAGCTCCTGGCGGCAGGACCTGCCTGTCACACACAGCCCAGCCCTATGGGCCTGATCCCCGCAAGACAGACCTACCGCGCCAGGCTTAGCTCACGGGGAGGGAGGGTATAAGCAGCACTCCGTCAGCCGCTGCCTTGCTCAAATCGATGGCCCCGGACAGTCAGCATTTCCCCACCACCCCAGGTACTGTTTGACCAGTGGCCGGGCCTGGGCCACGGGGACCAGAACCAGCCAGCCGGCCCTTAGTGCTTGGAAGTGCTGCACAGCGCTCCGAGACCGACTTCCCTCTCCACGCGCCGAATCTCCCCCAGGCCCGGCGGCAGAGCGAGCAGACAGAGCAAAGCTCGGCTCGGCGCCGTTGGCTGGGGCAGGTCCTTCGGGAAGCCCCCGCGAGCAGCCAGCCTCTTGCACTCACTTGTACTTGTTGTCCTCGGAGGGCTGGATCTTCGGGGGAGACTCGAACCTGGCGTACTCCTGGTCATACCACATTTGGTAGAAATAGGTTCTGCCATCGTCTTCCACCATCTTAATCTCCATGTCCAGCCCCCCCTGCGGGGAAAGGCAATCCAGAGGGGTTGCAGCGAGGGCGCAAAGCCTCTCCGCACCCGTGCTACTGACCGGAACCTCCCCGCCCAGGAAATTACACGGGCAGCGCCCACGTGGAATTCCTACAGCAAGAGGTGCCAGGCCGCCCAGGCTCCATTCCCGGCTCTGCGGCTTGCTTTGTGCCTGTTTCCCCTCCCACCTTCGCTGCAAGCTCCCAGACCCGGGACCACTGTGCAACGGGGCCCTGACCTCAGACACAACACCGCCAGCCAGCGCCCAGCCCGGCACACAAACCGTTTGCCAGCGACCGGGCCCTGCTTGCTCCCGGGGGCTCCGACCCGCCCAGCGGTTCAGGGCCAGCAGCCACCCACCTCCAAGGCCCAATTCTCCGAGGGAGCCTTGTAGACCACGTTCACTTTGCCGTGGATGTAGGACAGCTGCATGTCTTCGCACTCGTCCACCAGGAAGAGCTCCAAGGAGTCCGAGGTCTTTCCCAGGACAGTGTCCATGCCCTGGCAGAACCAGTGGGCGTGGAACATTTGCCCACTGCTGTCTTCCCACAGCGCAGTGACTCTGCAAGGCAGGCTCCGGGTTAGCACCGCCCAGGCAGCTGCCCTTCGCCCGGAACAGGCTCCCTACACGCCCTTCCCCGAGCCGTCTGGGGCTACGAGCCGGGGAGCTCTGCTGGGACTCTCCTCCCAACCCCCCACTGCCCTGCTGGGGGACCGGGGCAAGTCAGTGCCTGTTTCCCCTCCCAGCCGCCTGGCCTGTGTATTTCAGTGAGCTCCTTGGGACAGGCCTCCTCCCATGTATCCGCACATGCTGGTGCCAGCACAAGGGGGCCCTACTGGACACAAAGCAGTAACAGAGGCAGGCAGCCCCACTCAGACAGGGACCCCCTCCCCCAAGAACGCCCGTGCCCCATCCCTGTGCCCTGCACGCCCACCAACCTCGCCAGGTACAGAGGCTTGGAGGGCTCGTCAGGGCTGACGGAGACGCAGTCCCCCACCTCCAGGGTCTCCGAGTCGATGCACACCTTCTGGTAATAGTCCTTCTTCCCGTCGCGCTGCAGACAAGGCTGGCTGTCAGGAGCCTGGCATCGCGGCAGACAGCTAGACACAGGCCTGGCGCCCGCGGGGGCGCTGGGCCCTTGCACAGGGCCTAGGAGCGGACAGCCCGGCTCCTGCCTTTTGCCCTGGAGGCCCTGGCTCAGTCCCCAGCGTGCAGGCCACGAGGCAGCCACACGCACACTCCAAGGGGGACGAGCGCGTCCAGTGCCCCTCCGCTCTAGGCAGCCTCGCGGGGCACCCTGCTGTGACCGCAGCCGAGCCACGACCCCCGACCTCTGCTCCGCCTCTGCGTGGGAGTCCTACCCGCAAGAGCGGAACCGTCACGCAAGCCGCCCCCCAGCGGGGACGACCCCGAGGTGTGCAGGGAGCAAGGAAAGGCTCAGGTTTGGTCACCCTTCAACAGCCCCCAGTTCCCACGCCAGCCTGCCCCCAGGACAGCACGCTGCCCCCAGCTCAAAGCGTCTAGACGACAACCGGCACTTCCCAAAGCGAGCACCCAGGCCATCTGGACGCTCTTTCGAGAAAGCCCCGTTTGCATCACACAGGCGTTCTGGCTCGTAAAACGAGGTTTTCTGCGGTCGAATAAACGGCCGCGTGCTCTCGATTGACTTTCGAAAGAATACGGCAGCAGACTAGACGCAGGGGAAGTTTTTTTGAAAAAGCCCTCTAGACGAGACACCCCCCCAGAGAAAAGCGCCTGGCACCTGCCCCTAGCCGCACACGCCCGGCGCAGGGAGACAGGGGAAGGGAAGGCTGGCTCAGTGGCCAGCCCGGGGGAGAGGAGCTCTTTCCCTCCGGGGGCAAGGCGTGCTGCTCCTCCAGCCCTACCTTGATCGGCTCCCCCACCCAGGAAATCCGGCTTTTGTTCTGCTTCTTCTTCCTGCCCTGCAGCATTTTTTTAGGCGACGGCATTTCGGGGATGTTGTCGTCCACCTCCTCGTCCTCATCCGCTTCTCTGACAGCCAGATTGGGACACCTGGGGAGGGAGCGACAGTCAGCGCCTCCAGTGCCGTCAGCAGGCCACCACCCCACGGCCACCTCAAGAGGGTCCTAGGCGCTTCGTCCCAACGCCGGGGGAGACAGCCGCCACCATCCCCATTCCTAGGGCGCCAGCGCAGCCCTGACACACGGCTGAGGGCTCGGCGGCACCTTCCGTGCTCACCCCCAGAAGACGGGTGGATAAGACCGGTCCTGTCCCTGCTCTGACGTGGAAGGAGGGAATTTCCGCCAGGTTTTCTAGCCCCGCCACTCACTGCGCTGGCCTGGCGTTCTGCAGAAAGGGCCCACCACCGAGCCCCGCAGGCTCCCGGCCGGGACTGCCCCGACTGACTGCGGGGGCTCTCCGGCAGCCAAGCCTTTTCCAAGGGCCACAAGCCCTGGGGCTTCAGGGCCTGGCGGGCCTCCAGTGGCAGGAGTTTCCCTGGGGCAGGCGGTGCCAGCCCTGCCTGCTGCCAGGGCTCTCAGCCTCTGGCTCAGCCGGTGCCGCCCTGCTGAAGGCAGGAGAACGCCGAGCTGGGCCCTCCTCCGACCTGGTCTGGTCATCCCAACACCCCGTCCCTGCTGCCAGGAGACGGCCGAGTCCCAGGCTCTCCTCCAGCGGCCAGCCCCCCCGCGCTGCTCCCCAGCACCCCGTTACCTCCTCTGCAGGCAGGCCTGTTTGCTCCGGCCACTGCCCCCAAACTTGACCATGTTCTGGCAGGCTTTGCACTTGCCACACTCGGGCTGCTGGCAAACCTGCGAGGGAAGGAGACAAGACGCGGGCTCGGTTCCGTCGGGGCGCTCCCGGCCACGGCCAGCGGCCATGGACAAAGCCCGTGGAAACGCTGCCCCTCAGCAGCCTCCCCTCGCGGAGCAGCCCAAGAGGCTTCTGGGAGAAGCAGGCGGGAGGGAGATCACGAGGCCACCGAGAGGGAAGCAGCGCCCAGCCACACAGAGCACGGAGCCGCCCTGCCCAGAATAGCCTCGCCCCAGCCGCAGGGACGGACACGCCGCTTAGGAGAACTCGGCCTCTCCCCTCCGGGGCACCAGCCAGCCTAGCCCGGCCGCCGGTACCTCACACACGCCGCAGCGCCGGCGCTTCATGGCGTTCTCCTTGTCGTCCTCACGCTCGTTCTTCTCGATCTGCTCCGAGAAGAAGGTGTCGAAGATCAGGTACACCAGCTTGGTGGTGGTGGCCTTGGTGGGCCCTTTGTCCTTGTCGATCTTGGTGGGGTGCCGAATGGCCTGCCTTCTGGCGGCGCGCCTGGAACAGAGAGCCGCTCACACACCGCCCGCGGCAGCCCAGGCACCACCACGCCCTCTGCCAGCCGGCACCCGCCACAGACGCTGGCTTGGCCGGAAATGCCCCCAGCCCAAACTGGGACGTGGGGACTGAGGCCCAGAGATGCAGGGACACGCTCACGGTTGCACAAGGAGCCTGTGGCTGGGCTGGACACAGGTCCCTGAATCCCACAGAGCAAGGCGGAGGGACTCCCTTCACACCAGTCCAGAGGAATCCTGGCTGCGAGTTCAGGAGCACGTCTCATCTCCAGCCAACCCTGCCCGGAGGTTCTGTCTACACAGGGACGTGCTCCCGGAACGAGGGAGGGTGTGAATGCCATGAGCAATAGCCTCAGGCATAGGCCAGGCCCGGCCAAGCTCCCTGCAGCCCCCAACAGGCCACAGCTGTTTCCAGCAGCTGGACGATGCCTCGCTGCCCTCCCACCCGCCTACCTCTTCCCCAGGGTGACCCCTGCGAGCTTGATCAGGTCCCTCATGCAGGGCGTGATGAGGACGGGCGGCTCGTCGCTGTCTCCAGCCTCGTCGTAGCTCTCCACCTGCTCCACCACAAACTGGGCGTGCCGCAGCAGGGAGTCCTCTGTGAAGCGGTTGAAGTTCAGCCCGGCAGGAGGCACGGTCGTCTGGAGAGATGCAGCGGAGCGTCACGGGACAGCCGCGCGCACAGCACGCCTCCCCCCCACCCCACAGCGGCTCCGAGGCAGCCACTGTCCGGGGCCCTGGCTCTCAGGCCCCGGGGTGCAGCACGGCCTGGAGGCAGGCCGCTCAGGTTGGACATCCAAACCCACGAGAGGCTACCAAAGAGGCGGCCGCTCACTTACTCCACGAGGCTGATTGGGGTACGCAGCCGCGCCCGGCTCCTCGACCCCGGACCGGGCCGCAGCACGGCCCAGGCCTCTGCATACAGGCGCGTCACCCTCGCCGCACGGCTGAGCAGCGGCGAGAAGCGGGGGTAGGGCTCCCCCGCCCATGAGTCCAAGCACACAGGCCATCTTCCTACCTCTCACCTGCCCCCCTTGGAGGGGAAGGAGCCGCCATCCTCGTCCAGAAAGGAAGCAGCAAAGGGCCTGCCCTGGAACCCTGCCCTCCCCTAGCCATGGCCCCCTTCCACCTCACCGCACACCCTGACACTGGCACCGCCCACAAAGGCCCGGCACCCAACAGGATGCCCCTAGGCGTGAGCGGGCAGCGCCCGAGGTCTCACCTCGATCTTGTTCAGCAAATCCTCATAGCTGACATCTGGGTTGTTCTGCAGGAATTCCACAACTATTTTACTCATGTAGATTTTCTCCTGCATCAGCGCAAAGGTGGGGGCGTACTCCTCGCTGGGCTCCATGAGAATGTAATCCGCGAAGGCTGAAGCGGGAGAGATGGCCAGAGACAGTGACTGCCGGGGCCTTGCCGAGCACGGCAGGGAACAGCCAAAAGGCCCAAAGACACTAAGGAAGGTGCAACGGGAAAAGCATAAAGGACCCTTGGGAACAGAGACCTGCCGGGCCGCAAGCATCTACACCCCATCAAGAGGGCTGAGCTCAGTTAGCGTCACCCTCCCAGGGAAGTAAAACCCAGTTCGAAAGGGTAAGGGGTTAGGCCGTGTGTTGAACCGGTGATCCGGCCCGCTGCGTCGCGCCACGGACGGGGGCTGCCCCAGCCGGACACCGGCAAACATCCCCGTTACATCCGTGCCCAAGCGAGGGGCCATCCACCCGCCTTCGCCAGCCATTCAACCCCTCCCCGAGCTAGCCGGGGCCGCCATGCGTGGACAAGCCCCGAGGAAATCAGCCTTTTGTAGGAGAAGCGAAGCTCCCAGCCTCAGCAGCCGACCTGGCTGTTGCTGACTGCCTGGGCTCCATCCCCCCCACCCAGCAGCTCGCTGCTTCGGCCCTCACACGACAGACCGGGATCCCCCACTTGGCCCACCTACCCGTAGTGAAGCCAATCAAGGCTCGCTCTCCTCCATCGAAGCCAGTGATCCACCAAGCGTTGATGGGACCCAGCTTCTTGGCTCTAACGCCACCTGAGAGGGACGTACACAGGCTCTCACCACGGGAGTTCAGCTCATGCTGCCCCGGGCACCAGGCAGCCGCTGGCAGAAGGGAGGGGGGGTTCGCACACCCCACGGGCCCCGGGAGAACCAGGCCCTCACAACTGCTCTGGAAACGCTTGCCCTTACCAGGCTGCCGACCCGAGCTGAGAAGTGGCACGCAAGGTACCTCCCCCCGCCCCACGGAACAGAGCCCCGGCAGAACAACTTTACAAGGGACTGCCCAGCAGGAACTACGGCCAAAGGCACAGGAACGGGAGGGGCTGCAGCCCTGGGGCCCAGCAGCCTGCCCTCTGTGCCAAGGCTCTGCTGCTGGCTCTGGGGTCCCGGCTGCCAGCCCCAAGCTCCAGGTCCCCTAACCCTGCCCCACAACCAGGGCTGTGTGTCAGCACCCCACTTCTAGGACTGTTCCCATGTCAGCTGAGAGGAGGGCGTTCCCGCACTGCCACAGGCTGCATTTCCCAGGCCCTTGGGCTGCCTAGCTCTGCGCCCAGACACTTACCATCCAGACACGGATTGTCGTCGTAGATGGGCTTCACGGCACCACTGAAGTACAGCTCTATGTTCCTCTCAACGAGCCCCGTGTCGAAGGGGCACAAATGGCCCTTTTTGTCATAGACGCTGCAAAGAGCAGACAGGCGCTGTTCCCTGCGTGTGGTGTGCATGCCCAGGAGCCCAACACCAGACTGCCTGTATTGCGCCTAGACCCAAGCCTTTCCATGCCATGCAGGAGAAAGCAACCCCCCCCCCCCCCCCCCCCCCCCCCCCCCCCCGCCCCGAATTGCCCCAGGGATTACAAACTCGGCGCTGCCAAACGACTGTTGGCGCCACAGTGCAAGAAGCCCGCGCCGGCCCCACAGCCCCTACCTGAAGGAGGTCACTTTGTGCTGGGGCAAATCCTCGTAACTTTCAAACCCGTCTTCGTTGGCATCGAAAATGGACAAGCGCTCGTCTGTCAGCATCTCCGGCTCCTCCAGCTGAGAGAGAGAGGGAGACATTGGGCCTTCGTGCCCAGCGCACGGCCACCTCTCCAAAGCCCACCACCAAGCTGCTTACCGCATTGTCGGGATCCCCCTGGAAGAACTTGAGGTCAGGGTCGTCCAGGTACTGCCTGCACTCGACGCACTTGGGAGGAGTGGTCTGCAAGAGAGACATCAGGAAACCTGCCCGTTAACTGCACTGCCAGCTGCCAGCCTCAGCCCTCCGGGAGAATCACCGAGACTCCCCGCCCACGGCCGGTCCTGAATCCACCAGGAACGTGGAGCAGTAAGACAGTCACCAGCAGCTCACACGCTGCCTGGGACCAGTGTTTGGCCCTCCTCTGCCCTGGCCAGGCATGGCACAAGGACTCGCTGCACCCACAGGCGCCGTGTTCGGCTTCCTGGGCCATCGACATGGCACTGAAAGATCACAGAGCTGCGAGCAACATACACGCTGCAGTCTGTTCTCTCAACTAGGGACATACGCAACTCCTCGATAGGGTGGCCAGGTGTCCGGTTTTCACCTGGACAGTCCGGTATTTGTGGCCCCATCCGTTAAAAGAAACGGAAAATACCAGACATGTAAAATGTCCGGTATTTTCTGGTTTTCCCCGGACGGAAGACCAGCGGGGACATTCTTCCCCTGCTGCATCTGGTGGGGGTGAGGGGAATGGGGAGCACACGGATTTAAAGGCATACTGACCTTTTTTTTTTTGTGCTCAACAACTTTGGTCCCCCATTTATTTTTTTTCCCCTCAACCAATTTCTCCCCCCCACAATGTTCGGGATTTTTTGTCAAAGTATCTGGCAACCCTAGTGCTCACTATTCACTCCCTCCTTGCTGCCTGTCTCCATGGTGCGCAAGGAGGGGGGCAGAGCCACAGGGGTCCCACTGCTGGCACGAGCCACGACTGCTCAGCCCCAGTTCATGCTGGCTCTGGGAGCTACCCCCGCTGCGGCTCTGCAGTGCAAGTGCAGTAGGAACTGGGCTGCCTGCGCACTTGGCTCCTGCTACATTTACCTGCAGAGCCACAGCGAGGGCAGCTCGTGCACCCAGCATGAGCCAGGACAGAGCCCCTTCCCCTAACTAATCGTGTAGTCACTACGAATCGTGGAGACCACACGATTAGCCAATTCTCTGCTTTTTAACACCCTTACTCCGCTGCTCCAAGTGCTTCAGAAGCTGGCAGCAGAACTTGATGCTTCCTGGGTAAGAGTTAACCGCTTCCCCTGGTGCAGCCCCACGGGAGCCCGTCCCACACGGCCGGGGCTGGCCCCCGCAGTGCGAGCCCTGCAGGCTGGACCGCTCCCCTGGACCCTGCTTAGTCGGTTAAAGGGTAGGTGAACCTAACGCTTAACCGGTTAGCTGACTAATCCGGATTTGACGGCTCTAGCTCTGACAAAACAGGACAAACCACTCACTTTGGCAGGCGGCGCTGTCTTAATCGGAGCAGCTTCATCTTTTATCTCCGGCCTGGCACGACACACAAGGACAAGGAATGAGCACAAGGACGGAAGGTATAGGTGACAGGCTGTTCCGCCACCCACACAGCACTCCGCTGTTTGGGACCCCCGAATACAAGCAAACGTTTCACTGCCAACGCCCCGCAAAGCCAATGCCCCATCACGCTGAAGTGGTCTCGTTCTACGGGACGGTGCCACATACCCTAGATGCCAACCCTCGGCCCAGTAAGCAGCACTCGGTCGGCTTCACGCTCACCCTGGCCCCCCCAGTCTCACATGGCTGCCAGAGTCGGCTGGGAGGGTTTCGTGTGGGGACGAGGTACGGTCAGGGTTTATCACCTGTGCATCTCACCGGGCTTTCCTGCGGGGCTGTGCCAAGCAGGTAAAGGGAGCCACATGCCCAGCTCTGGGAACATAAAACTTTCCAAAGCACCCAAATGACTCGGGGCCTCTCAACACGCTTGCTCCCCACTGGTACGATACGGGAGCAGTGTGTTTGGAACCACCAGGTTACACCAGGATGGACCCAGCTACACCACGCGTTACTCCAGTACTCGGGAGGCTCTGAATTCGAACAGCATAGCTCTTCCCACGGATGCTCTTACTGCAGAATAAAGCCCCTTTTCTTGGTTTAGCTTAAGCCCACTTTGGAAGCAGACGAAGCGGGGAAAAGGCACTCCTCCTCTGGAACCAGACCGTGCACACGGGCGTTCCAAGCGCCAACCGGCCTAAGTCCACATGAGAAAAGCTGCACCAGGCACCTCGCACTCATGCCAGGGGCGTGGGCTGTACTGCTGGGACAATGCTAATCCCTCACTCTTCCACTTTCTCATCTATGCCTGTAACAATACGGCTTCTCTGTAGCCATGCTAGAAGGCCTGTGCTAGGCCTGAACCAAAGCCGCCTTCTGCAGCCAGACTGAAGAGCAGCAGCCGTTCCTCTAAGGCCCGGAGTCACATCCTCACAGTCCATCTCAATTGTATTCAAAAGTGTCACCCCAGGCTGTGAGGAGGGGACTTTGCCCTGATAGCTCCCCACTGGCACAGAGAAAGACACAGATTTCCAGATGGGTAAAGCTGTCTGGCAAGAAACTGCTTCTCAATAGAGGATGTTGTGGAATCCTCATCCTATGAGCAGTGTCACTACACTTCCCTATTGTCTGACTGTGCGATCTCTGTCTGGCTTGTAACTGTTTCTGTCTGCTGGATAATTCATTTTGCTAGGTGTAAATCAATGAAGGTGGTGGGTATGATTGGTTAGGTCATTTTGTTAGGATTGGTTAGTAAAATTATATTACAATAATTGGTTAAGGGATAGCTAAGTAAGTCTCATTATATAAACTGGGGTTCAAGAAGGAGAAGAGGAAGATCATCAGAAGTACTAAAGGAAGAACAGGCTGGAAGAGGACCAGGAGGAGGAGGGGGGGGGAGAAGACCTGGAAAAGAAGAACTCACCTCCGAGAGACAGCCTAAGACCAGAGAGACTGATACTGCCTGGCCAACAAGGGAAGTCTGCCTGCCTCTCTCAGGACTGGTGAGCATGACCCTGCGTACTTACCATGTGCATTCTGCTTGTTTGGGAATTGCCACTCAATAGAGGATAAGGACATTACTGGGCGAGGCTTTTTCAGTGGCTAGAGATCCTACCGACCCGCGTGTTGTTACACCCTGAGCCCTAGGAATTGGGCAAGGGTGGGTGTTGCACCTTGAGCCCTAGGAACTGGGTAAAGGTGTGTGTCCCTACAGCGTGGAAGGGAGAGACACATTTGTGCGGGTAACATGCCGACGCTTTAGGAATCAGTAAGTTCCCAGAGTAACATTTTTCTTTCAGATGCTAAATTGCTTCCAATTCTTTAGCACTGTCTCTGCCTCACCAGGTTTAGGGTGAGGTCCGACTCGGAAACTCAGGGAAACTCGGCTAGAATTTGCCACAACTGACCCTGGGGCAGATTTCTGCAAAGACAGACACGCACACATGCGCACACAATTGTGGGACTGGAAGAGAGCTCGATGGGTCATCTGGTCCAGACCCACACAAGCCAGAACATTCAAACACCTGGTTTTAGAAACATATCAGCCACTCTTACCCATCTTTGGTTTCAATTTTCATTCTTTTTTCGTCATGCTCCTTGAAGTGAGGAAGGGGAAACAGAAATGCATGTAAGAACTCAACGGCTTTCCAAACGAGGCAGCAGAAATAACATGCCCGACTAGCCTAAGGAGATGTCAAAGAATTGGTTTCCAAACACGGGCCAGACGTACCTTCTCTTCCAGCTCCTCCTCCTCCTTTTCCGAATTCGTTTCCTGCTTCACTTCTCCGTTCACCTCATCTGATTTGCGTTTGTTGGAGCTGCCGGGTTTAAAGGAGAAACCCAACAGAGATCAGGTCTTTGGAAGGAACAAACTGCTTCCCAGGGGCGGTGCCAGAGGAACAGACCAAACCAGCAGAGTCCCCTGAAGTCTGTGAAAGCAGCTTTAATGGGCTGCCCAAGCTCTGCCAACAGCAGCAGCTACTGGTCACAGAACCAGCTAAACTGTTCTCACCCACCACACCTTGCTTCCACTAGTCACATTTGAGCAGCACCCAGGATCAGGGTCCCATATACAAATACAGGAGACACTCACCGTCTAAACAGACAAGGGGAGGGGGAAGTGACTTTGCCACGGTCACAAGGCAAGCCTGTGGCAGAGTCGGGACAGAGCCCAGCGACCCACCCGCTAGCCCACCCCCGACCCTCACAGAGATCAGCTAACTTCCCGCCCTGATAAGCGTAACTACGTCAAGCAAGCTAATCTGGGTGTGAGATGGTATTACCAGCGCCCCAGCCACGGGCCAGGGCCGCAGGCAACCACCGACCCTTGCAGAAACCGCGTCTCCACCTCACAGCGGCTTGCGGCGGCCCGACCGCGCAGGGCTGCGGGACGTACTGACCCTTTGGCAAAGAGCGCCAGGATGGTGGGCTGCCTGCCAGAGCTGCGCGTGACCCTCGAACTGGCGGGGGACCCTGTTGGAAGAAAGCCAGCACTCGTGACTCTGCAGGGAGAGGCGCCGTCGTGCGCCCCGCATCTCCCCAGCGCATTAACCCCTGCCCCCCCACTCCGCTCCAGCGCGTGGTTGGACCCGCCGCGGCACTCCCTGCCACTCCGCTCCCGGGCACACTAGGGCCACTGGGCAGCTCTTTGAGCTCTCGCTGTGCTCCCCGGCCCCAGGAGGGACAGACCGGCCATGGGGCAGTGCACTCCAGCTCCGCCCAGTCAGCCCCTACTCTGGGAACTGGGCAGACGCCAGCTCCACCCCAACCCCAGAGAATCCGCTGCCCAGCAGCCCCCCCGGCGCTCTGCTCCCACCTGAAGCCAGCACGGCACAGCTGAGAACGTGGCCCTTAGCGTGCCTGGCCCTGCGCTCGAGCCTTCCCCCGTGCCGAGCCAAGGTGAGAAAGGAGGCCATGCCACTGGCCTCCCGGCACTTGCAACCCAAGCGCTACTCCTGCCCTCCTCCCACTCCCCAGCCGGCCCCAGCGTGGAGCAGTCCTCTGCTGCCAACGCTCCTGCCCCAGAGATTCCAGCTGCGTTGAGAGCGACGGAGGTTAGAGAACCGAGCAGCATGGGGCAAGGGGACTCCAGCCGCAGAGCGCGACACTCCCATCGGGCTGGGGAACAGTAAACGGGAAGAGGGCGCGGCGGCCGCCACAGAGAAAT
>JANRFK010002741.1:6344094-6354734 GCA_030068395.1 Apalone spinifera | reverse complement strand
GTGTCTGAGCCAGAGCCGGGGGCGGGGAGAGCAGCCAAGGGCCGGGCAGAAAGGGGAGGCCCATGGGAGGAGGGCAGAGCAGGGTGTGAAGCTGCTTAGGACTCTGCAGCGAGCAGTTCACTAGATAAGGCAGCCTGGTGCAGAGGAAGGCCAGCTCGCTGTGGGAGGACAACACAGAACAAAGGCCTTAGCCCCAGCTGCCTGGAAGAGCAGGCTGCTGGCTTCCAACGGGCCCAGCCCCAGCTCTGCGAGGACCAGGACCCCTGCTCACCGCTGGGCGGATGGCAGTGCCACTGCGCAGGACACAGCAGAGGCCACAGTACCAGTGAAGCGGGCCCAGAGTCTGCCTCTCCTGCTAGAGAAACAGCAAAACTCCCCTTTGTGATGCTCCTCCCCCGCCCCATCCCAAGCAGCCTACTTCAGGGAGAGCTGTGGGGAATCTCGCAGCCAGCCTCACCGCTGCCTCCCTTTCACCGAGGTGCCGGGCCGAAGGGGAGGGCGCCCAGCAATGTCCAGCACCCAGCACAATGCCACATGCTGGAATGGCACAGACACACCAGCCACACTCCTCCCCCTGCCTGGGAACAGGCTGCCCCTTCTACTCCACTGCCACCCCACGGGGGGGTGGAGATCCGGCCCCCTCTTGTAGGCCAGTGCCCCCAGGCAGCGGCATCGTGCTGCCCAGCTTGGACTGGCACTTTGCACCAGAACTGAACTCACTTGAGACCGGCTGTTCCATTGTTCCCACACCCACGGGCACTAAGGCTGTGCTAGCGCCTGGCAGCCTATGCCGGACGTCCCAGCCCCCACACGCTGACTCCCCGCACCTGAAGCCCACAGTAAAGAAGAGGGTCAGTATTTTGGGGACAATACTAAATTGGCACCCCAGCAGATCCTTCGTCAGCCCATGTCTAGCGCCACCACCGCAAGCTCTTTTTCTGTGGCCCACTGGGTCCCTGGTCTAGGAACTCAACACTGCCCCTGCAGCGACGGGCAAAGGCTGACTCGGAGGTCTCCCACACCTTGCTGGGGCGGCGCTCTCAATGCCAATGCCCGCACCCTCACCAAGCCACCCCTTACTGTTCCAAAAAGGGCCCGAGAATTTTTAAAAGCAGATCGGGCCGTCTGGCTGGTGATAGACTGGCGGGCAGCACTGCGTGTTTTCCTCCCTCACCCCGTAAGCGAGAGCCACCAATGCCCCTTGGCCATGAAGTGGCCAAACGGGACAGTGTCTACGACAAAGGACTAATGGACACAAATCAGATATTCAAAAAGGCAACACACAGAAACCTGTTGGGGAACATTTTAACGTGCCCGGGCGCTCGCTAACGGATCTCACCGGTTCCACAGTATCACTAGCTGGAAAGGGAAGCTGCAAAGCTTCATTTCATGTACAGGTTTGATACCTGCAACGGAGGTTTAAACAAAGACGGTCACTGGATCACCCGCTACATCCCACGCCCTAATGAGCACAGCAGGTCCTTCAGAGCACTTTGAACCCTCAGCTTCCCTTAGCACCGCACTCTAGTCTCTCCCCATCCCCTTGCCCTGCTATTGATTTGGACCCTGGACCCCTTAACTCCAGTCACCCGGGGAAGTGGGTTGTGCTCACGGAGGCTCCGGATCCCATCAACGTTTTTGGTTAGTCTCCAAAGTGCTGCAGGACTACCTGCTTTCTCGGGTTCCCCTGAGACCAGCCACACGTGGCATGGACCTTGGCGCCTGGGCGGAAGGGGCAGAGACTATTTTATCTCCGTTTTACAGAGGGGAAAGGGAAGGGTTGTCCAAGCATCTGTCCCCACAGCTGTTGCTGGTACCTACCTGCCACACCCAAGCGATGGGGCACTTTCCATAACAAGCGGGTCACTTCCAGCACTCCCCCCAAAGCTCTGTCTGTGCACCCCGATCCTTCGCATGTGCCCCACTGCCTGGCTCTGGCTGCACAGCAGCTACTGGGCGCCGCTGCACACGGGCAGCTGCTGATTTTACGCCATCCACCGCCCTGCCAGCCTCCATGGTTCAAAGCTCTGTGCGCTTGGCCCGGCAGCAGCTGGCAGCAGCGCGGGGAAGGATGCTCCAGCGCACCAACAGCACCACTTCCTCTCCCGTTTGTGCAGCTACGGTCGTGTCCCGCCCCCTCATCCCGCTGGGTACTGTGGCCTTGTGATCCTGAGTGCCAGCTGGACGGGGAGCAGGGGGCTTCTAAAAGGCCTGTGCTGCAGCCTGGATCCCAGGCAACGTGCATTGGGCAGAACTAGCAGAACCTGGACCTAATGCCCAACCCTCCCACCCACCAGGAAGTTTGTGCGCGACGGAGCCGCTCTGCCGCCTGCCCCCTGCTTTCCACCCCGACGCACAGGATGCAGCTGGGGTTTGCCTTGTGCCAGTCTCCCAGCGCTGCTCCCCCTTGGGATACAGCCTTGCTGATGGCAGGAACCCTGAGCCAGACAGAGCTTGGCACAGATGTTCACAGCTGGGCCCAGCATGGCCAACCCAGCCAAGCGCTGCTCGCCCGGCTCCCCATGGAGCAGACACGTGGGCTCAGCCAGGATCCCATGGCTGCCGCTCGGCCCAGGTGCCACACCCCGTGCCCTCTCCAGCCCTACTGGGGAAACAATCCCCCAGACATGGGACGGGCCAGACAGAAGCAGGGCGCCGGGCCGGCGAGTGAGAGCTGCTGCTGAGCAGAGCTGGCCTACGCCCCAGGCCCAGAGCACACGGGCAGGGCTACGAGGGAGCTATCCCAACGCGCAGGGGGTTTGCCTGCAGGCCGCGCACTTGGCTCTGGCCAGCCTACGGCAGGCAGTTCTGTGGGGCCGGCCTGCGCCGTGGCTCCCAGCGCCAGGGGCGCCTACGTCCACCTCTGGGGAGCCACAACAAAGCCGCTTAGAAGACTCTGCCAGTGCCACGCTCAGCTGCTTCAATCTCTTTATTTGGGCCACAGCCTGACTGGTTACAACAGCACATGTGCCACTCTGCCAGTGCCCGGCCCCCCAGAGCGAGCCCTGACTCGTAACGGCCATGCCAAGGGCCTCTGGGCGCCCGGGGACTTGCCAGGGCCAGCACAAGGCCGCCCGGCCGCTCCCCAAGCGGCCCCGGCCTTGGCCTCGGCCACACGGAGCCGGCTGGCAGGCAGCTCACACATCAACACGTGTGTAAAGCAGAGGTGGCGGCCTGAGGGATACGGGTGTGAGGGGAGGGGAGGGAGAGTCTGAGGCGTTTCCAGCAGTAGTTCAGGGGTTTCCTTTCTCCTCCTCGCCGCTCTCCCTCTTGACCTCCTCGTAGACGGCCTCTGCCTGCTCCGCGCCCTTCTCCGCTCCCTCTGCACTCTTAGCGTTCGGCACCCAGAGCCCAGAGTCGATGCAGCGCTGCATGTGGTACTTCGCTTCCTGGAAGGCAGGCAGCGCCTGGGTGTGAGCACAGGCCCCCCGCAACCCCCACACCACACTGCATCGCGGCCTCCTGGCCCAGGGCGGCTGGGGGGCAGTGAGGTGTGGCCGGAGAGGAGACCCCAACGCCCAGCCCCAGGAAGCAGCCACCTCCCCTCCTGCACCGCGGCCCTGAGCGATACTCACCGCAGGCTCCATTTTGCTGATTGCATCCTGCAGCATCTGAACGTCTTTCACATCAAAGCATTTCTGCAGCTCCTGGGGAGAGGGGAGCCGGGTGAGCTGGTGTAGGACAGGCCCCGCCTAGGAGCTCACACCTGTCCCGCCCCGCTAGGCCACAGGGCAAGGGAGGGGACGTCCCGTGCCCGCTTCCCTGGGAGGGCAGGGCCAGGGCACTGCCAAACCGGCCAGTCTCCTGTGCCCCCCAGAAAATGGGGATCGAGCTTTCCTATTTCGGGGTCGGGGGACCCACCCGAGCATCCGAGCTGCCCTGAGAACGGGCCCAGCTCTGCTACGTACTCCCGTTGGGACATGGAGCGGGAAGGAGCCAGGACGCGAGACGGCCCCCACCTGCCCGTCCCTGCCGCTACTCACAGATGGGAGGGACTCGTACACCTCCACTGGATCCAGCCCGCCCGGGCCCAGCCGCTTCTGCCGCTCCTCATCTTCATACTCTTTCATGGCTTTCTCGATGCGCACCTTGGCCCGGCCTCTCACCCGCTCCTTGAAGGCCTCCAGCTCGTCGGTGAAGCCCTCCATGTACTGCTGGTCGGCTGTCTGCGCGAGCAGGGCAGCCGTGTTAGGGGCAAAGCAGGAGTCGAGATGGCACAGGATCCGGCCAGGCACGTGAGGTCTGGCTGAACCCAGACTGCACCCCTCCGCTCAGGCCACGTGCCCACGTAGCTAGCCCCTGACTGCAGGGCTGGGAGGAGGGGAGGCGCTTCCCTCGTTAGCCACCTAGCACACAGGCCTGTGTCACAAGCAAACCCTTTCTGCCCGCAGCATCACTCGAGCCATTGCTGCGGGGCAGGCACAGTGCCATGGCACAGCACGAGCAGCAGGGAAAAGTCTAGCTCGGGACCTCGGGGGCAGCGCCACCAGCATCTTCCAGACAGCCCAGCAGGAAAGGAGGTTCGTCAGCTTTAGCTCTTAGCCACAGCGGCAACCCAGCTACGGCTCCCACTACGGAGCAAGAACGAGAGGTCCATAACGCCGGTGGGCCTGGGGCCCCGCTCTCCAGAGGGCGGGTGGAGAAGGAAGGAGGATGCCACCTCTGGCGCAGCACAGGCCGGAGCCAGTCTGGCTAAAGGCCCGCCTTGGGCAGCAGCTGCAGAGGCAGCACGAGCAACCGCGCGGGTGGACCTGGGGTAATCTGCCTCACAAAGGCCTCCGCCTCCAGCAGAGGCTGTCTTACACCAGCCAGCAGGCGTAGCCTTAGCAGGAGCTGGGAGAACTGGGGTTACCCAGGGGGGTCCAGCTCCTCGTGGCATCTTGCCGACCTGCCTAGCGTGCTGCAGCAAGGACCCTCAGCTGGCCCGGGGACCACCCCTGCGACAGGAGGAGAGGGGAAGACGACGGCCCTGCTGGAGGGGACTTGGGACGCACCTTGATTTTGGTGAAGAACTGTCTGAAGCAAGCTCTGGGATCCACCTTCAGGCTCTTGGCCAGCTCCAGGATGAACTGCATGACGATGGTCTGGTGGGCCACCTGCTCCATCAGGGCGTGTTTCTTGGGGAAGAGAAAGCGCCTGTGCCTAAGAGCTGCAGACAGACTCCGCCATGGCACGGTCAGCAGGGCGTGCTGGGTCCAGCGCATCCCAGCAGCCCCAGGAGGACAGGCTGGCCAAGAGCCAGGACAGGCGAGTTCACTGCCGTCCCGCCCAGACTCAGCTGCCAAGAGGCCCTGGTTCCCAGGACGGGCTCCGGAAGAGATGGAGCAGCCAGCGGGGGGAACTAATGCAGCTGGGAACCAGCTTTCAAGGCCCGTTAGGGAAGAGAGCGAACAGGAACCAGCCTGGGCCCCAGCACTCAGCAGGCCCATGGGATTCCCGACCGCAGGCCCTGGGGAAACGCAGCCGCCGCCTCACCTCTTCTACCTCCAGGTCAATGCACCAGATGACCAGGTAATTGGCCGTCTCTTCGCACACCAGGTGCGGGCTGTCAGACAGGTACTTCTGGCTGTCGTCCCAGCGCCGCAGCATGCCTTCGGGCAGGAGAGCCAGAGTTAGCCCCGCCAGCCCCTGGGCCCCCGCCTGCCGCTCACGCTCTCCAGCGGAGCCTGGACAGGGTCAGAGGCACTGCAAGAGGCGGCGTTAGGACACTTGCCCGGGACTGGGAGGCCAGGGTTCAATTCCCTCGCCTGCACCAGGTACCATGGGAGGGCTTGGTCATGTCACTTAGTCTGAAGGAGTTAAACACTGCTGAGGACCTGGGCCTTCGTACCTCAGCGGCCTTGCTGGGCTGGTAGCTGAGCTACGCCTCTGCAGCTGGGACAGATCAAACGCAGGACAGTGCATTAACTTCCCCTCCGGCTGCATGTAACAGCCACAGCCCTGAGGCAGGCAGGGCCTGCGGTCTCACTGGGGCGGGGGGCAGGCTATGGGAATTTAACTGAGGAACACCCAGCTGAACCTCCCAAGAGTATGTACTGGGGCCCAGGACTCCTGTGTCAAGCATCAGGGCTCTGACGGCAGAAGCCAGTCCAGGTCCACCGGCGTGGCACCGCAGAGCGAACCCGTGGCCTCGCAAACCAAGAGGGTCTCCTAAGGGACGACAGGCCTGCGGGAAGGCCCTGGACTGGGGCTCACTTCTCGCCACGTGGCCCTGGAACTTCAGCCCCACAGCGGTAAGGCGAGGCAGACACTTCCCTACCCCACAGGACACGCTGGTGTCTGAGCGCTTCCAGCAGGCGAGGGGCACCCGAGAAACGCTTCAGTTCAGGACTATTAAGGTAGCGAAGAGTTAGGAGGAGGCAGAGGAAATCCAGGGGCAGGAGTCAAGAGAAAAGCCATTCGGAGAGCGCCTACATGCCACCAGCTGGATGCCGGTTTCTACAGTCTCGCGGCAGCGTGCCAGAGAAGCTCAGGATAAAAGCAAGCCCCAGGAGTGGGCTGTGTTGGAGAGCGCTGGCTTCACTTCTACGGCTACAGCGCGAGGGAAGACAGCGGGGAATGCAGCTAGGCGGGAGCAGGAGCCTCACGCAGCCCACAGGAACACCCGGTGCGTTCCCCTCGGCTGCCCAGGAGCTGCCAACTCACCAAAGTGTTTGATCTGTTTCTCGTACTTCTCCACGAACGTCTTGTGCTTCCTCTCGCGCTGTTCCTCCGACTCCTCCTCCTCCTCGGGCCGGACATTGAAAACGCTCTGCGGGGAGGGAGGAAGGAGGCCGAGTCATGGCACTGCTGCCTCGCCTGCCGCGGCCCCAGCCCAGCAGCCCCCCTTCCGCTTGCCCAGGCACCGCTCTGACCAACCTTACTGAAGCCATCTTTGCTCAGGGTGTCGACGTTCCAGGGCATGTTCTTCTCCTTCTTGCGCAGCTCCTCCAGCTTCTTCTCCCAGCTCTTCTCTTCTTTTCTCAGCTGCTGCACTTCAGTCTGGAGCCTCTGCAGCTCCCCTCTGCCGCCCTCCGCACTCGCCTCCTCCAGCTCCGCCATTCTCTTCTGGCATTCCGCTACCTTCCGCTTGCATTCCCGGCAGCCTCTCTCCAGCTCTTCCTTCTCCCTCTGGAACTGCTCCATCCTCTCCACGCGGGCCTGCCGACGTCAACTGACAGCTCGTCACCCCCAGGGGCCAAGAGGACAGCGCAGGCAGTTTGACAATGGGACCCCCTCCTCCCAACGTACCACACACAGGATACGATCGCTGGGCCGGTTCTGACCCGGACAGACTAAGGGGACAGCAAGTCGCCTGCGAGCGGTGCCAGTCACACCAACATGACAGTGTCATCTCTGC
This sequence comes from Apalone spinifera, assembly GCA_030068395.1. NCBI lineage: Eukaryota > Metazoa > Chordata > Testudines > Trionychidae > Apalone > Apalone spinifera. The sequence goes on along the minus strand of JANRFK010002741.1, from coordinate 6,347,395 downwards.
CAGAGAAGTGATATTGGAGGTGCGGGGGGATTAAGCAAGAAGTCAATGAGCTGGAAAGCACAATCCCAGTGTCCCTGCGTTGGGCTGCTTTCTTGCCCCTGGCCAGAGCTGGCCTCTCACCCCTCACTCACTGCAGCTAGCCTGCAGGGAATTCTGCTGCACTGACATTCGCAAGCACGGCCCTCGCCCCTTGCTGCGGAGCAGTTTGGCTTTCCAGCGGGCTCGGCACATCTGCACCAGTGCCAGCTGTGCTCGACAGAATCAGCGCAGGAAATCAGGGTTAATCCAGACGCCACAGCAGAGTGCCCCTCTCCTCTGCAATCTCAGCTTGTACCAGCTGAAAATGAAGAGGTGGAAGAGCCCTATTGCTCCCCACGCCGCGCCCTCACGAGCCAGGGCAGAACTGTGCACTACTCCGCTGTTGGCAGGGCTTTGTCTAGCCTAGAGGCAACTGCCTTAACGGGAGTTCCCACCACTTCCCTTAGACCCCTAGTGTTGGGAGATTCCTTTGCTATTCAACCCAAGTTTGCCTCATTCGGTTTTCGTTTGGGTCTCCTACTTATCGGTACCCAAAGATGCCTTCCTTCCAGAGCCCCCCGGGAACTGCTGAACGCTGGCGGGCCGTGTCCACAGAGCAGGGCTCGCCATGCGGGCTCATACTTTCAAGAGGGTTCTGTTTGCTGTAGCCTGGGCAAGGCTCCTGGAGAATTTGCTCTTCCTCCGCTGAGCCCGGAAAACAAGAGCTGAATTCCCAACTTCTTCTCCACGTGGAACAGAGATCCTCCCGTCTTTCCTCCCTCCCTATGCAGAACATGCTACTCTGCAAGGAGGGCACCCTGGCTGAGCTACAGTTACGCTGTCCAGGCACTCGCAAAGCAGGGACGTTCCACACTCAGAGAGCGAGGGCTTCAGCAAGATCATGGTTTATTTCCCCTTATGTAGTGCTTTAGATTACCAAACCATCCCCCAATTAGCTCCCAAAACTTCCACCCCTCACAGGCACGATCCCCATTTTACACCCATGGTGCCATTACCCCCAAAGGCAGGTAAGGCTGACTCCATGCCTCAAACTGAAACCGGTGACAAATATCGTGTGACTGAGCGCAGCATCTCACCCCACTTGCCTGCCCGTGGCTTCCCTCCCACGTTCTGTAGTCTGCTGGCTAGCGTCCACCACTGCCCCAAAGCACCCACGCAGGCCATGGCACTGGCCTTCCGTTCTGTTGGCTCCCAGGGCCAGAGCGACTGTGGGGAGACTGTTACTGGGAGACGGGGAGTGGGTTTCTGCCAGACAGCTTCCTGGGGTCGCACAAGAGGGCACACGAGGACAGCAAGCCCCAGGGTTTCCTCTAGGATTCACGCTCTGGACTCCTGACTTTTAGGGCGGTGCAGTCAGGCAGCAGCAGTATCTCAGGCAGCTCCCTCCCTGCTCTGCGCCCCAGCGTCTGTCTCTGTGCTAAAGGGATATAAATCCGCCCTCCCCTGGAGAATCACAGAGCGTCCGATAACAAAAATCACAGCAATGTCAGGCTGGAAGGGAACTTGCCAAGTCCAGGCCCCTGTGCTGAGGCAAGACCAAGTAACCCTACACTGTCCCTGAAAGGCACTTGGCCATCTGCTCTTAACCACTCCCACACGCAGGCATCCACATGCCCTTGGGAAGCCTAGTCCAGAGCTTAATGGCACTTTAATATTAGGAAAAAGAATTCGACCTCAGACAAACTCCCTTGCTGCTTGTCCTACGTTCAGTGGGCATGGCGAACAGATCCACCGGCCCTTGATAGATTGTACGACTATTATCAACCCTCCCCCTCAAGTTGTCTTTTATCAAGACTAAACATGCACAGGGTTTGTAATCTCCCCTCAGAGGTCAGGTTTTCTGACCCTCCTCCTCTGAACTCTCGCCAACTTTCCTGAGGTGTCACACCCAGAAACGGATCCAGAACTCCAATCGAGGCTTCCGCAGCGTCACGGAAAGCAGGACAGCTATATAAATAAAGCTCCTGTTAACACACCCCAGCCTGATACTAGCCCTTTTGGCAACTGATCACATTGTGGGTTCATATTCAATTTGTCATCTGCTCTAATGCCCACATGCTCTCTCAGTTACCCCACCCAGCCAGCTGGTCTGTTTTGCAGCTGGGCACTTCCCAGCTCCTGCCTAAATTCAGCACTTCGCACTTCTCTTTAGTCCACTTCCTCTTGTTGATTCTCCCTCCATTCTCTAAGTGTCAAGGTTGTTTTGAATTCCAATGGCCGTCCACAGCGCTGGCAACCCCTCTGGGCTGGATGCTTTGCACAGATTCTATAAGGGCACTCTATGCTCATTATCCAAGTCCTTAATGAAACTATGGAACAGGTTTGACTCAGGACCCAATGGGACCCCGCTAGATAGCATCCCCAGTTTGACAGCAAACCATTGACTACTCTTTGAGGGCCGCTGCCAACCAGTTATCTTATAGTGATTTTATCTAGACTGCCTGTCCCCACTCAGCCTGCCTGTGTCAATCCCTGTACCACACCTACTGCTCCCCTCTGCCCTAAGCCAGCATCTGTCAACAAGGGAAATGGGTTATTTGGCAGGATCTGGTCTCAACAAAGCCACCGGCTCTTCCCTCTGACCCTGGCATCATCTAGTGATACTGACTGTTTTGTCATTTGCCCCAGAATATTTTTCAGGTACTGAAGTCCCCTATACGTACCCATTACTACTATGCAGGATGGCTGCTTAAGGAGAAAAAAAACTCTGAGCACCTGCGAAGACAGGTTTCCAGGGGGATCTCCTCCCTTACAGAACTCCCTCAAATCCTGCAGGAGTGTCTCCTCCCTCACAGAAGATCTACCTTGAAGTTGGGTAGAGATTCCCTTGAAGCTGGGGAACTGCTCCTGGTGAGCTGACTGGAAGGAGACACTGCTAAGGGTGGGCCTGATTAGAGATGGAATAGTGTAGTCAATTGACCAATAAGCAAAAGCTCACCGGTTAATACTATAGACTACACACATTCCCCCCAACTCCCACCAGTCAATTTTTTAGCAGGCTGGGCAGCAGCCCGGCTCAGTCCTGGCTTGCATCAGGTTCAGGACCTACTCCCACTGCAGCTCTGCATTTCAAGTGCATTAGGAGCCAGGCGGATAGGCAGCCCGGCTGTTCCGGCTCACACTGGGTCCAGGAACTCAGATTCCTCTCTGGACAGGGGCTGCTGCCACCTCATGCTGCTGCCTCTATATCAGAGGTAACAGCATGGGGTGACAGGCAACCAGCCAATGAGGGGAGCTGGTTTTTAAACCGGCTCCCCTCGTG
>JANRFK010002741.1:6272294-6286853 GCA_030068395.1 Apalone spinifera | reverse complement strand
GGCGCGGGGGGCTCTTGGCAGCACGGGAGGCTCTGGGAGGGCGCTGGGGGAGGCTAGTCCCAGCTTCTCTTCCACCCCTGGCCCTGCCCCTTCCAGGACACGGCGCTGGTTCCCTCCCTCCTTGCCCAGGGACCCGTGAGTCTGTCGACCCCGGAGAGCAGCTGTTTCTGTAGAGTTGCCTTAACTAAAGCCTCCTAATTGTTGCGTCCCAAAGAGCTGAGGGTCTGTTGTCCCTTTGCGGATTGTTCCTGCGGGAGAGCGAACAGCTTCCCTGGTAGCAGTCGGACCTCTGCTTCCCCCTGCAGGCATCGTGCACTGTTACATGGAATATGCCCAGCTGAACCGAGAAGATGGCTCTGAAGTCTCCCTGATGGAGCTGGGGATCCAGCCGGACCTCCGCCTCTATCTCCACCTGAAGCAGACATGGCTGGCCTTTAGTAAGTGTCTCTGCTCTCCGGGCCCCGGCGCAGCGCAAGCGAACGTGGAGCTGTGGGCAGGCAGCGTTCCTGTTCTCGCGCGCTTGGCGGAGGCTCTGGAGGAAGAGACTAGAAAGCGAGACCTGGCGTCCCTGCTGTGCTCCGTGTGCAGGAACAGGAGGTGGGGGGGCCCGAGTGGGCTCTGTGGATGCGTAGCGAGAGCTCGTCCGCCTCTGTTCGTGGCTGCGTGTAACTGACAAAAAGACCAGGGCGGGTCGGGGAGTGAATTTCGGTGCTGGACTGACCGTCCCGGAGACAGGAACCCTCCGTCCCCGTAACCAGCCACCCACGCGGGCAGTGGCAGGGCATGTGCCTTTTCGGCCCTCTGGCTTTCTGTTGAGGCTGCCGAGAGGGTCGCTAGTTCGTGTCCCTTTTGTGGCCCCGACACCCGGGAACTGGTGGGAAGCGGGGACTCCTTCAGCACAGGGAAGTGGATGGTTAACCAGTTATGCTTGCCGGGTGATGCTTACCGGTTAGGATTCATCAGCGGGCCCGGCCTGGCCGCAGCAGCCCCCCACCCACCCCGCTGAAGCGGCTAACCAGTTAAGCGTGATGGTTGACTGATAAATGGGATTTTACGTCCCTACTTGAGAAACCCACGTCTAGGAATGGCAGCTGTCACACAGCCGCCTGGTCGGTTCCTGGAGGGAACGTGCAGCCGGCCCCCTCCAAGGGGGAGGCTTCGGAGACTTAAACCCAGGAGCAGTGCTTCTTCCAGCCCCAAGTGGGTGGGTTTCCTTAGGACTCTGTGGGGGGGCTGCTCCCTTGACGGGGGAGACACGCCGGTCCCCAGAGCTCTGATCCCAGTGCTACCTCGGGTGCCCCCTCTCTCTCTCAGTGATCATCCTGTGCATCATGGAAGTGATCATCATCCTCCTGCTGATCTTCCTCCGCAAGCGCATCCTCATTGCCATCGCGCTCCTCAAGGAAGCCAGCAGGTGAGTGCTGCCCTTGCTTGGAGGCGTGGCGAGGACCACCGCATCCCTCTGGCCTGTGCCAGGGCGATTCCCAACCTGTGCCGGGCGGGTGCGAGGCCTGCACACAGCCGCTGCCCCCGGTGGGTGGCTGCTCCCCCTCCGGCTTGGATTTCCCTCGCAGTGGGAGGGTTTTGTGGCATTACTGACTCTCTCTTCCCTGGCAGGGCTGTTGGTCATATTATGTCGTCGCTGCTGTTTCCTCTGTGCACCTTCTTCCTGGTGAGCCTTTGCATTGTTTACTGGGCCAGCACCGCTGTGTATCCTTCCGTCGTCTCGCCTCGGGGCGGTGGGGGCAGGAATCACGCCCCCCGCCCCGGCTAGAAATGTTCTGGAATTATACATTTGGCCCACTCGATCCCTCCGCTGCATTTAAAAACAGAGCCATATGCTGGCGGGTCGGAGCAGGTCTGGGGGGATTGGATCCAGTCTCCACAAAGTTGAATCCCCTTAACTGCTGCTTTCCAGTTTCTTATCTACGTCTGGTGAGGCTGTCTACAAGGTGTTTAACGAGTCCGAGTGTGCGTTCGCTGGGCAGACCTGCAAACCAGAGGTGAGGGGCACTCCGCCAAGGCACAGCCAAACATGTTGGACTTAATGAGATTCGTTTCCTTGAGCAGACGTATTGTGCAAAAGCCAATTTGGCGGCTCCTGTAGCCTCCATCCCTGGGGGTACCGTCTGACTCCTACTTGTTATGACAGTCTCTTGGGCTAACATAACTATACCCTCTCCTCCTCATCCTGTGCTGATTGCTCTGATAATCCTCCTTTAACCATTGTACATCCTTAACTCTCTCCTGGAAATACATATGCCCATTTTCCAGAGCAGAAACGAGGGCACAAACTTGGCTGAGCTTACAAAGGCTGCAAGTCCTGTGTCTTGAGTCCGAATTAGAACTTGGGAGTTCCTAACTCCCTGTCTTGTGCTTAGTTTGTGCCTTTACCCTTCATCTTTGTGATGTAGCGGGACCAGAGATTTTCACAGTGCTCCCAGGGTAGACAAGTTATTTTACCCGTCTGAAGTTCAGCTGCTTCCGACGGGCGTTGAACCAGGTGTATGAGAAGTGAGGAAGAATTTCCTGCACTCCAACTCCAGAAGCGGCTGTTGAGTTGGCGAGAACTGCTCTTGTATGGTGTCTCATCTCAGTGCCTGAGTATCTCTGATTCTCTCTAGGCATTCAACAAGTCCGAAATCGCCATGCAGTGCCCACAGGCCCGCTGCCTCTTTGCTTTCTACGGAGGGGAGACAGCCTACCACAAATTCCTCATCGTCTTCCAGTTCTATAACCTCTTCATGTTCTTCTGGCTGGCCAACTTTGTGATTGCGCTGGGTCAGGTTACGCTTGCTGGAGCCTTTGCTTCCTACTACTGGGCCTTCAGGAAACCTGAGGACATGCCCGTTTTCCCTCTCTTCTCCTCCTTCGGCCGGGCGCTCAGGTGAGCACTGGTGCTTTTCCAAAGAAGGGTTTGGGCTACAGGAGAGAGAACTTCAAAGTAAAAAGGCCAAGGGGCTGCATCTAACCAAGGCCGTCTCCTCCTCTTCCCCGGGGCAGATACCACACTGGCTCGTTGGCCTTTGGATCTCTGATTCTCGCCATCATCCAAATCATCAGGGTCATTCTGGAGTATCTGGATCACAGGCTGAAAGGTACCCAGTTGGGAAAGGGCCGGTGGGGGGCAGACGAGGGGAGCCAGGCTGAGGGGGCAGCTGCGCTTGTCTGTATCCACAAAAACAACGAGGAGTCCTGGGGCACCTTCGAGACCGACAGATTTATTTGGGCATCGGCTTTCATGGGCAAAACCCCACGTTGTCTGTGGAGGAGGAGGTGTGACCACCAAGGGTGGGAAACCGGCTTTTCTAGTGAGCCAGCCACACAGCTCAGACGTCGGAAATGGTAACAAAACCCTTCGGTCTCCCTGGACGCTCAGTAACAGACAAGAGGCCATCCCATTTATCTGCACGCTTGACACGATTAACATGGGTTTGAACGGGGGCTGGGAAGAGCTGGCTGCTCAAGACACGAGGAGTCATTCTCCCGCTCTGCTCTGCACCAATTAGGCCTCCGTTGGAGGGTTGTGTCCAGTTCTGGGCACCACATTGCAGGAAAGATGTGGAGAAACTGGAGAAGGTCTGGAGAAGAGCAACAAGAATGAGGAAAGGTCTAGAGAATGTGAGCTAGGAGGAAAGACTGAAGGAATTGGGCTTGTTTAGTTTGGAAAAGAGAAGATTGAGGGGGACATGATAGTGGTGTTCAAGTATCTAAAAGGGTGTCCCAAGGAAGAGGGAGACAAATGGTTCCCCTTGGCCTCTGAGGATAAGACAAGAAGCAATGGGCTTAAACTGCAGCAAAGGAGGTTTAGGTTGGACATCAGGAAAAACTTCCTGCCTGTCAGGGTGGTTAAACACTGGGATAAGTTGCCTGGGGGGCTGTGGAGTCTCCATCACTGGAGATGTTTAAGAGCAGGTTGGACAGACGCCTGTCAGGGATGGTCTAGCCGGTGCTTGGTCCTGCCACAGGGGCAAGGGACTGGATTCGATGATTCTCGAGGTCCCTACCAGTCCTAGTCTGCTATGTTTCCTTGAAAAGCCACTTTCCCTCTCACACCTCCTCCTCCCCGGCTGGGAGTGGCCGCGTCCCCCCAGCGGAACAGGCCTCGTTCGCTCTGCTCCTCCCGGGGTCAGGTAACTCCCTTCTGTTCGTGTGCTGCCTTCCCGCGCCCGCATTGACAAACCGGTCTTTGCCCAAGTAAGTTGCCACGGGGCTCCTTGTTTTCAAGGTGAGAAAAGACTCGCCAGGTCGCATGACGCTGATTTGAGCTGTGTAAGCAGGTGGGATCCTGGCCCTGCTCCAAACATTCCCCTTTCCTTTCCCTTTGCTATCTCCGTATGGATTTAAATGTAGGTGCTCCTCCTTTTGAGCTCAGCTGTCTTCCCTCTAGAGCTTTCTGCCTTCATGGGGCGAGGGCCCTTCTGTGCACCTCCTGGGTAGGAGCTAGCCCGCCCGGCCCGCCTGGCACTGAGTCTGTAGAGCAGCTCTGCATCTCGGTGCCGAATTGCACCTGACACCCTCGTACAGCTCAGTTCTGACTAACTGGCACCAGCGTTGCTGTGACTTAAAGCGCACGAGCAACGCGTGAGGTTTTCACTAGTCTCTGTCCAGTGGGCAGGGCTCTCGGCCCAGATGTGAGGGCTGGAGCTAATGGGAATCCTCAACCTACACTGCCATGGGAGGCTGAGGAGGAGGTGAAGGGCTGTTCCTTGCTCTCTCTCTGAGCACGCTTTTGACTGGGGTTGCCCAATAAAGAAAACTGGTTCATCTGGGCAAGAGAAGACAGCTGCCAGCTACATCTGTCCCAGGGAGGAAGCTGCCACAATGGAGCAAGGAGTTAAGAGAAAGGGCTGGAGAACCGGTGGGGTGGGAACTGCGCACAGGATGCGGGTGGGGGGGACGTGTTGCAGGGAGCAAGGTGTCTCGTGCTCCGATTTCTGGGGCTTGAAGAAATGCTGTTTCCAAGAACGACTTTTTCTCCTGCTCCTCACGCTTTCCCTGTGTCTCCCTTGGGCTCTTAGCTGCAGACAATAAGTTTGCCAAGTTCCTGCTGACCTGTCTCAAGTGCTGCTTCTGGTGCCTGGAAAAGTTTATCAAGTTCTTGAACAGGAACGCATACATCATGGTGAGGACACCAGGGCCACTCAACAGCCTGTCAACGGGGGAGGCCACGGTAGATTTGGAGCTTCTCAAAAGAGCCTGCTTCTGAACACTGCTTGCCACCCTAGCAATGGCTGGTGTCCCCTTGCTCCATGACCATCTCTCTTACGGCTTAAGAGTCTTTGGCTCTCTTATGTGCGTGGGTCTGGGCTACGTCCAGACTGCGGTGCTATTTCAGGGTATCTCGACATAGCTATTCCTTGCCTTTTGAGCACCCCAGATTTCGAAATGACGGGCGTGCTATTCCGGTGTCCCTGGGCTAAGGGACATTTTGGAATAGCGCTTCATTTTGAAATTTGGCACTGTGTAGCCTGCGCCCCATTTCGAAATAGGCGATTTCAAGGGAAGGGTACAGTGTAGGTGCACCCTGAGTGACCCACCATCCAGCGGTGTCCAGCAGCACAGCTCACGAGGGGCGCAGGCCTCAAAGAGCAGCCGCGTGGCACATCTGCTCTGGCGGTGTAGTGAAAGCAGGGAGGCTTTTACCTTAATGTGGCTCTGAAAGACCAGCCTGGACGGTGGCAGTTTGTTGGCAGATCTTTAGCAGGGCAAAATCTCCTGGACAAGACGTAGGGAGTAACCCCATTTCTCCTCTGTGTCCGCCTTTGCGATCCATCCCAGATTGCCATCTACGGCACCAACTTCTGCACCTCCGCCAGGAACGCATTCTCCCTGCTCATGAGGAACATCATCAGGTAAGAACCTGGAAACGGGTGGAACCCTCCTTCCTCCAAGACCGCCCGACGAGGACGGAGCCCCCTCTTCCCCAAGGCGACTATTTAGCGGGCTTAGCCAGGGTAGCTGTACTGCCAAATCTGTGAGAGTGGTCTTGGATGTCTTGTCGCGGAGAGGTAGGTGAGTTGAGAATAGGGAATACGAGGCAGTTGCTAGATAAGCGGTCAGGGAGATATTCGAGTCCCTCTTGGAAATAGCCTCTCTGGGGATATGTAAAGGTGGGAATTTGCACTTGAAACCATGTCAGAGACCTGTGTGAACCACTGATTCTCACTGCAGATCTCCCAGGTCTCTCTGGGTATGTCTACACAGCAGAGGTTTTTTTGGGAAAACAGCCATTTTTCCGAAAAAACTTCATTTACGTCCACACTGCAATTGTGTTCTTTTGGGGAAAAAAAAATCGAAAGAACAGATGGGTTTTCCCGACATCGGTAAACCTTTTTCTATGAGGAAGAAGCCCTTTTCCAAGAGCTCTTTTGGAACAAGGCGTGTGTGGCCGGGGAAAAGGGAGTTCTTTCGAGAGAAGAGGAAAGAGGAAAAAGAGGTGCCCTGGCGGCCGCTCCGTCCATAGCAATCACAGCTGACATGCAAGAGATTCAGTGTGGACGCTATCTGTCAAAAACGCAGATGGCTTTTTCGATGCACTTAGGCATCTTCGATGCACTTCTCTTTCAGAAGAAATTTTTTCGGAAGATCTCTTCTGGAAAAGCTCCTTCCAAAAGAAGTCTGCAGTCCAGACGTAGCCTCTGTCTGCCAGGTGTCGGGTAACACAGGCTGGCTCTAGGTTTGCACAAGCCATTGTGTTTTTAGCCCCGTAGCGATGCTCGTCCTGAGCTAGCCTCCTCCCGGAGCGGCTGGGGGCAGCTAGGAGCACTTAGCCTCTCCCCCATGTTCCGGAGGGGACAGAAAGACATTAACAGAAAGGGTTTGGAACGGGTCCCCTATGAGGAGAGGTTAAAGCGACTGGGACTTTTCAGTTTAGAAAAGAGGAGACTGAGGGGGGATATGATAGAGGTATATAAAATCATGAGTGGTGTGGAGAGAGCGGATAAAGAAAAGTTATTTATTAGTTCCCATAATAGAAGAACTAGAGGACACCAAATGAAATTAATGGGTAGCAGGTTTAAAACTAATAAAAGAAAGTTCTTCTTCACACAGCGTGTAGTCAGCCTGTGGAACTCCTTGCCAGAGGAGGCTGTGAAGGCTAGGACTATAAGAGTTTAAAGAGAAGCTAGATAATTTCATGGCGGTTAGGTCCATAAAAGGCTATTAGCCAGGGGATGAAATGGTGTCCTTGGCCTCTGTTTGTCAGAAGCTGGAGAGGGATGGCAGGAGACAAATTGCTTGATTATTGTCTTCGGTCCACCCCCTCCGGGGCACCTGGTGCTGGCCACTGTCGGCAGACAGGATACTGGGCTAGATGGACCTTTGGTCTGACCCGGTACGGCCATTCTTATGTTCTTAACATCTCTCTGTTTTCAGGGTGGCTGTTCTAGATAAAGTCACAGATTTTCTGCTCTTCCTGGGTAAACTCCTCATTGTGGGAAGTGTTGGTAAGTTCGGGATCTCAGTGGTCCTCCAGGGCTCACTTCAGCTACAGCCCTTCCCCCGAACCCTGTTGTTGTAGAGACCTGATGAAAACTGCATGTCCTTGCATCTTCTCAGCTCCTTCTAAATCTCCCAGCAATTCCGGGAACCAGCGTCCTTTCATGAGCCCGATTCTCCGTCTCCGAATTCCCCTTCCCACCCCCTTGCTGCTTGTCACTGGTGCATCTCCCACACCCTGCATTGTTGTTCTCTCCTCTCTAGGGATCCTCGCCTTTTTCTTCTTCACTCGCCGGATACAGCCGGTTCAGGACACGGCACCGCCTCTCAATTACTACTGGGTGCCTATTCTGGTGGGTGTCTTACTTGCCTTACAGTGCATGTGGGGATGTCAGCTCTTCCCCGACTTGCTGCCCTCCAGGGGCCCCCCTTGGTAAAGGAAGGCGAGTTCACTCCGTTTCCCCTTCACACCTCTGCCGAATCGGCCAATTAACCGCAGGCGCTGCCAGGCAGCTGCCCTGAGCCAAGCCTGGCCAGCCTCCGTTCATGGTGCCATTGAGCTCCATGGGCCTGAATGAGGTGGGGGGCCTGTGGGAAGGGAAGGGGGATGGTGAGTGGAGCTTGGCAGGACTTGTCTCTCTTTCACGGGACAGGCCTGGTATCCGGTTATCGATTCTAAGGGCCAGAGGGAGCAGTGACACCCCCTCACGCAGGGCAGAGGTGCTGCCCCAAAACAATTAGGCTCCGCAGTGAGGTGACAACCTGGTTTCTTTTGCAGACTGTGATTATGGGCTCCTATCTCATCGCGCATGGGTTCTTCAGTGTCTATGCCATGTGCGTGGATACCCTGTTCCTCTGCTTCTGTAAGTAACGGGGCCACCGTGGGGTTGTGCTCTCCTGTGGGGTTCCGCTGTCCCCCGGAGGGCTGGTCTGGGGGACTGTTCTCCTGACCTCGGCGCACACGGCTTTCCTTTCGCTACCTGTCCCTTCACATAGTTTGCTTCTCCTCTACGGAACTACTCCACCAACAAGGCTTCTGCTTCCAAAAAGGCCCATCACCCCTGCAAAGGGACCTCGTAAGAGCGGCCAGACGGGGTCAGACCAACGGGCCACCCAGCCCAAGGTCCTGTCTGCCCGCAGTGGCCAGTGCCGGGTGCCCCAGAGGGAGGGAACACAGCAGGTAATCCTCATGGGATCCCTCCCATCACCTACCTCCGGAGAAAATGGGGTCCCTCCATCCTCCCCCTTCCCCGAGCTGAGCTGTTATACTTTTCCCCCTTAACTTAGGGCTTCCCCACACTTCTCATTGCTATTATGGGCACTCACCTCCAGCCTTCCTCTGCCTCGTGTATCGCAACGCCATGAATCTCGAATGCTCCTCTTGCGCATGGGCTGCAATGGGAAGGGTGTGCCTGGGGCTTAGAGCACTTGGGCCCGTCTTAAAATGCCAGGGGATTTAGGAGCACAGGTCTTCAAAGTCTCCCCCTAAGGGCTGCCTACAGAAATGCACATGCACCAACTTTGCCTGGGTGACTGAAAACGGTGAAAGCTAACTCCTCCTGTTGTTTCAATAATTGTGACGTTCTCTGCCTTCCCCTGTTCACCATCCCCCCTACCGCTCTAACATGCAGCTCCTGTGACCCTGCATGGTAGCACTAGACTTTTGTATCCCACGAGAAGCGTCTCTGGAATCTATTTTAATCACTGAATTCTTGGTGTTTTGATCTCAGTGGTAGACTCTAATTGCAACTAATGTCTGTTGTTTCCTTCTTTTTTTCTCTCCCTCTGTTGTTGTTCTCTCTTCTTTTGGCTGCGCTGCTCTCCTTGCTCCTCCGCTGCTTCTCATTCATCTACCTGGGCTTGCACAAAGGTGAAGACCTGGAGAGGAATGATGGATCTCCTGAGCGACCTTACTACATGTCCCCCGAGCTGAGTGAAATCCTGCTGAAGGGGAGCTTAGAATCGCCCAAAAGTGCGGATAGCCAAGGATAGGGCTCAGCTTTCTGAGCAGAGAGGGCTAGTGCATGTGAGTGTCTCGTAGAAGACTTGTGCTCACTCAGCCAGCCTGTAACCGTGGGGCATTCTTCCAAGGCTCCTCCCTGGGGCTGAGTCACTTTCGGCCAATTGCCCTGGGAATTCCGGAGGGTAGAGGGGGTGCTGAGTGTGGAAGGACCGTGCAAATGGGCCAATGCTGTATCACTCCTTCCCCTGATTGATATTCTTGTACCAAAATGGGTGGAACTATAATTGGAACGCTTGTGCATGCGACATAATCATCTCTTAGAATGGAGCTGGAGTCCCACCTGCCTATTAATGCATGACAGGTAACAGTCTACTGACCTACCCAACAAGGCCCTGCCGCCACAGAAGCCAGAGCTGGGTTTATATATACACAGGATAGCGTCGGCCTCGCTCGCTAAAACAATTCCCTTGCATCCACCCCTAGAACAAAAGTGCCATTGTAGCTGCTTTTGGAATGTCCCTTAAAAAAGTCGCCTGACCTTTGCCCCGTCCTTTTCTGCAAAGAGAAACAAACAAACAGTTGGGGAGATGCTAGTTTGTAGATTGACCAAGAGGGTTACAGCTGTCCACATGCCAGTCTGTTCTGGGGGCAGCTCTGTCTTCCTCTTTACTGCTCAGCCCCCTGCTAGCTACAAGGAGAAACTCACCGCTTTCCTCACTGCGCTCTCTCTGTACAAAATGCAGCCGGCAGATTTGGAGCTTTCTTTATTAGGTGGCATATGCTTCACTTTCAAATCTGCTGTGGGATCCAGGTGCGTCCTGGGAAGCTATTTGTCCCACGGTGGAATTCTTTCTGTTTAAAGCAGGAAACTTGTAGCTGCTGTTTTCTCACACTGAGTCTTTAGAGAGGTTATGTTTGGGGAACGTTCAAGCTGGCAGGATCTATCGAGAGAGAGAGAGGGATGAAGTTGAAAGGTCTAATTGATCTTTTCACTTGTATGTACAGTTTCACTTGCATAGAATTCTTCCCGTCTGTCTCCCTCTTCACGGGTGGCTACTCAATTAACCAGTAACTAAATGGAAGGCGGTGGATCTCCGTGGTAACTGGCTTACATAATTCTGCTTGTTCCTGAGGTAGCTGGGCTGATGTTTCCATAGGAGAGGTAGATGGAGGGAGTACAGCAGCATTGCAGGGTTAAAGCTTCAAGGTGTTTCAACTAAGACCCTGGCACCTTCTTAGCTTGCAGCCCACTGCAGTGATGGCATTTGAGTGGCAGATAACTGGCTGCAGGTGTAGGAAGCTGAGAACAGGTCCTTAGCTACTATGACTTCTCTTTGGCCACTTAGACCAGTCAGCAAGTCCGGGCGCCAGAAGGATCTGTGATCACGTACCCAGTGTGAATGCTTGGCAGAGAAAAGGGCCCATTTTAACTGGCAGATATTGTATCTGGGAGGCGTTGCAGCACTGCGGTGGAGAGAAATGTTCTAACCTCTCTAGGTTCAGTTGTACTGATGGCCATGTCTTAATGTTCTTGGCATTTGAAACATGTGCCCACAAACCCCGATGAATCTTCACCGTATTTTCTGCTTCACAGACCAAGAACCAGAAGGATATTGTGAGAGATTTGTCGTCTTATTTTGATTCATTTATTTAGGATGAGTCCTTTCCTTGGGGATTTGATTCTGTGAACACTGCCAAATCTTGCATTACAAATTCTCATCCAAATAAGTTTCCCGTCTTTTGAGTCTGATCCTCCTAGGACAAAGTTGCTATGCTCATGCCCCCCTCACGATGCCGTTAACCTCAAAATATTCCAGAACTGTTTCACTCCGCCATGAAAACTCATGGTCTCAGTGTTTTTTGGCTGCTGTTCTCCTATGACTTTTGGTGGAGCTGCTGCTCTGCTCTGAACAGCTAGTGTCTGTGCCAGGGACAGACCTAATTATTCTGTATGTATTGTGTGCTAACAGGGGTGTTGTACGCTAGGTGGCCTGGGCCAAACACATAGCAAGTGGCTTGCTTTACAACCAAGTCATGAGCAGCTACTCCTTGTTCTTCAGTGCAGTGTGGGCACCGTCTTGCCATGCTGTCCCCAAGTAAGGATCATCTCTGCGTTTCCAAGCAAGGATACTACTAAGCAACCTGCTCTGTCCACCCAGGAACCCCCTGTCCAAACTGCTTTGTAACCTGACACCTAGACCTTCTGCTCCTAACCCTCTTTCTTCCAAACGGATGCTGATAAACAGCCTCACTTCAGAGTCCAATACTTTGCCCTTAAAATGGGGGTGGTACAAGTGTAAGTCTGACTTTGACATGTGGAAGGGGCGTACATCAAAGGCTGCAGAAGACTGGCAGACTATACACACATGCACTGCCTGTGAAAAGCATCCTAGGTGGGTATTTAACAGATGTGTATCGCATCTGCTCTTTCAGTACTTCTGTCTCCAGTCCAGTTACTTCACCGTCTGTGACCATCGCAGGCTCCACAGCGACTTTCTCCAGAATCCAACTCCTGAAAAGATGGTGCATGTAGATGTAAGAGCGCCTGCTCTTTAGATGGCCAACAGATGTGTCTCTAAGAGGGTTTGCACGCCCCGTAACTGGATCTAGTGTGAGGGGTTTACAACCCTGCGATACTCAAGCTCTGTATTTTAACTCCCTTCCCTGGGGGGGAATTTTCTCATTGCAGTGGAAGACCTGGAGCGTAACGATGGGTCAACCGAAAAGCCTTACTTCATGTCGACGAATCTGAAAAAACTTCTGAAGAAGACCAACAAAGGTCAAGGGGATGCATAGTGGCCCTCTCTTTGCTCACGGCCGTCTTCACTTCAATTTGTCCCTTCCCAGTTTTCATTTCAGGAGCAAATCTGCATGGATACAAACAGCATTAAGTGCTATTAGTCCAATATGCAAACCTTGTTAGTACCTTGTGAGCTGTAATATCCTTTACTCAAATTAAGATGGACAGCTTTGGTTGTCAGCCACTGCGTTGGTCAGGAGTTTGTCCAGAGCAGTGGAAATGGTTTCTGGAGAGCATTTTGCTGGATTCTCCTGCCTCCGATAGAGACAGGATTAGCGTCAGTTTTCCTATTAAAGATTGTTAGACACTGCTAAGTAAAAACTGAGACCACTGCACTAATGGACAGGTATCCACTGCTGCAGAACCCAGCAGTTCCAGGACTCTCTTGGTCTCAGGAGATGAATGGGTCAGTTTATAGCCGAGGCCCACTGATGTAAAGTTAACCGGCCCTGCCTTTGCCCATCTCCATCTGTTCAGAGACAGAATTCCATCTACAGCACTGTGAAGTCAGCACCCATCACAGATTCACACCCCCCCCCAATTAATTTTAAAATAAAACTATTAAATCAGTCATGTTAGTAGAGATATATCCTTGCCTCCTCCATTAACTTGCTAGAACATCACTAACATACTTGACTGTACTCCAATACTACCATGCTGGATACCTTAAATACCTTAATTGATTTAAGAAATGCACCTACTAATGCCTTGTTTTCATGGATGATGGTGGGGCAGGAGAGAAACCCTAGTGTTAACCAAGCTGTAGAACTTGAAGAGCAAAGGAAATGTGAAATATTCAGCTGAGCACCTGGTAGGGAGCATGGGTGTCTAGATAGAACATTATCACTTAATGCTGATGACTGTTTGTTTCATTTCTTCAGAGAGATTGACAGTCCAGGAGTGTGGTACTTCTGTACCTTTAACCTGTTTGGTTTATTGGAAAAATCCAGCATTATATGCTCATTGGAATGCATGGGAAAGAAAGGTTGCTCATTGTTGCTTTATCCATGTACATACGTATAGAAAAAGAGCTGGCTAATGTAAAAGTATTGTTAGCTGTGCTGAAACAAACCAAAGGGTCTAACAAAGAAACTTGCCTCACAGTTTTGAAAGCCACTGCATCCTCTGAACTCTACCATCGGCTGGGACGCTCCAGTCCAGTGGTAGCTTCCACCTAGAGAAACAGCAGCAGCGTGTTTGAGACTAGAATGCTACTGCCCCTGAACATCAGAAAACTTCATTTGCAAAACTGGGCTATCAGACACCTTAAGAATCACTGTAGTTCAGTTTAAATAGTCACCTCTCCGATTGTGTCCATTGTTGGCAATACTGGTAATGTACAAATGCAATTGTACCTGCACCGGCAAAGGTACAAGCTGCAGAGTAGACAGAACTCAGGTTCTTACCAGTGAGCAGAGTTGGCTGGGATGGTGGGAAGAAAGGACAGGCCTCAGGCTGTGCTAGAGTATCCATCGTTGCTACTGCTAGTCGTGAATTCCAGGTTTGATTTTTCTCTAGGCCTTCGTGAGGCCTTCTAGGGGCTAGAAAAGGTGATCCACCTCATGACTTCATTTTATTATTTTTAATATGCTTACACAAATAGAAATGGGGGCTATTTGGATAGTTTACAACGTCCACAGGGTGCAGGAGCATAGAGATGTAAGGCGAGGTTATCTGGACTCTCTACTTTTTTTAAAATAAAAAGGAATTCAAAATATTTTAATTTGGCCAGTTTATTGTAACTCTTGCTTTGTGCTAACTTTTTTATGCCTATTTTTAGAAACCTTTTGCACCTGTAGTATTTTTGTAAGATATGAGAATTGTTTTATATCTGAATTATTAAAGGGTTTTGATTTTGCACATTTTGTTGTTATGAGTTGTACCCCACTAGCTCCAGTATTGTTATTGGTCAACATTGCTTCTCTGGTTTCAACAGAGATCTTTGGTATTGCCATAGCAGACCTTAGCCATAAAGTCACATCAGCCTGAAGTGCAGCATAGATCTTATTACAACTGTAAATTTGTGGCAGATTTTATATATATATATATATATATATATATATATATATATATATAAACTTTTGTTAGGTTTTCACCACCTCTCTCTAACTGCTGATGGGCTTTGCACATTCGAAGGGTTGGTAGTTTAGAGTAAAAACCAGTTACCCTGGCCATTTTTGTTTTAAAATAAGTAAATAAAAACGACCACATTGTTGAGTTTGCAGAGGCAGCTCCGGCTACTCTTTTAAACCAGTCTGCCATGGAAACGGCTCACCTGAATAATGGTGTTGCTATTTATTTAATACTTAGAGGCTGCGTCTAGACTGGCCAGTTTTTGCGGAAAATCATCTGCTTT
>JANRFK010002741.1:6240062-6264612 GCA_030068395.1 Apalone spinifera | reverse complement strand
TGCCCCGCCCTGTATTACAGTAATGGTACACATACTCCGAATTGAGATCTTTGGATGGGGATTGGGAAGGTTAGCATTTGCATGTGTTCCTAACAAATGACAAGATTCTGTGACTGTCAGAATACCAGCACATCTCTGTATTATGGGATAAGAATGAATTCTGGAATTGTTGGAGTAGGATTCAGTCCTGCAAACATGTATACACATGCTTATCTTTCTTATTGCAGGTAGTCTCCTTGAAGTCAACCGGACTGCTCACAGTAGGAAAGTCTCAGAGGGGTAGCTGTATTAGTCTGTAATTTAATAAAACTTAAAAAACCTTAGAAATTAGAAAAAAAATAGTATAATGACCTTTTCTGGGCACATCTGAAAAAGTGGGTTGTGCCCATGAAAGCTCATGATATCTATCTATCTATATCGTTTTCACAGTAGGAAAGTTAATTGTTTGTAAATATTTGCAGATCTGGCACCTTAGCTGTTTGTTATAATATGCTATCACAGGAGGACTGTATGGTGACAGTTCTCCACTTGCTGTCACAAAGGATTGATGAAACTGCATTGTCTCTGCCAGAACATATTGCTTTGGGGGACTACCTTCTTCTGTATGGTATAGCATCTAGCACAGTAGGGTCCTGCTTTGACTGTTCCTAGACACTGATAATGCAGCTCATAAAATATTTACTAAAGTAATGCTACTATAGTTAAATACTGAGTGTTTTGCCACTTCACTGATTGTATTGTTTAAGTGTAATAAAACTTAAACAACAAATAGTTCTGTAGCACCTCAGAGACTAACAAAAAATCTAGATAGTATCATGACCTTTCTGGGCACAACCCACTTCTTCAGATAAAGGTAGTTCACTCCATTCATCTGAAGTGGGTTGTGCCCTCAAAAAGGCCATCTACATTTTTTGTTCATTTCTAAGGTGCTGCAGGACTATTTGTTGTTGTTTTTTCCAGTTACAGACTAACACAGCTACCCCTCTGAAATTTTAAGTGTAATATGTTTAAGATTAATTGCAAATCAGTGTTATTGAAACAGTGATATGGCATCCTGAGTATATTGTCAATGCTAAGTATTTTTGTAGTGTGCGTCAGGTGTTCTTGTTTTCACTGTCTCTTAAGATACATATCTGGATGGATTCCAGTGTCACTTCATGTTATAAAAATTAGAACATAACTTAGTCCCTTTTTTGTGAAGACATGTTTATGTGCAAAACACCTGAAATTCGAGAGGAGATGTATTTGATTCTCATATGTAAAATACAAATGGCACACAATTGTCATGCAACTCTGAGGTAGGAAGAAGATGCCCAACAAGGTTCATATGGATGCATTTAATATGATAAAAACTAACTACATTAAAGGGTTTGACACAATCTGAATTGAAATTAAGCAGAGTCCAATAATGGTGTTAAAGGTAAGGAAGGGTCTGCAAGCTCTTGTTTCCAGCTATAATTTCTGTTGAAAACTTTTACACATTTATTCATTAGATTTGAGGCTTCATAACTTTGCATTGCTTGCTTAATTGAGCTCAGTAAGAATTTCATGTTGGAGGTGCCATTTGCTTAAACATTTTTAGCCAGCACCTAATAGGTAATCTAGTTGGTTGGAGTTAGTAGAAAACTAGGAGTTTGGAGGAGTAAAATGAGGTAAGGTTTTTCTGAGATAAATCAAGGAGACATATTAAAGATAAATGTTTCCAAACTGATTTTTGACTTGCTGTCATTACTCAAACTGTTGATTCTTATAATACTTTTATACATTCTCACTGCTGTTTAAAACTAGTTGAGTAAAGCCATTTTGGTGCTAAATTGTATTTTGGGCTTCGTGCCAAAAATCACCTACACGTTTGTAACATTCTTGGGAAATTGTCTCCTTTCACAAAGAGTAGACATGTATCCTTAGGAGATGAAGCTTACTGCCACCTATGTACTATTAAAGAACAATCCAAAGGGGTTGAAGTTTGAGATAATATAGAGTTTACAACAGTTATGGCATAAACTGTTATAAGCATTTTTGTTCCGTTCTAAAGATGACCTCAGAATGGTGATGAATAATTCCATGGAGATTCTTGTATAACTGTAACATATATCAAAACTCTGGTATTCCTACACAAGAATTAGTTAATTAGAGGTGTATAGTTTGCATAAGTTTTCCCTCAAAACTAGATATGGAAGGGATTACGTTTTCACCAATAAACAAGGATTTCATTGAACACACACAAACTGGTAGAAAAAATGCTAACATTGAAATTTACACAAAGTAAGAAAAATGTTTTAATTATTAGGATTGATTATAAGGATACAAATTGTCAAAATATATCAAGTATCTTAATGGTTATAACACTTTCGTTTTTTTTTAATTTCTGTGTCTGCTGACATGAATTTGACCCTCGCTATAATTTCCTGCAACTGGTGAAAAGTTAGATGTATGCACTGTATTCAATTTTTATCACATAGATATCAGTATTATCTGTCAGGAGTATAAAAAATCAAATTCCGCCAAACTTACTCATAATGCAAATAATGAAACAAGGAAAACTAGCTAAGGCAACCAGTTTTACTTATAGGCACATCTTGAATGTGCAGAAGGGGCAATGGTTGTCAAACCTTTATTAAATGGGTATATTTGATATAGAACTTGATGAACTCTGGCATGTTTTCATTCTGCCCCTCAGAGGAAGAGCTTTGTGAGCAGTCCATACATGTTAAATGGTATCTGCATGGCAACTATTATATCAATGTCTACTTGGTCATCTTTAAACTGTTAGTGTGGTCCTAATGTAAACCGATTGCTTTGGTACCCAATTGCTTTGGTAACTAATTTGAGTAATTGTTACAGCTATGCATTTTCCAAAGAGGTGATTTTTCAGTCCATTTATAATGCATTGGTAATTATTTTCTGTTTTCAGATTATAGGAAGCTGTGGTATTGGTGTAGTTCTTGGGAGGAGGAAGCTAGATAAAGTCTTTTTGAAAGCTTCGTCAAAGTTTCGGAAGCAAAAATGGTAAGATGCTGAAATTTTCACTGTTCGGAAATAAATATATATTCTTAGTCTATTATTAAATTGCATCAAACTTTGTCTTTTCAGCGACCGATGCGTATTTTTGTGAATGATGACCGCCATGTGATGGCAAAACATTCTGCTGTTTACCCAACTCAGGAAGAGTTGGAGGCAGTTCAAAACATGGTCTCCCATACAGAACGTGCTCTCAAAGCTGTATCTGACTGGATTGATGAGCAGGAAAAAGTCAGTGGGGAGCAGCCAGAACCGGAGACCATGGATACTGCTGCTGAAGAAGAAAACAAAGAGGGAGGGTAAGTAACGTTACTAGTCAGCTGTTTTACAAGGGCTGTTTACTGCTTCAGTAGTACTTTGTTTTCCTCTAGACTAATAGTAATGAACTCTTAAGTGCTTGAAAAGACATTATTTATCGCTCTCCCCCTAATTTTAATATTCCATGGCCAGAGGACATAAACATGGAATTCAAGTAATTTTCCCTGTACATGTGTTTCTCTATTGGGATCTAAACCTTTGCTGCTTTATCCTGTGAGCTTTGTTAACTTAAACATTTAAAGTGTCCCTTTAAGTGCACATCAGCTACCATAGCTGCATTTACATATCTTTTACAGGGATCAGAAGACTACAGAGCATTTGACTAGGACCCTTCGTGGCGTGATGCGTGTTGGGCTTGTAGCAAAAGGCCTGCTACTCAAGGGAGACTTGGATCTTGAGCTGGTTCTCCTGTGCAAAGAGAAACCCACAACTGGTCTCTTGGACAAAGTAGCTGAGAATCTTGGAGTACAGCTTGCTGTGAGTATAGGCCTTTGATTGTGCATGCTTGTCACAGTGAACGCATGCAGACACACACACATGGATTAAAGGGACTACAACTTGAGTGGGATTTTAATTAGGCTTCTTACTAAGACCGAATGGAGAAATGTGGTAGTCTTTACAGAACCCCCTTGTAAAGTAGATGGATGTCATTTGCCACAAACAATAATTCTCTAATTTCAAACTAATTAAACTGAAAGGCAAGTCCTATCATCTAGTTCATGCCTTAGGGGAAAGGGCAGTGCTGTGCACTTGGAAGAAATGCATGAATCCAAGAAGAAATTTCTAAATGGTAAAATTATTCTATTGTAGGCTATTACTGAAGATAAATATGAAATAATCCAGTCTATTAGCGAAGCTGCAATTATCATTAAGAACACACAGGAGCCTCCATTGACGCTGACAATTCACTTGACATCCCCTGTTGTGAGAGAAGAAATGGAAAAACTGTTAGCTGGAGGTATGGAAGACTGAAAACGGCTAACAGTCAGTCTGGAAACTTACGTTGTCTGTTGCTAATCACTGTTCAAATGTGCTATTCAATTTCAGATTAGGTGTCTCAAGTTGAGACAAAAATATTTCATTCAGACAAATTCGATTTTCAGATTGTAATACTACAAGAAACCATGGATGTGGATAATCAGAAACAGACTCCTAAAATTGAGTAGCACCTTTCAAGTGGTATAACTTGGGCCTTTAGTTCACTAATATGTAATGTTGTTTAAATCTTTTTTATATCTAGCCGTGTTCGTGGCCCACACAAATGACATCAAATGTAAGCTTGTACTTCAAAAAAAAAAATCGAAGGCTTCTTGTAAATGACTTTTGCATGAATATGAAATTGGATATGTTATATAAAATGGTTTGAGTTGCAGCAAAAATGATAGGTGCACTGTTGGGTCCCTTTGGCTGTTTTATCAGCTAAAGTTCAGAATTCCAGACGGGGTGCAGAGTTTTGGATAAAGTTAGACACCATCCATGATCTTACTCAAACTTACTCTTTGGAATAATATTTCAAAAATATCTTCACTTGAAGAATCTCTTACTGTGATCAGTTCTGTGTCACAGGCAGCACACACTTTGACTCATGAACTTATATGCGTACCAAACGTTTGAACTAGCCTTATCTAAAACCCTGGTCTTCAGACACTTCAAAAGTATTCACATATATCTTCAGTTTTGCTGCAGCACAGACTGGAGAATATTCTTGTGCTCTATTGATTGTGTATGGTTCTGATATCTGACTTCGTCTACCAAGCCTTCTAGTTTGTCGATTTTAGGGACGCTGGACCTTTGACCAACAGGACGCACTCTGTCACGGGCCGGGGCCAGGGCAGTCAAGCCTTGTGGGCGGAGGGGGTTCCCTTGGCTTTAGAAAAGCCTTTACCTCTGCTCTGGATGTAGAGTGAGGGTTAACATCAAACTTCCCTTTTGTTAGATACCGTAGGGTTCTACTTTCTGTAGCTTTGTTAAAGCACTATAGGCTTTCTGTCCCTCCTACATACAATTCCTCTTTCCCCTCATAACATAGGATTTAGCCTACTCCATTACATTCCTCTTCTTCTTCTCTGTAGAGTTAAGTTCCAGTTAAGGGTAATAAAGTAAAGTGTACTGTAGGCTATCCTTTCAGGTAAAGGGCATAGCTCAAGATCTTTTGGGAGCCTCCGCTGCCCTTTAGGAAGCTGCCTCATCCCCTCTCCACCTGACAGAACCCCCTTGGTCAAACTGTGCCTTGTCTTCTTATTCCATCCACGAATAGAAACGCTATCAGTCAACGACACCCCGGACGTTCTGGACAGGCAGAAATGCCTTGCTGCCTTGGCGTCACTCCGACACGCCAAGTGGTTCCAGGTTTGCATTTTGTTCTTATATTTGTCTTTAAGTAGCCAGTTAAAGTTTACAAATTATCTAACTTTATATTAAAGTACTTTAACATTGGATGATAGTTGTGCTGAACTTAGCTTCTGTCAACCATACAGTTGCTAAAGAGGCACTTAAGCGAACGTAACATTCAAAGAGGAAACTTTTTAAATGAGTAGATGCATAGCTGCTGCTTTGTGTTAAGAGTAATGTCACTTTTGTACACTGTAATACTAGTAAATTATAAAATGTAATGTAAATCTATATTGTTTACCCTTGACAAAGTAGCACTGCAAAAATATTTGTCTGCAAATTAATTGGTTTTGGTATTTTTATTGAATATGCCTTTGCTTGATTACTTATTCTAGGCCAGGGCTAATGGTCTGAAATCGTGCGTCATAGTCATCAGGGTCCTGAGAGATCTGTG
Source organism: Apalone spinifera (assembly GCA_030068395.1). Classification (NCBI taxonomy): domain Eukaryota; kingdom Metazoa; phylum Chordata; order Testudines; family Trionychidae; genus Apalone; species Apalone spinifera. The sequence goes on along the minus strand of JANRFK010002741.1, from coordinate 6,258,488 downwards.
TACTCGGGTTCCTACTTGGGGACCACTAAGAGGATGGGTAATGCTTGCTTTTTTCTGAATTGTTTGGTTTTTTTTCTTTGTCACTGGAGAGAGCTGTTCTTCAGTCTGAAATTCCATTTTTACAAATTGCAACTTCCTTTCATTTGAATAAATTATTTGATGTATTCTGTTTTTGAATACATTGTGTGATATCACATACTTTGGATATTTGGGGAGAATGTAAAATAATTTATAAACTTATGGCAGTACAATCCTCTGCTTCTTGTATCTGATTTGAAGACTCTTTTGCTGTTGCTTGGCATCTGTTGGAAACTTTCCCTAAAGCAGTCCTGTGTTTGCATCTCTCACTTCTTAAAATCTCAAATATTTTACAGCCTCTGGAGCTGCTGTGTGAAAAATCCATTGGAACAGCTAATAGACCAATGGGAGCTGGTGAGGCCCTGAGAAGAGTACTTGAATGTCTTGCGTCTGGAATTGTTATGCCAGGTTAGATGGTTCTCTGTATATACATTTCAAAGCAAGAAATCACATGGGATGCGATTTAAGTTTGGTGCATTGTAGTATTATGTGGTACTTGAAAGGCGCCCCCCCCCATGTCGTTGTCAGAGTTGCTTTGATCCTGCCTCAGCGCAGGGAGGACAAGATGACCTTTCAGTCCCTTCCAGCCCTGAAGTTCTATAATTCTGTGTTTGCAGTTTATAATGTGTAGTGTGTATGGGTTTTACAGTTCATAGTTTTATTTAGGGCACATGGACCCATGATGTTAAGCCCTGCAGTGTGAAGTACCAAGTTCTGCAAAGTGTTAAATGGATTGTCTTTCTAAGTGGTTTTGACCAACTTCACTTATAATTGTACTTGTAAAATAATCCAAATAAATTTCAAAATGTTGGACATTGATCTATTTTACACAGATGAGTGTTGAATGATGCCAAGGGAATACTTAGTTTAGATTTTTTAGAAACACTAGGATAATTCTCTGCATATCTTCCTTGTTTCCTGCCTTCAGATGGTTCTGGTATTTATGATCCTTGTGAAAAAGAAGCCACTGATGCTATTGGGCATCTAGACAGACAACAAAGGGAAGATATCACACAGAGTGCTCAGGTATAGTTTTGACTACAGATGTTGCAAAAACTTAATGAGTTCAATTTATGTTGAACTTCCATATTGGTTAACAGTAGTCTAGTAACCTCACTGAGGTTGGTTTTAATATTTTTAATACCTAGTCATGTTAAAAAATGGGTCTCACACTAATAAAAGGAATTTATAGTTTCATCTACCAGAAGCAAAAGTATCAGGTTTTAAGTAGTGATTTACCACTGTGGCCCAGGTTTTGGATTGAACTTAGAATTCTAAGGAGCATCCTATTTAAACGGAAGTGTGTTCTTTTGATGTGTTTTTGTTGGTTTTTATTTTGTGCAGGGGTGGGTAGAAGATTCCTCTTTGAACCTCTGCAGTGAGCAAATGTTGCTTTAGCAACTTGTGCATCCCATTAATATGTGTTCCATCTTTCTAGCATGCCCTGAGACTTGCTGCTTTTGGCCAGCTTCACAAGGTCTTGGGGATGGATCCCCTGCCTTCCAAGATGCCCAAGAAACCAAAGAATGAAAATCCAGTTGACTACACTGGTAAATATTGGAATAAATGTCTACATTCTTTGTGCCCAGTACTTGTGTTGCACCGTCACTGTGTAACTGATATATTTAGCTGCCTCTTATGACTTTTACAGTCCAGATTCCCCCCAGTACCACGTATGCCATCACCCCGATGAAGCGTCCTATGGAGGAGGATGGAGAGGAGAAGTCTCCCAGCAAAAAGAAAAAGAAGATTCAGAAAAAAGGTATTGAGTTAATCAGAGGTAGGTAACAAGTAACAGGGTGCAGCCTAAAAGCTGTTTTCAGACTAAACAAGGCAAACTGCAAAAGAAACTGTTTCACGTGGAATGGCTTATTGCAAATCTAAGGCTTTCTCTAGTGTAAATGATACTTTCAAATCCCTCTTTCTATTCAAGACGTCCACAGTGGCAAATTGTAACCTCTTATTGTCTGAACACAGTTGTCAAGTTTGTTTTAAAATAAATGTGCATGTCTGACACAGAACAAACTGTGTTTCTGTTTAGAAGAGAAAACGGAACCTCCCCAGGCTATGAATGCACTGATGAAATTAAACCAGCTAAAACCTGGTCTCCAGTACAAACTTGTCTCTCAGACTGGTCCAGTCCATGCTCCTATCTTTACTATGTCTGTGGAAGTCGATGGCAGCACGTTTGAGGCATCAGGGCCTTCCAAAAAGACAGCCAAATTGCATGTGGCAGTAAAGGTAAGAACCTTGTATGCATGTAACACTTTTCAAATTTATTTTTCTGAAAATACATTAGTACCTGAAGAGTTACTCCCTTAAACTTTATCTTCTAGAAGATCAAGTTTAAGTAATCTGAGGTGTGTAGGCCCTTCTACATGGATACAGTTTTGTATAGAAGTTAAAACACTGAAAGAGTAGCAGCCCGTGACAGAGTAAGTAAATCACTAGCCAGGAGACTCTTCTTACTGCCAGAGTTCAAAGGGACTGCAGAGCTTTGGAGAATGTTTGTAGCCTACACGTTCCCGCTCCATCAGTGGAGATGGACGAAGCTTGGTCTAGTACTCTGGAATGAATGGGTGTAGTTGTAATGTCAGGGACAGGGCATCCACTTCTGCACAGCTTTCTCAAACGCCCATTTCACAATATGGGTATGAGTCTCATGGGGGATATAGCATCAGAACTTGACAGTGGCCTTTTTCTCTTCCCACACCCCCAGGTGCTGCAGGATATGGGTTTACCTACAGGAGTGGAAGGCAAAGAGTCTGGAAAAGGAGATGAATCGGCAGAGGAAACAGAACAGAAACCAGTGGTAGTTGCCCCTCCTCCTGTAGTGGAAACTGTCTCTACACCCAGTGCTGCTTCTCCTCCCTCAGAGCAAACTTCAGAAGTAAGCACAAACTTTTTACATCTTTTGAAACCTGATCTTTCCTCCAACCTTCAGGAGAGGACTGTTGTGATAAGCCTGCTCAGATGATTTCCTATGAGTCTGAAACACTCAAGCACCGTTCTAAAAGGAGTGCCGTGCACTTGAGTGTCAGTGGAGTTTTTGGACGAGCATCTGTTAAATAGCATGTCCTGAAACTCCTTACAATCCTGTAAAATATCAAAGGATTTTTTTTCTTTCCTGTTTAAAGGAAAAGGAGTACACTTGACTACACATTGCTGACAAATGCAAAATATAACTGATGAAATCATTAATCAGTTTCCTTTCAGGCTAACATTTTCCTTTAATTATAAAATCCATAAACTGGTAATTCCCGAGTCCAACAGCTTTTTGAAACTTTAACTAAGTTTCTAATTTATTTTAGAATGTGAAACAACAGGGACCAATCCTGACAAAGCATGGCAAGAATCCAGTAATGGAACTCAATGAGAAGAGGCGTGGTCTGAAATACGAACTGATTTCAGAGACAGGAGGCAGCCATGACAAGCGCTTTGTCATGGAGGTGAGCTGACTTTGGTCATTTGCATACAAGATTGCATTTATAGACATTCGGTGCAGTTTGAGCTTCCAGGCCTAGTACTGTTTCCCTGGTTCTGTCTGACGCTGTGTGTGGAAGTAGCAAGCACCTTTACCAGCACGGCTGTGACAAAAGTGACTTCTCTTCTGTGAATAGTACTGATCCATAGCATGATTTATTTAATCTGTTTCCAAGGTTGAGGTTGATGGGCAGAAATTTCAAGGAGCAGGCTCAAACAAGAAAGTGGCAAAAGCCTATGCTGCATTAGCTGCCCTGGAGAAGCTGTTCCCTGATGCCCCCATTGCTATTGAGCCCAATAAGAAGAAAAGAGCCCCTGTACCTGCAAGAGGGGGACCCAAGTTTGCAGTAAAGGTAGGTCGACTTGCTGGTAATTTAGTGTTTGTGTGAATGAGCTAAGAATCGTTGTCTAGCTGTACTAACTGCTCCACCGCCGAGAGAGGCGGGGAAAGGCCGGGTATATCCCAATTGACCTTTGGAGAAATGGAGATGGATTTTTATCTCTAGTGGAAGAACCTAGGACCAGACACTCAGATGCGAGGGTTGGTTCTACTTGCACTGAACTTTAGAAATACACATCTGTTTCATCTTGGATTTTTAAAATAAGAGTTAGTAACAAGTCATCTCTCTCTTCCACAGCAACATAATCCAGGTTTTGGAATGGGAGGTCCCATGCACAATGAAGTGCCACCTCCCCCAAATATGCGTGGGCGTGGCAGAGGCGGCAACATCAGAGGCCGTGGTAGAGGCAGAGGTGGATTTGGTGGTGGCAATCATGGTGGCTACATGAATGCTGGTGAGTTACCATGAATAGTTCACTCTACCAGCTTGATGCCTGCTGTCTCATGCTAAACTTCATGGATGTAAAGAGAAGGAGCCATGCAGAGTGTTACACTTATAAGAAGCACATGGGATCTCTTTCGGGGGGCTGGAGGCAATACAATGTGTTCCTTGAAAATACAACATGAAAAGCAGCAAATGCAGCCCTTCCAATATGCAGGCTTTCGAGGCTTTCGAGTATGAAAGGCTTTCGAGTATGAAATGCAGGCTTTCGAGTATGACTACAGAAAAAGGCTTTTGTATTTTTACAAAAATTGCTAGTGTAGTCCTTTCTGTTAGGGATGATAGGAAGCATGTAATTCAGTAATTGTCGCCAACAAATGTTGTAGGTTACACAATTAACCCAATAAATGGCTCTGAATTTAAAGGAGCTTGGTGGGCAGGCACTCTGGCTCATGCCATGTCCCAGCAGCTATTCCTGCTGTAGCTTTACATTTAAATCATTTCAGTATGATCTCTGGTTTTTAATTGTTTGTCTAGGCGTAAATTAATTAAGGTGGAGGAATATGATAGGATTGGTTGGTAAAATTTGAGTAAAATTATTGAATAAGGAACAGCTAAGCTGAACTCAGGTTTCTCTCTATAAACTGGGGCGCAAAGGGAAGTTCTTTGGGAACTAACTCCAGCACACAGCTCCGAGACCAGAGCTGTTAGAGCTCAACCCTGGGTCAATGACATTGTGCAGAAACTGGAGTCGTGCCCCCCCTCCCCCTCCGATGGATCTGATCTTAACTTTGACAGACTTATCTGAGGTTGATAGACTTTCATGGTTTAAGCATGTAGGTGGCATCTGTACACCGCTATATAGCATATGGAGTTCCTGCGTTGCATGTTACACTGTAGCTTATTGGAAATGAAGTTTGTTTAAATAAAAGCTTTTCATTCCTTTAGTGATAGAAAATGAATTTCTTAGAGTACTTGCTTTACTTCGTTCTAGGAGCTGGATATGGAAGTTATGGTTATGGAGGAAATTCTGCTACAGCAGGCTATAGTAAGTGTTAATGTTTTACTCTTTGAAACACAGCACCATACTGGGGTTACTAAAACTCTGGGTTACACCATACAGTGATATACCTGTACCTGAACCATCATAGCATGCTCATTTAAAAAAAAAAAAAAAAGAGAGAGAGAAATAATGAAAGGTAGCTGAATCTGATGTTTAAAACTTAAACTCAAATCTAGGTGACTTCAGGTTTCCTCTTCAAATGTGAATATTTTAAATTTCTCTGCTTTAAACCATGTGAAGCAATCCACCACTCTTGTGAATGATTTTCCAGAAAATACACAGCTATTTGTCTTGAGAAGAAGCCTTCATTGGGGGGTGACAGGAGCAGAGAAATCTAAAACATGACTTTCAAATGTGGCGCATTTTGCCATCTTCAAAAGAATTCTAATTTTTTTCTCTGCTCTGTCTCCCCCTTTTGTAGGTGACTTTTTCACAGACTGCTACGGCTATCATGATTTTGGGTCTTCCTAGATCATCTAAAAGTATTGCACAAAAACAGCTTTTTACTCCAATTTTCTCGAACTCCAAAACCCAAAGTGTCCGTGCTGTGTCCCTGTGCTTCACTGGGTTTCTCAACAGTGGCTTTTCACCGCAGCTTGTCTGAAACTATTAGCCTGCAGAACTTAAGACAGTGGCAGTTTTTATTGTGATTTGCCTTTGAACTTGGTCGTAATTGATGTACACAACAGGGGGAACTAATTATCCACGAACATTTTTGTGCAGTTTGCACAAATTTTAAAGTCAGCTCTGTTCAGCATAAAGGCAAAAAGCCCACCTTTGCTTTTTATGGAAAGCATTACTTTATTTTTAAGAAACCAGTACTGAAGTGTTTTAATCTACCTTTATCTTAATTTACAGCAGGTTTTTTACAAAATTTAAGCCTTTTAATAAACACCAGAACTTGGATAGATGGCTCTGACAGTAGGGAAGAGACTTTCAGCATTTCTGAATCTAGTGCAGCCCAGCTTTTTAAGCATGCAAAATGATGACTTGTATGTGGAATCATATGTGCTAAATTAATCTTTACATCCTTTGTAATACACTGGTGGATAAATGCTGGGGGGGGGTGACTTATTGTGGCTGATAGCTAGGTATACTCTCAAAGGTATTGTATTGTGCTTCCAATACTGGTACGCGAAATATCCAGGCGTTAAGGAGTTGATGTAAAAAATGTTGGTTTTGATTACTTTTAAAATGCATGGGTTCATTAGTTACATTAAAAATGGGCTTTTTAAAATCTAAGCATAAAGGGCCTAAAACACTTCAAAAATTAAAATGTCCAGGTGTTGTAAATCCAGCAGGGGCCATCTGATACTCTATAGCTTGTGCTTCTTGTAAAATGCACAATGCCCTATAAGCAGAAGTATTTAATAGCCCGGACAATTAAACGTGTCTCAGAATAAATTGCCTCTTGAGACTCTCAAATCTTTAATAATAAACATGTTCGGTCCTTTATTCTTGCTGTGATGCCTATGTTTCAAAATTGTATCTTTGTCACTTATTTTGACTGCAAAGCTTGCAGCATTGCATTGATTTAATATGTGAGGCTCAATACCATTTGAGTTAACTCAGTCATTTAAACTGGTGAAAACAGAAATCTGTCAAACATCAGGTTGTAGAAACCTTCTTGGGCAAAATTTTAAATTTGTGTGAACACTTTTTAAAAAAATAATGCATGTCCTATTTTTTTTAGAAAGTTATTGTTTGAGATAATGTCTTTTTATACAAGGGAATAGTTATTGTTCTGAATGAGGTGAAAACTGCCATTTTTTAAAATGAATACATGTTACAGTAACTTGTGTGTTGGATATTTTTTTCAGTAGATTTAACTGAAGGGGGGTTCAAATGCAGTGTTAATGCTTGCTTAGTTCAATATGAAGGGGTCATTTAGGAATGACTCTCCCAGCAGCTGTCTTAACTCGCTTGGGAAAGGAGTCCACTTCCACCCTTGGTTTTCATCTCAGGTGATGCAAGTTTTCTCCCTGACATCCTGTTCGGGAGAAACACTCTTTTGCTTTTTTTTTTTCCCCTGTAACTCTGGTTCTCTGTACCAAAACTGGAGTTCAGTGCCACACTCCTATTTTTATTGTGGTATAGGTAAGGCCATAACCATGTTATAACTTCTGTTGGGTTGAAAGAAACATTAAAGAACTGTGTTTCTCCCCTTTTGAAACATGGCCTTTTGCCCACAGAAGAAGAAACACATGTTATAACAGGTTTATTTGAAAAGTTTTAGTCCTTGACTTTTTAACCCTAAATTCTCCTTTATTTGAGAGATACTGAATACTTCTTACATCCCTTCGTTTCTAATGTAGTTTAAATCGGTAGTACTCCAGCCACCTGTGTCTGCAGCAGCACTTACTCTCCTAGAGCTGTGGGTACTCTACTGTGGACACTGATGCAGGTTTTTTCCTAGATCCTAGTGGCTGCTGATTCTTGGTAAATAAGAATTGTGATCTTTATTAAAAAGTCAAAATGCAACATACCTGCTCTCATCTTTTAAGTTACTAAAATAGGCCAGTTATCTGGGGCCTGAACAGAACAATCCTGTTAAACTTGAACAAGTTTAAATTGGATAGCAAAGCAGTTACTCAGCAGTGCAAGCCCCAGTCTGTAAATGCCACAGGCAAATTAGAAAATAAGTTTCTAGTTGCCAGAAGACTTGGTACAGTGTCATTCCAGCTATTCCTTTTGAGGCCCTCAGCCGAAACACAGGGTTCTGGTAAACTTGTGAGTTCGTGCTGTTGGCAGAATTTGATAGTGAGTAATTTAGTACAATTGAAATAAGCGTTATAAAAGGCATCTTTAATTTCAGTCAAATTATTGCTACATAAACAGCACTTCATGTGGAGAGTGCTCTTTATTTTAGAGTGATTTGCATGGGTGTTAACTCTAAGTCCTTGTCTCTGGGTTAAGATTCGTCTGTATTGTCATTCCTTTTCTGTGGAGAATGGACTTTGATTATCACTGGGGGCTAGCTTGTCTCAAATGTAATTTGAGCACTAGAACAACTTAACTCTGTAAAACATGAAGTAGTAATTGTTAGATATTGTAAAATGCATTAGAAAAACCACTAGTCACCTTGAACTTAGCTCTAAATTTGGTGTAGATGCTTACAGAAATTAAATGTGTGTAGAACTTTGACTTGGAGAGTTGTTAAATGAACAGTGAGAGTAACTGGGAGATCCTATGTCAATGTGTGTAGTAATTCCTTATTGACTTAAATGAACAAAGTGTTATACCTGTTGGCCTTGTCTGGAATTACTTAAATCTATCTTTCATGGGTTGGTCACAATCGTCCTAGATTCTCAAGTGCTGCGTACATAATGACACAGCATCATGGTGTGATGCGGCGCGCAGCCGTTGACATTTACGAAGCGGCGAAGTGACTATTTCCACAAGCCTGCACGAAACCCAGTTTGACTTCCTCTTCCTTTGTTCAGGCCAGTTCTATAGCAATGGTGGACACTCTGGCAACACGGGAAGTGGTGGAGGTGGTGGCGGCGGCGGCGGCGGCTCCTCTGGCTACGGATCCTACTACCAAGGTGGTGACAACTACAGCTCACCAGTTCCCCCCAAACATGCTGGAAAGAAGCAGCAGCATGGAGGACAGCAAAAGCCTTCCTATGGGTCAGGCTATCAGTCCCACCAAGGCCAGCAACAGCAGTCGTACAACCAAAATCAGTACAGTAATTATGGCCCTCCACAAGGCAAACAAAAAGGGTACAATCACGGACAAGGCAACTATTCTTACTCCAATTCCTACAACTCCTCTGGCGGAGGATCAGACTACAACTACGACAACAAATTCAGTGAGTTTCTCTTTGGGAGTATGGTTACCCTTCGTGGGATTCCCACCAGTGTGTTCTTGTCACTGCAGCGGGAGGAGGGAGCGAGCCCATGGAGTCTCTGGCACTCCCAAGCAACCAGGTTGACTGAGCTTGGGACTAAAAGGATCATAGTAGATACTTTGGGTTAAAATGCGTGTTTGGGGCAGGGATGTTGATGGTTAAACTGTGTGGGTGGGGGGCTGCCCCATCCTGGCTGGAGCAGCCCTGATCATGGCAGGGGGGCACTCAGTTGGGCAGTCGTGGCCCACCCAGTCGCCCCATTTAATTTGTTAACCCGTTAAACGGTATTTCAGATCCCTAGTTTGGGGAGCCAGACAGACTTCCACAGGGAATCTGAAGAGTTTTGGGGATGAGCAGGTGGCACTGCCTTAAACATTTGAGTGTTGTGATGGAACGTCAGTGCCACACTGCCATGAGTGTCCATTATGGGGGTGCTGTGCTCTGCTGAATCTTCCTATAGTGGGTAAGGAGCAGTGTCATGGAATCGGGGGCTTGAACAGGACTGGAAGGAATCTTCAGGGCCTGCAGTATTTCTTCATGGTGCAGAGCCCAAATGACCCAGCCAGGTGTAGCTGTTGTGAAAAGCTACACTCCTGTCTGAATGCCAGGCCCTAGTCCCTCATGTAGACAGTGCTGGGTCAATGGAAGAATTGCCTCTTGGGGAGGTGGAGTAACTACAGCAATCAATGGGCGAATCACTCCTCTCTGGAGTGAGTGGCTATTGAAGCGATGCAGTAGTGCACTTGTACCTCAGTAACCTTTTACGCCTTAGCTGTTAGCTGCCAAATGTAGCAGACACCATATTGGCCTCCTGGCCTGTTAGACCAGGAGTACAGAACCTGTGGTCTGCAGGCCAGATCCAGACCCTTGCTCGTTGGCCTGTTCGTGGGCCTCATGTTCAGCTCCCCCGCTGGAGAGGGGGTAGGGTGCAGAGGCTCAGGGCTTTCCTTGCAGTGGGGTGAGCTGGTACTCTCAGCTCTAGCCCTGTAGGTGGGAAGCCCTGAGCCTCGGTGCCACCCCAGTGGGGCTGGAGCTTTGGGCACAGGCTGGGGAAGCCTCGAGTGTCTTAACTTCCATTCTGACACTGCGAGTCTGTTACAGGCAGTTCTCCACGGCCTGTCACGTTGGGTGGGTCTGCATGGATCACGTCCACCGCATTAACCCTAATGCGATCAATTGGGCAGCTAGTCTTTAGTAGCTTGAGAAGAACTGTCAGATCAACCTGCTTCAGGGCACTTATCCCGAAGCCAGCTGGCCTGTCGGTCCAACAGTCATGTCGGTTTTGGCTTGGCAACGCTAACTGAGGCTACCCACGTGACTCAGCCAAGAAATTGCTCAAGTCCCCCCAATCCACAAAAGGTTATCGCTTTACATGTACGAGCTGTTCTTGCAGCTCTAGGCCAGGTGCTCCCAACACCCTCGCAGCCATGCACAATTGTACCGGCTGTGGAGATTCCCCTGCCATTACACACTGGTCTCTCCTTGGTATGGTTTTGACTGCTTAAGCCTCTGCTGCTCTGGCAACTAGGCATGTGGAGCCTTTACCGGCCAAAGGCTTTTCTCTAATTGAGCACTTGCCCAGAAGCCTCACCTTGATGAGTCAGACACGTTGGCAGTTTCTCTTAGGATCTCTGCGTTCCACCTCGATAGTCTGGATATTAAGGGCTCCTAGTCTAAGAGCAGAGTTGCAGATTTCATTGTCAGCCTTGTTCAGTGGGTGTTCTCAATTCAATTGCAGGTTATGGTGGCGGCGGCGGCGGCGGCGGCCGAGGTGGAGGTGGAGGAAATAACTATGGGTCAGGAGGTTCCTCATACAATACTGGTTCCCACAGCGGCTATGGGGGAGGATCTGGGGGAGGAGGGTCGTCTTACCAAGGTAAGCAAGGTCAGTACACAACCCTCTCTCTTTCCTTTGTTGAATGGTTTTGGGTGGGTGTGGAGCAAAGATGCAATCACCACTTCTGAGTTCTGTGTGCACTCTGCTGGAGTGCAGCCCAGATGGGACAGTCGCTCCCGTCCCACAGCCTGGTTTACATGACCTCCTCTCTCCGTTTCAGGTGGATATTCTTCTCAGACAAACTACAGCTCTCCCGGTTCAGGCCAGAATTACAGCGGACCCCCAAGTTCCTACCAAGCTTCCCAAGGCGGCTACGGCAGAAACGATCACAGCATGAATTACCAGTACAGATAAGCCGGCCCTTTCTCCTGGGGTGTGAAGTTTTGTTACCTTCCGCACTGCGCACCCTTTGAATATTGAGTTTTATTGCATCACAGTAAACATGTAAACCCCCCGTTTCCATGTTGCAGTGCTCTTTGTGATCTCCGTCACTAATGGTTGAGTACCTGTAATTCCATACGTAGCTGTATTTTGGACATCTATGTATTTAATGGTTTGTTAGTTGCCATTACCAACTTTGTCTAAATAGAATTTTTGAGTTGATAAAATTTCTGTATCCTTTTTCTATTTAAAATTGTCATTCAAGTGTTAACCCAGTATGGCTTTAAATAGATAAGGGATATGTCATCTGTTAATGCTTTTGTGAAGTGAGTTAAACAAGCTTTCTGTATTTTAATGCTTTAGTGTTTCAGTTTTATAAGTGAAGATTTTATTTTAAAAACCAGTGGGAAAGAGTGGGTTTTGTATGTCTGGATCATTCAGGCAGTACATCTGGATTAAGCTGAATGTAGACAAATAAACACGAACTCTTGATGTCTTTGTCTCCAAACATGTAGTTTTGCCTTGCATACAAATGTCAGCTAGAATGTTTGTCTGCAGCAAAATAACTGTTTCTTCCCCTAATAGCTGCAGTGGCACAAATAGTGAAAAATGGTCAAAGCCAGTTTGCAGAAATACAGCCAGCAGCCTCAGAGATATTTGGACGACAGACCCATGTTAAGTAGCTGTTTCTAGCCAAATAGAAAGCAGACCTCAGTTTGTTCAGTTATAAAAATTGGCAACAACTGTCACTTTAAATCTTTCAGTCCTATTGGTTCTCTCCAGAGCTGCCATTCTTGCTTTGGGTTTTCTACTGGGCAGCTGAAATGGGGCCAGACATGTCAGCCACTAGATAAGGTGTCTTGCCATTCCCTTGGGAACCTGCAATGCAGAGCAATGTTCCTCCTTCCTTGACTCAGCTGGGAATTGCTGTGCTCCTCCAGCAGAGCCCTGCCAGGGCAAAGAAAATAGCTTGACTGACACAGCCTTGACTGTGCTATCTTGCCAAAGGGCGCAGTTGAGCGTAGCGGTTCCTGGTGGCTCCTGTGCCTGCCCTTGGAAGCGCGAGAGCAGAGCTTTGATTGCCCCCCCTCCACCCCTGCTCTCTGATGTCAGTGCTGCCCTGGGTAGAGGAAAGAGTCCGGCAGCAGCAGTTCTGTGGAATAGGTTTGGTGAGGTTGTGGTGGCCACAGCGTGGGCCTGCCCAGTGGTAGATCACTCTAGTGCCCTCCTACCCTTAGCTGCAGCCTCCTCGGTGGAGGACTGGGACCGCAGTAGCCCTCCCCTCAGCCTCCTTACTGTACTTCCAGGCCTAGCCTTGGGAAATGAACTAGGTGGGAAGCGGCTTGCCCAGAAGGAACCTTTCCCCATAGCATGGTTCCCTGCCTGCAGAGGATGAGTTCTCAGGCTGGAGCCCCAAGGAAACATTTCCTGCTGGTGGATCTCTGCCACATGAGGTGCCCTAGCCCTCGATCCGCAGCTCTTCTTCACCTGGCCATAGGGACACCTGAGAGCACTAGGCCATCACAAATAAACTCTGCCCAGAATTAAAACCTGCCCTGGGTGGAAGCAGAGAGCCCTTGCTCAAGCAGGCATATCTGAAATGCCTATGAACAGGCACTGGGTTGGGAGATGTCAGGCCCTGGCTCATTGCTGCAGAGTGCTCAATGGGGGTGCTAAAGCCACCTGTGACAGGCCTGTCTCTTGGGGGGACACAAGGGTCTGTGTGCTGCCCCATCCTGAGCACACTAATCACTCCCATTGGCTGGGAACCTGTTGCTGGCTGCTTCTAGGCACAGCGTGGTCTGCGGGGCCATGGAAGGCAGGAAGCTGCCACCACTGCCTGAGAGCCCCTTGTGGTAAGTGCCTCCTGCCCCAGCATTGACCCCTCCACAGCGGGGGGGGCCCTACACCTCTAAGCTCCAGCCTCAGCCCCACCCCGGAGCCCACACTCTAGTCTCATTCTGTCGGGCTCTGGGCATCCACGCTTCTCTTCCACTGGCTCATGAGCAAGTTTGCGCCTCGTGAGCGCTAGGTGGCGCTGCCTCCGCTGGACAGGCGCTCGTATCCTGCTTCCTGGGGACGGGAGGAGCCCGCCTTGGCCTAGCGCAGCTGGATTAGATCAGAGGCTTGGCCAGTGTTGTGCTAAAATCACCTTGAACCGACTCCCCCTGTACTGCGCGCCCCCTCCCCCATAACCTTCCCTCTGTCTCCCAGAAGCAGCGTGACAGACACAAGCACGTCCTTCATGGAGCGGCTGGGGCTCCCAGAGGAGATGAGCTCTGCGGATGCTGCCCGACTTTGCCCTGGCTTGCCCATCGGTCCTCAGTCTGGTGTCTAAGTGGCAGACCCCCCCCTAGCCACAGATGTGCAGTGTGTTAATCTCCTGTTGGACAGTAGTGGGATGCTGCCAGTGAGCGGGGAGGTCAGGCAGTTTGGAGAGGGCTGTCTTTAATCATCTTGTACAAGCGGCACAGAGGCAGGCAGCAAACCCTCCCAGCTCTGCCAGACGCTGGCCCTCCTGGGTCCGGCGCCAGGCAAGCCACTTTGCGCCCTGATGTGTCTAGAGAGGGCAGGGCGCTGGCTGTTGCAAGGGAAAGGCAGTGAGGTCCCCGGGCTGCTGTGCCGTGGTGGGGAGTGGGCTGTGATCCAGCATTGGCTTGGGGCCAATGGCTTGGTAGGTAAATGCGCTCCCCCTCGGCGGGGGAATATCTGCTGTTAACATACATCTGATGCTTTTCATCTCTGTTCCCTTCCAGCCTCCCTGTACCGCTGTGCCCCTTCCCCGTGGCAGGCCGGGGGCTCCTGGCTTCACTACCCCCACGAGGGCATGGCTAATAACCAATGTTCCCTCTAATTTTTTCCATCCCTGTGTAGAATAAATGTTGGTATGTGCACCGAGACATGTGCAGGTATGCCCCACCACTGGAAACCTGCTTGTGGGTGCTCTGCTAATCGGCGAGGCAGCATTTGAATCCTGGGCAGCTGCCCAAGTGCTCGACTGGCTGGCAGCACCCTGTGCTTGTCTGTGAGAGGCAGGTGAGTGCCATGGTTGAAGCAAATCCCCATCTGCTTGGATGTTTGGTTCAAGCCATGAGCCCCTCACTGGATTGATAGCTGGGCTGTGGGAGAAGGTGCACCAGAGCAGGTGTCAGGCTAACGCAGGGCCCCAGAGCTCTGTGGGTGAGGGGCTGAGAAGGCGGGCATGGGAGGAGCTTTTTCCAGGGCTCCGATGCTGGGGGAGCTGTTACTTAGATCTTGGGGGGTAGGGGCTGCCTTGTGCGGGAGACAGGTGGGATTGCAGTAACAGAAAAAGCTGCCTCTGAGTGCAGGAAACTGGGAGCAGCTTGGAAATGGGCTGGTTCTGCTCTTCTTGCGTTGGCTGCCGGGGGAAGAGGGTTCTAGGCTGGGCTGACCCGGAGCAGCTGTTCCCACAACTGGGTGTTACTGGGGAATTCTGGCAAGCAATTTGAGCGGGAGGGGAAGAGGGAATGGCCTGAACACGTCCCAGATGCCAAGGGGGTTGCTGGCAGAGCCTCTCCCTGCCCTGCAGTGTGCGAATGTCCTTGCTGAAGCAGGCAGCTTGCTCAAAGAGCCTGGTGCCACAGCGGGGGGAGGCTGGCTGCAGGGAGCTATTGGCTGCAGTGCCTGGAGCTGGCTTTTGCCTGCGATTTGCACCACAGGCCCCAACTCGGGGTGATACCCTGGTGTTCCTGCTCTACCGACTTACACCCGGACAGGTTCCGTTAATCCCGCTGGCTCTTAGCAGCGGATCCCTGGCTGTCCCGTGGCAGAAATGCGAAGCATTGTTAACAAACCGGGGCCTGCGATGACAGTGCAGAACAGCTGTGCAGCCTGCTTCTGGAAACGGCTGCTTTTCCCCCGGCCGCTCCGAGGCCGTGTGGGGCCCTTGCGAGAGCTTCCTGCAGTAGAGCGGCCTCCTGCTGTGAGGTTTGGCATATTTGTAAATCTACTCGTGCCCCAAACAGCCACTCAGGCTAATGGAGGAATCCCTGTGCCAGCCCCCCGGGGTTCAGACTCACTCGGACAGTCGCTACTAGACACAAGTGCTTCCCAGCTTCTGGTGGCGCTTGCTTCCCCAGACCCCACCATCCAACGGACTTGGTTCTTGGCTGGCCCAGGGCAGCAGCCACTAGCTGACCTTCGGCCTTGGCCGTTTGCTCCCTCGGGTGACCTCACGGCTGTGTGAGTAGATCCGAGTCCAGCGGGCGTGGACGCGGCACGGTGCAGCCCGGGCCAGAGGAGGGTGTGAAGGTGCCGTGTTGTGACATGCTTCGCTAGGGCTGCAGGAAAGAGCTGCCGCAGGGCAGTAGCTTTGCATGCCAGCAGCACGGGCAAGACCCCAGCCCCAGACCTGCACCCCTGGGGGGTTTTCTCCTCGTTGGCGTGGGCCCAGGTTGGGAGAGGTTGCTGTTAACCTCAGTGGGCTTAGCGGGGGGCGGGTCTCCATTCTGTGGGGACCTGGAGTGGGGAATGGAAGCTGCTTTCTCAGCCAAGGGAGGGGGTGGCTGCTGGCATCCCGGGGCGCCTCTTGTCAGGTCCCTGCTGGAATCGAGGCTCTCCCTGTCAGTCAGGGAGGCGGGAATAAAAGGCAGGAGAGCTGAGAGCGAAACGTGAATTCATTTTGCAGCCCACCCTGCCGCCCAACGTGCACCTGCCTCCATGCCCCCTGCCACCGGCCCGCACGTGTCTGCGTGGCCGACGGGGGACCCGGCAAGGCAAGGCTCTGCTCCAGGGCCCCAGCTGGGTTGGACAAGTTTGCAGCCGCAGAATATTTTCCCCTTAGACGCTTTGTCTCCAGCCCAGCTCCCTGTTCGGAGCAGCGGGGAGCCGGGGGGCCCTGGGACCCAGCCTGCGCCACTCGCTCTGTCCCTGCGCACTCGAGGGCGGCAGGCCGAGCCTTCCCCGCTGCCAGCCCAGCATTGTCCTGGCCCCGCTGCTGGTCTCCATGGGGAAGGGGGATGGGGTGAGGAGGGTGCTATGGCAACCAGCGGGCACCGGGGAAACGGGAAGAGGAGTTGCCTAGCAACAGAGGCAGTGCCAGGATGTTCTGAGCTAATCAGCCTTGGTGTCTGGGGGGAGGAAAGCGACAGGCCGGGCTGTCCTGGGCTGAGGAGGAATGGCCGAGCGCCTGCACATAGCGCTGGCCAGCTGGGAGAAAGGGGCGGGTGGGCAAGGGAGGAGGCTGGGGGCAGAAAACACCCACTTTTCTCCTTCCCCCGGCAAGGGAGGGACTGCTGGGGCTGGGGGCGGAGATGATGCCCGCAGGTTCAGTGAGTCTCAGCCACTTGAGCTAGATTCATCCCAGGAAGTCTGGGGGTTGTTTTCAACAGATCTCCTCCCTTAGCCCAGGGATGCTCCAAGGGCACCAGGGCTCGGCCGTTTGGCAGCTCCGGGAGAGGCGAGCGGTGCATTGCAGGGCTGGGGGCGGGGGCCGTGATGGAGGCGATGCCCCTGGCTAGCAGCCGACTCTGCCCACACACCCCGGGGTGCTGCTGCAGGGTTCTCTGGCGGCCTTGGCACTGCCTCTGACTCCAGCCCAATGAAACGGCTGCAGGTGCCGCTTGGAACATCAGTTGCAACAACCTCCCGGACCCTGGCTCATCCGGGCCCGTTCGCCAGTGGGAGCTGGCAGAGCCCTGGCTCACCCCACCTGCTAGGTCCCTAGCTGGCCCTCCCCAGCACAGCCGCATGGGGCTGCCATCGGCTGCCAGGGCTCTGGGTTCTCAGCCATGTGCCCGAGCCCCTCGCGGCCCAGACCTGGCCCTGCTCTCCTCTGGGTGCGCCGCCCGTGGGCCTCGACTGTCTCCAGACCCCACCCAGCCCCTGGCCACATTCTCCTGCCTGCGGGCTCCATGTGGGCCCAGCAGCTCGGGGAGGGGGTCACTCAGCCAGCCAAAGGTGGGGGTGTTTCCGCCTGGACCAGCCAATGGGCATGTGCATAATGTCCAAGCCAGCTGGCAGCACGCCAGGCCTTCTGTTTCTGGGACTTGCAGCATCTGGCTTAGTAGCAAAGACCCCCCCAGGGATTCCCTCTGTGGCCCCTGTGGCAGCGGGCCCCTGACTCCTCCATGCCCGGGACTGAGCCAGCTGCTCCTCCCCGGGAAAGCTGCTAGCCACCCGCCCAGCGCCCCACCCACCCCAGCCACTTCTGGGGTCCCCGTAGCCTGGGATGGGCTGAATTCCCTGCCGTCCCCCCCACCAAAGGCTCCAGAAGCCACCGCAGCAGCAGCAGTGTGGGGGGGGGGCAGGGCGCGGTGTGAACCATGGCTGAAGAAGGAACCTGCCAGGAGCAGGGGCAATTGGCGAGGCAGAGGAATGATGTGCCTGGAGGGCCGGCCCCTTTATTACCAGTGCGGAGATCAGGCTTGTCATAGCAGCCCTGGCCGAAACCCCAGGCCTGGGGACTCTCCCTGGGCATGGGCAACGTGCCCGCCGGGCAGCCAGGGGTGGGGCGTCAGGCCCTGCATGCAGCACTTGGCAGCCAGCCGGGGGGGTTATTGGCCATGGGCCAGACCTGCGGTTAAAGTGTGTGTGTTGGGAGGAGGGGTGTACAACCCAGTGTGTGTACACGGAGCATGCATACACTGGTCTGCCTGCCTGTGTAGATGTTGGTGTGTATGTATACATGGGGCAGGGGAGGGGGTGGCTGTATACATTTGTGTTGGTGGGATGTATAGACTAGCGTGCATGTGTGTGTGTGTGTATGCATGTTGGGAGTGTACACACTAGTGGGTGGGTGTGTACATGTGGGTGTAGACACTAATGTGTGTGCTTTGAGGGGTATATAAATTTGTATGCATGTGTGGGTGTAGTGTGTACATTAGGGGTGTATGTGTGTACACTGGGTGTAGACACTGGCGTGTGTGCACTTTGGGAGGGGTGTTAACAGTGGTGGATAGACTGGCATGTGTGTACTTTGGGAGGGGGGTG
>JANRFK010002741.1:6183614-6197941 GCA_030068395.1 Apalone spinifera | reverse complement strand
AGACGACTTTTGACCTTGCACTGAACCCTTCTTCAGGTCCACATGGCTACACCAGCACTGCATTACAAACATCCGGTCAATCCTCCGTGCAGTGAGCCAGAACCTTTCAACTCTTAAGCACTCAGAGTCCTGCTTACGTCAGCAGTCTTGCTTGTTTGTGTAAGGTTGAACTGGTACAGGTGCTGGGTCTGATGGGATAAGTGTCCTGGAAGAACTTGAATAGAAGACCAAACATTTTTTCCTAAGAGCAGTATGGGCTCTTTGTTGGCAGCGCTTAATAGAAATGACTTAAATGTCCATGTAAATAGCTTTTGTTTGAGTGTCAACATCTCTGGGGGATACTTGCCATTCAGACAAAATAGAACTGAGCTGGATGCTGAAAACAAGGTGGACCAGTCCTGTGTGGCGTGAGGCTTGTGGGAGCTGCATGGACTTGAAGTGTGAACAAGACACAAGTAAATTAGACTTTTTTTGAAACTTTGCTTTTTCAGTCTGCTTTTTAGTGCTTTTTAACCTCTCCCCATGGCATATTGGAGTAATGACTCATGTTAGTAATACAGATAAGGGAATATTTTGATCTCTTATCTTCCAGTTTACCTGCTTTGTTAATAAAATCTTCCATCCTTTGATTACGAAACTACTGACCCTCTTGCCCGTAAATGGAAATATTTAGTGCTGGTAAATTTCCCTTTAAGATTGTGTGCGTTTTGATCACTCTGATCTAGCTTAATACATAATAAATTGGTGGGTTAGCCAATGTATGGATTGTAAATTACTGCCTAGGAAGCATCACTAATGGTCCAGCAGTTTTGATATCCTGTCTCCAGATGCATCAGAGGAAGGGACAAGATTCAAGGGACACCACTACATCTCAGGCTAGCTCATGTTCAGAGCTGCCCATAGCAAATTAGTTAACAGGCACCAAGCAATCCTGAGAAATGCCTGGGAAGTAGCAGTAACGAGAACATTTCAGATTTCATCCTGCTCCTAGAGTGGTGCGTGTGCCCAAGCTATAAAGGCAATTGAGCTCCTGTGCTTCCTGGTCAGACAGCAAGGCGTGTGCTTGGCTCTACCTGCTCGGGTTAATCGCAAGCTGCCGTGAGGTTTAGTCTGCTTATTGGCCATAGATACCAGGGAGGTGGCACAGTGAGAGCTTTGGATCCTGGTTACGTTAGTTGTTCAAAATCCATTGTGACTTATTTATTTTGTGATAGAGCCTAGAGGCGACTCCCGCAGTGCTGGGCACGGTGCAGTCGCAGTAAAACGGCCCCCCCTCTGAAGTTCTGTCTAAATAGATGAAACAAAAGGGTTTCCCCATGGGGAAATTGAAGCTAGGACAAAATGACTTGTCCAAGGTCACCCAAGGAGGCTGTGGCAGAGCAGGAACTGAGCTCAGATCTTCGAGTCCCAGCATAACTGCAAATTAATCCCTGCATCTGATTCAGATCATTAAAATGCCTTCAGCGTGAAGCTCACTTAATGCCCACTGAAAACGATGTGGGGAATCTGCCTAGGGTCGGTCTTGCCAGTAGCAATGCACCTCTCAGTAGAGAGGAGTCATTTCGACCCTCTTATGGAGAGACACTGGAGGAAATAGAAAGTGGTGCGTTAACATTGCGTTGCTAGCAGAATTCGAACCCATCCTGTTGATGTCACGATGACGTGCATTGACTGACTAACCCTTACAGTGTCCATACAGATGTGCACACTGCCCCTGCGGTGACTCTGTCAGTGGCAGCCTGACAAATGGAACTGTAAAAGACATTTCAATCTACATAAAATTTGACCATTGACTTGTAGTAAGTTCTTGGCTCACTGGGCCCCAGGACTACAATGGCACCATTGTGAGTCACACAGTTGGGAGGCCTGTCTATTGACATTTGGTTCCTTGAATATATTGTCAATGTGGCCATTCTGTCTTGTTCAGAACATGTTATCAACACTGTTAGTGGTTGTAAATAAAACACTCATGAAACCAGGAAGGCTGCAGATGAGGCCTCTCAGCAACTTTAAATCTCAGTTCTTGGTGAAATGCAGCAGCAGTTGCGCTTCTGAACAGTTCTACACTCACCTGACCTGCGTCCTGCAGCTGCTGCTAACGCTTGTGGCGCTCCTTTAATAATGAAAATGTTGAAGCAACAGTGGTGAGCTTCAGAGGGAATAGATTCATAGACACAGATTTAGTTAAGGTAGAGAGCAATGTCCGTGGAATGCTGCTGCTGCTGCTGCTGCTGTTAGATGTTTCAGGGCAGGATGAACATTTAAAAGACCAGTTCTTCTGTCCAGACCAAGTCTTAGGAACGTTTGTCAAGTGTTACCGCACAGCGACTCAAGTCAGTCGAGTGAATTGCCTTGTTGGCATTAAGTGAGCCTGTCAAGATGCAGCTCGGTGCATCTGAATTGTGACTCACGCTATCCTGCTACCAGAGTCTAGTGGCTGATAACCTGTGGTCTCCGATGTATGAGGGAAAAATAGAAGTTAGAAATAGAGGATCCGTGGCACAGGAGAGAGCAGGTTTGAGGAACAGCCATGGAAGAGAGTCAAGTAACTCAGACTCAAGTGGGTGCACACAGACCCCTACCTAGTGATGCCACTTCGTCTTGGGTGTTGGACTCTTCCCATCCTATGTAGCCAACAGCTTCTCTGACCCCGAGATGGCTGTAGGAACTTACTTCTAAGTCTGAGCACCTTCTAGTCGAGACTCACCAAGCACTTCACAAATGTATGAACCGCTCCTTTTCCCCCTCCCCTCAACCGCTAAGGGGAGAAGTATCATCCCAGCTGTAGCATAAGTTCTGGCAGGAGCTGTCTGTCCGTATGTGTACAGCATGCAGTGCAACACCAGTACGACAGGACCAATCCTGACTGGGGCCTTTGGGCACTATCCTAAACAAATGGAGTCAGTCACCCAGCAAGTCCACTGTTGGCAGGGGTGGAGGAGGAAGCCGCCTTGCACTGTCTTTTCAGAAAGAGCCGGCGTACAGTCCTCATGAAGAATCTGCCAAGATAAACCAGGTTCCAGGAAGGTTTGAACCCTACTAGGAGACCAGTGCAGGGAAATTGCAGACGCATGAGCCTGACAAAAGCAAGCAGGACCTTCCAAGTAGCAAAAGACAAGGAAATGGAATGCTAGGGAGCTGACTTTGGTCATGGAGGGGAGTGCAAGTAATGGGTGGGTATGAACCTGCTAGTTTCTGTAAGTGACCCTCTGCCCTTACAGTCGCGCTGAGGACCCGTTATCAGCCAGTCTAGCTTAAATGGGAGGTTTAAACAGGTTCGCAGGTGCAGAGCAGCGTTTTGAAAAGATCTGGGTGAGATAATGTCTTCTGTTGAACCCACTTCCATTGGGTTTTGGAATGCACTTTTGCTTAAACCTTGGTTGCTAATAGCTTCCACAGAGCTGGCCAGTCCAGGGACTGCCTCTCTTCAGCCTGACACGGTGTGCAGCTAAGCCATTTCCACTTGAAATGAGGAAAGGCCCTTCATGTAGAGTCCTAGTCCCCTTTGACTCCTCTTCTGGCCTGAAGTTTCTTGTGGATAAGATGACTCCCATTTCTGCTGCCCACGAGATAAGCGTGCCGAACTGAAGTGAATACGGCAGCGCCCTTTGGTTCTAAAACGCCCACGCCCTGCCGATCAGACACCGGTTGGGAATGGGTTGGCGTCTGTAGCACACAAAGCATGGCCCGCGTCTCCTTTGCAGCGGAGGCGTTCCCGCTCCCCCCTCAATTGTGTGATCTCTTGTTACACGGCAGGCCGCAGTCTCTCTTGAAGCTTTACGCTCAATTGGTAGGCCGCCTTGCTTTCTCCTGCATGGTCAAGCCACGTTCCCCTTTGACCCTGGGACGTAGGCCATGCAGCACAAACTTGTTTGCCACTGGTTCCTGCTGCATGTTAACTTCAGACAGTGCTAAAGAATCTGGATTCTGTTTCCTGCCTCTGTCCTTGACTTGCCGTGCAACTGCACCACAGTTCTGCTTCCCTTCCTCACGGGGATTGTGAGCGTCTGCTACTGGCGTGTGTGTATTACTGCTTATGGAAGCCTAGCCGCATATCCGTGGCAGTGCAGTAACAGATTCCTAGGGCATTGTAAAGAGTTAACCGTTTAGAGTGAGTGTTGGGTGTGCATACCTCTTTGCAAGCTAAAAGAGCAAGGTCCATGCACAAAGGCTCTGAGAAAAGAGCTTGAAATGGACTTCTGTTACATAGGGGAGGGGAGTCATTTCCTTGAGCACTGAAGGCAAATGTCAGCAAGATTTAACAGGTGAAAAGGGGAGGCTTTGTAAAGAGAATGCCCCCATGAAATCTCAGAAGGTTGCCCTGGAGAACTTGGGTGACTGAGTTGAAGCTGGATTATGCAGCCTTTTAGAGGAACAAAACCAACATGGGTTACAAGAAACCTTTTGGTCTCCTAGTTACAGAACACACAAGTGCAAACTGGCTATTTTGTTCCCCCTTTGCCAGTACAAGTAGCCTTTCCTCTTTATTTTGGGCCTTTCCTGTTCCCTAACTTAATAACTGGGCAAATAGTGCACAGGCCTTAAGGTGGTTCTGGGGTCTCCTAGCCTCTCCCATTCAGTTCATAGCCTGGCTTAATCAGTGCGCGATTGCTAGAGTTGTATTGTAAGGCAGCCTCTGTGCTACTTCTAATGCAGTTTGCCCAGCCACTGAGCTCACCGTGGAGCCAACCTTTTAAAAAGAATGTACACTTCCTGCAAATAGCCCAGAACATCCTTAGAGAAATGCCAGAAAAACTAGTTAGAACTCAAGGATTGGTCGAGGCAGCCCAGGAGAGATGCGGGTACTTGAACCATCTCTGTGCTCGCTGGGCCCATGTAGTGGCAGACCATTTGAAAATGGCACTCGGAATGTCTTCCAGGGGTGCGGTCAGGCGGCTAGCGGCCACGTTCGCATTCCTTCCCTGGAACAGACAGTTGCTCTGGCATCCAGGCCCTTAGTACATGTTGGTGCGTCGTGCTTTAAGAAGGGATGTTAAGTATCAACTAATTGACTAATCGAATAGTCGATGCATTTTGATTAGTCAATAGGGTGCCTCTGCCTTTGAAGTATAGTAACAGCCCTAGGACTGTAGCTACACTTCAAAGGCAAAAGTGCCACAGAGAGCCCAGTGTAAGCTGGGGAGTCCCCGGCTGGCCCTGGCCTGCATGCGGCATTTCAGAGCGGCAGCACCATGTGGAGCCCAGGGTGTGGTCCCAGGCTCCAAGCAGCACTGCTGCTTTGAAGTATCCTCTCCTCTTCTTCCCCCTCCCCCTCCTTTTTGCTGCCTCTTTCTGATAGTGGCAGCAATAGTGGGGGAAGCGACTCTTGACTAGCCTGTCGACTATCCGATAAGCAGGGCTTGACAAACTGCGGCGAGAGCTACTCGCCAGCCCGGCACTGTGCGCGCAGTGCTGGTGAATGGGGCACACGGAACGACCGGCTGAAATCTGCGTGCCACGGGCGAGTAGAAACAGTGGTTTGTTGAGCCCTGCCGATAAGCATTTGCTCGTTGGAGTCCTTTACATCCCTCAGGCTCCTGACCTGGGCAATACAGTGGAAATAGTCCCTGGCGAAGGAGAGAGGTCAGAGAACCGGCTGCTGAGAGGCGGGATCTTATCACCCGTGTTCAAGACGGGTTTCAACAAGTCCGGTCTCCGCCTGCGAGATGGGAGTAGATGGGGCTAGCATGGAAGCCAGTTGCTGGCTTGTGGAGGGGGTGTGGCTTCGTGGAATGCCAGCGCCCGTCACCTTGTGTAGTGAGCTGGGGACCGAGAACAGCGGTTGTTCCAACTGGCACGTGAGGTCTGGTGTGAGACTTCCATGTCCTGGGTTATTCTGAGGGTGTTGGCTGGAAGGTGGCACTAGAGCAAAGCAGAGCACAAGAGAATATAAACCCAGAGGAGCTGACCTTAGGACAGACAGACCCTTCCTCCTGCTGGCTCCTACTCCCTGCTGTTGGGAGCTGATGTTGTGCCTGTATTCCCAGTCTCATGGCAAGATGTTTCCTCCGTGTCTTTGGTATGCAGAGTTCCTTGGCCTTCTGAAGGCTCACTTTCCAGCTCTGCCCAGGTCTGCTCGTCAGTACCCAAGTGGGGTCTAGCGCTGCTTTCTGCGTGCCCCATGCCACGCAGCAGCGCAAGACTGCCTTCTGCTACTGCGCTGCAATGCGCGTGGGCACGAGCCACCAGCTTAACACAACTGTACGCGTGTCACTCGCCTGGGTAGTGGCTAAAGGGCAAAGTAGCGGAGGTAGCTGGCCAGCTTTTGGGCACGGAACACAAGTGAGGTGGCGATTACTCTTACCCCTTATCTGTGAGAGCAGCTGGCAGAGCTGCAGAGCACCACCGCAGCAATGAACGCAAGCGGTGGAGGAAGGCCAGGGTCCGCCAGTGCAGGCGGGCAGCTGTCTGGCTAGTCCCTGAGATGTACAGGAAAGCTCTCTGCAGCGGTGAGCAACTTGAGTCATATGCAGCCCATCGGCTACTGCGTGTGGCCTGTGCCCGCACGGCTGCCAGATTCTGCTGGTTTCCAACAGGCTAGGTTTTTCCTACCGGTATTGCTAAAGTGACGCTTGCACAAAGCCAAGGCGTGCGCACTGGGGAGCATGCCTATTGCATGCACCGCTGCCTGGAAGAGCCATGAGCTCCCATCAGTGCTGGAGAGTTCCATCGACACCCCCCTAAATTCTAGGCACAAGTGCGGTTAGCAAAGCTACCTAATCACAGGAGACTCTTGGTTGTGGCAGGCTTGTCACTAGCCTACGCTGCCCATCTCTGGTTCTGTGCAGTCTTTCCTAGCCATGAGTGGTAGACCAAAAACCGCTTCGAACCTGCCTCAGGTGCCCCTCACGCCTGCCCTAGCTGCTCTTCCTAACTCTTGTCCCCAGTGCTGTTGGAGAGAAACTGGAGCCATTCAGTCTGCAGTAACTGCCTGTGCCAACGTAGCGGGCCGAACGTGGAGGAGCATCATTTCCGGGCAGAAGATCTGACCTGTAGGTCTCTCTCAATGGCCTGCGCACTTGAGTTTCTACCCAATAGAAAGGGGTGGGGGTGACTCATTCCAAGACTTCTCTTTGCGTCCAAGGTCTGTTGCCAGCTCTTTGTCTCTTTCTGCTGTTCTTCAGAAATCCACCCTTCTGGGAAATAATTTGAAACACTTAAGCACATGAGACTTCCAAGAATAAAAAGAAAATGACTGATTCTCCTTCCTCTGTTAAACTGTTTGCATTTGAATTAGCCATGTATAAAAATTCAGAGGAGCACACGACTTTTAACCCTCTGCTCTCTGGTCATGATTCAAATGTTGATTGGTGGAAAACCAACTGCTGCCATTCTTGGTATCAGCTCCTTCCAAGCTGTATGGCAGGGGGCACCCAAGGACATGGGCGCTGTCCCTCTCTCTGTTTTACAGGGCTGCTGTGCTGCTTCTCTTTTTAGAAGGCACTAAACCATGATGTGCCTGCAAATCGAGCTGCTTTGTAGCTACACTGGCTCTGCTGCAGCATACCACGGGTGGCAGCCTGGTAGTCAGGAGAATAGAAGAAACTCATCCCTGGAATGAGTTTCTAGTTGATTCTGTTTTCCTCTGAGAGCTGTGACTGGGAGGCTAATGTAGTTTGGTAAAAACAGAAGGGAAGCTTGGTCTTGTGGCTTAACACTGGACTGGGACTTGGGAGGATTGGGTTCTGCCTCAGCTTCCCCAGTGTCTTTGGGAAACTGAGGTACGGCAAAAGGTGAATGACTGTGCAAGATGGAGGCGGCTGTAAGCTCAGCAGGGATGGGCACATGCTTGTGCAGGGTCTGCCACAATGGAGTCGCTAGGCATTCCCGTTCTACAAGGGACGCGGCGCTGCTCACCGCAGTCTGGATGCTGGAGCTGGTTAGCCCCCGAGTGACTCCATCTCATTTCCTTACAGAGACTTCCTTCCCCGTGGGTCCGGAATCGTCACCCGGCGGCCTCTTATTCTTCAGCTGATCTTCTCCAAAACAGGTACTGTCCAGGGCTCAGTAGCTCCTTGTGGCTGGGGGCTCGAGGGCGGCCACAGCTGGGGGACCAGTCTTACACCCTGCATGTGCAGAACAGAGAAGGCACAAATGTGTGTGGCTGTCAGTCTGCGTCCCTTGCCGCCTTTCCGAATGGTGGGAGCTGCGCTGGCTCTCGGCTGCTTGGGGAACGTGGTCTGTAAACTGCTGGAAGGAGCCTGTACCGCTCAGGAGATGGGAGCCACCTTGTGCGCGGCAATGAGAGGTGTAACTTGACGTGAGTCCTGTCACTGCAGCAGCCCGTGTACGGCCGGCGTAGCTCCCTGGGTGGAAACTGGGGGCAGATTGTTTCTGCATTAGTCTGTCAGTCGACCCTGCAAGCTAAGCAGGACAGGTTCAGCCTTGTGACTGGATTCTAACTTGTTGTGGACAGGTCCAGGCCTTCGCTCATACAGCTCTGGCCGTTTGCCAGGGGTTAGATGAGCACAGGGGTCTCCTCTAGCCTAAAATCTCTGAAGGGTTGAGACCCAAGCTGTTCTCAGCATTTCAGTAGGTGTGAGGGGAGGGGATGGGACAGACTGACTGGGTCTGGGCAGGGGACCTGGCACTGCAGGCAGTTACCGGAAAGTTTCCTGCTCCTCGTTAGTCTGCATTTTCCTCTGTCCCTGGCCTCAGCCCTTCCTGGGTCCCGCAGCCTCGCTGACGTTCGTTCTTCAGAACAGGCGGTTGGGCAGGTGGATCAGTGCACATGTAAAGGGCCAAATGGAGCTGTCAAACCGAGCTCCCTGCTGGTAATTCTGACGTGTCCCTGTTCTCCTAATGAAATCGGGGAGTTGCTGCTTTACCAGCATGGTACTTCAGAGGGGGGTTGATTGGCTGCGCCAGACCGTGATGGCAGAAGCACTGACACGCATCTTCGCTCTTCTTACGTGATCCTGAGCACTTAGAGAGCCCAACGCTTGGGACTGCCCCATTCTCCTGGGGTAGGCAGGGGGTGTATGATCTTAGAGCTGCCTTAGCTCTTCACAGAATAGACTTGCTTATAAAACCCTGGCCTGTCTTTTCTCCTGCCACGTGGACAGTTCCTTGTTTGTGTGATAACAGGCCTTGGTACTGCCTCCTGGCTCTCTGCTAGGGATGTAAAATCCCGTTGAATTGGTTAACCTTGTTTACCGGACTGCAGGGGAGGGTGGGCAGGAGTAGGCTGCAGTGCCCCCTCCCCACGGGCAGGCACTACATCAGCTGGGTTGGAACAGTCCCTGCCTGTGGGGCAGCCGGGCGGAGCAGGCCCCCCATAGAGCTGAAGCAGCCCCTACTGGTTAAACATTCAGCCCCCTACTCTCTGCCCGGCCTAGTGATCGTGATAAATGTGAGGAGGCTGAAAAGCTGCTGCACACCTCTAGCCTGAGCCTGCGCTTGAAGTGTCAGTGCGCCTGATCTCGGGGGGGGGGGGCTCTCGTTACCTTCCCTGGAATGCAACATGCAGGCTGAGTCCCTTGCTTTGTCCTCTTGCCTGGAGGGCTGGGCCTCTCCGCCACTTGTGCCCGAACAGTCCACAGCGGCCTGCGGTCGGATCCGGCCCGCGCCTGGCTCCTTGCCTGCCCCGCCTCCGCACACTGCTCAGAGCAGCTTTCTGAACACTGCTTCCCGCGCACCCTCTGCGCAATGGCCCATGTGCAGAGTACCCCTCCCCCAATGGGCTCGCACTGTTCAGAGCAGCACCTCGCTGCGGAACCTGCTGGGGAGGGCTGCTGGCTGGGAGCCACCCAAGCAAGAGCTTCCTGGCCAGAGCCAGCCTGCCTCTGGCACCCCAGCCCCTCCCCCAACCCTTCCTGCACTCTCACCTCGTGTAGAAGCCTCTGCCCCTTGCTCCTGCACGCAGACCCTACACCCCTCCCTTCCAGACCTTGCACCCCAAGCCCTGCCCTGTCACAGTTCAAATCCCTGCACCCCTCGTACTCCTTCTCCAGACTCCTCTCCTACACCCCCCCCCCCCCCCCCCCCCCCCCCCCCCCCCCCCCCCCCCCCCCCCAGAGCCTGCCCCCTAGTCTCCTGCCCTTACCCCAAGCTCTGTCCCAGATCGGCACCTCCTCCATTAATGCCATGGAAGAGTTGGGCCCTCGGAGTGGCCCGTCAAAAACAATTGCCCACCCCCGTCTACAGTCATGCATGACGGTGGCTGGCCTAGGGTCCGGGGGCAGTGGTGTCAGATGGGACTTCCCTATTGAATGCAAGATGGACAAGCTCTTTGGTGCGAGTACTTCCCATGCAGCGCTCTGCGGGAAGCGGGGCACCAGCCCCACCAGCGGCGTTAACTCCCGCGTTGTCCCCGCCAGCGCCCAGGGAGCGGTAGCTCGTTGGGGTCTGATCTGCGGCTGAAATGTTGCTAGGCCGCCAAGCACGTTATGGAAAGCGACTGCTCCCCAGCGTGATTGCAGCATTGAAACGTAGGGAGCAACCGTTGAGCTCTCTGTCCCAAGGACACTGCAGTCCCGCGGCTGCTTGGCTTGTTAAAGTGCCGTTCCTCTCCAGTGAAGAGAGGGGCCCTAGATGTGTGTGTCGGAGAGGTGCTTCTTGGCCACCCCCTCACGCAGCCAGGGGGGCTCAGGACAGGGCTGTGCAGCTCTCTGGATCTCGGGGCTGCTCCACGGTGACTGGGGCAGAAGGTGCTTGGCCAGCTGGCTTGGTGAGTGGTTCCGGGTAAACTCCCTTAAGAGAAGAGACTGGGAGACACATGCCCTGGTTATGGAGATTAACCTTGGTGCCTTTGTCCTCCACCCCTCTTGGAGAGACGTGCTCATGCTGTCTACCCCCAGCTCCTCTCTGCGGCTGCTTTCCCCCACCACGGCACCGCGTGCTCCCAGGGCCTCGGCAGCCTCTCCAGGAGCTAGCTGGCCCCCGAGACCGAACCAGCTCCAGGGCCCTCGGAGCGGGGAGGGGCTGTTCCCAGCCCAGGCCTTGGCTGGGGATTCCAGAGGGGGGCGAGTAGGTGCGATCAGTCGGTGCTGCTCGGGTCTGCTGGGTCCTGTGTGACAATCAGTGGCCATTGACTTAAATGGGTTTTGAATCGGAGCCCTAAACTGGGGGTTCTGTGTCTGAGCCCCTCCCCCAATGTGCTGAGAACTCCCCGGCCCAGCTGCACTGGCTGTGCTGTCTGGCATAGATCCACTTGGGCCGGCACTGGGGCTTAGCAAGCAGGGCAGCTGCAGGGCCCCGCAAAGCTGAGTTGCTTGAGCTTTGGCCGCAGTCCTGTGCGGTGAGCTCTGGCTTTCTACCCTGGGCCCTGAAACCTGCTTGGGGTCCCCGGGGGGGTCCCGGACCACTGATCTAGCCCTTACTCCCGCAGGCTGGCTAGCAGGGGTTTGAAATAGACCAGAGTTCCCTGGCTGGTGCTCGCTGCCTTGTGTGCTTACAGGTGTGCCGGCCGCCGTCGGGCTGAGCCCTGCCGAGCCAGCGACCCACCCCAAGGCGCCCGCCGGAGGAATGTGGCGGGGTTAATATTTAAGCGCGCTCGCTGCAGTACCATTGCTTGCGGGTGGAAGGGTGCTGCCAAGCTTTCCACCTCCCAAGGCCCAAGTCCAGAGCTCCTTGCGAGCCGCTTGCCCTCTGAGTGCAGGTCTTGGCTGATGCAAGATCCCTTCCCCTGTGGCTGAGGCAGTCCAGCTGGGCAGCGTGCTGTGTGCCCAGTGACAGGATAGCGGTGCCAGTGGCACCTGACGTACGGAACAGGGCTACGTTTGCTCTAGCCTTCCTCTGCCGGGCTGGGGACTGCCGCTCCCTCCGGGACAGGCTGGTGCAAGCGACGGAGCCGGGGTTATGGGTTGCGGCGCTGAGTGGCCTTTTGACAGGGCACCTCAGCCGGCCTGCTGTTCTGGGCCTGCTCTCGTGGCCCTGACGGGGGGGCGAGGGCCTGTGTAAGGCCTCTTCCTGACTATTGCCCTGGGTAGGAAACGCCCAGTCTGTGGGGGAGGACAGAGCTGCTGTTGAACTTTCTCCCAGCTGGCTGCCTGCTCCTCTGTCAAGGAGGCCGGCGGGGCAGGTGGTCACTGGCTTGTCTGATCAAGCCTCCGCCACTGCTTTGTGTTGGCTCAGCCCCTCTGCTCCAGGCGGCTTTGCTTCTAGATAGGCCTTGTGGGTCTCATGCACTGCAGAGCACATGGGGGACTTGAGATGTGAGGAGGTGCATTGTAGTCTAATATAACAGCTGGCACTGGCCTCAGTGCGCACGGCTCACGCTCACGGCGGCAGCCACCTAGCTTCTGAGTGAGCAGCAGGCAGAGCCGCGGCTGGGCCCTGTATCTGATCTCAGGCAGGCGAATGCTACAACCTGGCTCTGGGGTGTGTGTGTGGGGGGGTGTTGTCTCTGCTCTGGGGGGGACTGTCCGCTCACGTCCAGCCCCTCTTCAGGCATACTGACTGTGCAGCCCTAGGACACCGGGGCCCTGCATGAAGGCTTAGCTGAATGCTAGGGCAAGGAGCAAAGGGTGCTTGTAGGAAGCGGGTAAGGAATGGACCGGCTGGCTGGCTGCAGCAGTGAGTGAAGGGCTGAAGCCCTGTTCTTGGGAGGCTCGGCTCGGCCCCCTGTGGTAGCCGTTGGAAGAGCACTGAAATGATGTCACTCTGATGGTGATATGATAGAGGCCTATAAAGTGATGGGTGGGGAAAAAGTCAATAAGGAAGTTTAACTTGGGCTCTCAACTTCACTTGGTGAGCCCTAGTTCTGGTGTGTGTTAGGCTGCATGTTTAAAGGCAGTATTTCTGCACACAACCTGTGGAACTCCTTGCCAGAGGGTGTTGTCAAGGCCAAAGCTATCACAGGGTTCAAAAAGAACTAGCTAAGTCCATGGATGGCAGGTCCATCAATGGCTATTAGCCAGGCTGGTGTCCCTAGCTTCTCTTTGCCCCGGGGGGCACCTGGCATTGGTCACTGTTGGGAGACAGGACACTGGGCTAGATGGACCTTTGTCAGATCCAGTCAGGCTGCTCTTCTGTTCCACCTGTACAGACAGCACCGAGGCAGCTCATGGCTTGTGCGCCTGCAAGGGTGGTGCTCCTGAGAGGAAGTGCACCCCTCTGGGGGTAGGTGAATGCCGTGGGGCTTTGAGCCTCTAGCGGGCTTCTGAGTGGCCTGGCTCTCCAGCCTGCACGCCATCGTGCCCACGGTGTAGTGGGACTTCCTGCCGGCTTCCTGCACCAGCCTCTTGCTGGGGGTGCAGCCGGGGGTCCCGCAGAGCTGATGCTGCATTGCTGCGTTTCGGAGGGTGAGGGCCTGGGTCTGTTTACACTGGTTCGTAGGCTGCTGGGGCTAGTTAGAAATCGGTTTGTTTCATTATAGACCCTGGAGGGCGGGTCTCTCTCTTCCAGAATATGCGGAGTTCTTGCACTGCAAATCCAAAAAGTTCACGGATTTTGATGAGGTTCGGCAGGAGATCGAAGCCGAGACAGACCGGGTCACGGGAAGCAATAAAGGAATCTCGCCAATTCCCATCAACCTGAGGGTGTATTCACCACACGGTGAGTGAGACTTGCATGCTGACAGGAGCGCATCAGCGGGCTGCGAGGGGCAGCCGTAGCCTAGAGAGGTGGGTGGTGGCCCTTCAGTGGAGGGGAAGAAACCAACTCGGAGGGAGGCTTGATGGTCCCAAGAGACCAGGCCCTGTTCCTGACTAGCAAGCCCTGCAAGGATGTAGGGAGGACAAACAAGCTTCTAGCTGATCCTCTGTGGCCCTGCCCTTGCCCATGCACTGCGGGGTAGAAGGCTTTGCGTCCCCTCGCTGCATGAGTTCTCCGCGTCCCTCCCTCCGCAGTGCTGAACCTGACGCTGATCGACCTCCCGGGCATCACCAAGGTGCCCGTGGGAGACCAGCCGCAGGACATCGAGTACCAGATCAAGGATATGATCCTGCAGTTCATCAGCCGGGAAAGCAGCCTGATTCTTGCCGTGACGCCAGCCAACATGGATCTGGCAAACTCGGATGCTCTCAAGATGGCTAAGGAAGTAGATCCTCAAGGTAAAACCAGCGCGCCTGCTGGCTGCAGAAAGAGAGCTGCTGCAGGACCCTTTAACAAAGGGAGGGAGGGGGGGGTTCCCAGGTGCACTGCTGAGCAGCTCTCCCTGCCATGGGGAACCCCGGCTAGCTCTGCCCAGTGGAGCCAAGCCGAGGAGGCTCTTCTCGGAGCAGTGGGATGGATTTTGTACAGAACATGACTGATGGGGCACAGGTCCCAGGCTACGTGAGTCTATTGGGGCTGAGCTGGGGTTCTGCTTGGAAGGAAGTCCTGGCTCTCTGTCTGGAGAGGAGACGCCTGAGAGCGGCTTTCAGGGATCTAAAAGGGGGGGGGGG
>JANRFK010002741.1:6130660-6141206 GCA_030068395.1 Apalone spinifera | reverse complement strand
GGCGGCCCGGGTGCTGCTCCCAGCTCTGCCTGGACTGTGCCCCCCGGCTGGACCCAAGGGGGCTGGGGGCGCCTCTCCCCGCCGGCAGCCCCTGACCTTTCCCTCCCCGCAGGGTTGTGGTGCAAGAGCCTGCTGCACGATTACGCCGACGCCTGCCGGGACGTGGCCCTGGGCGCCAAGGAGCGGCCTGGGAAAGCCGGCCTGTACCTCTCACTGCTGGCCGGAGCCGCCGTCTGCAGCCTCAAGGTCCCCTGCGAACCCTCCTTCGAGTCCTCCCTGCTGGAAGCCGCAGGCACCCTCCTCCTCCTCTCCCCCTGGGTCCGGAACGGCGGCTCCGAGGGGCACGTCCAGCGCCTGATGAAGCTCCGGAACCAAGGGCAGCTGCGCTACCAGAGCCTGGTCTTCTTCTCCCTCGTCTACCAGGCCCCGTTCGATCCGGAAGCTGCTCTGTACCAGGCTCACTGCAAGCACTTGCAGCCCCGCTGGACGGAGTTTCCCGGACGGATCCTGGATGTGGGATTCCTGGGACGCTGGTGGGTTTTAAGTTCGAAAATGAAGGATCCAGACATCAACGAAGAGGAGTTCAAATATCTCCCCGGGCACCTCAGGACCATCTCGGCCAGGAGCCTCCG
This sequence comes from Apalone spinifera, assembly GCA_030068395.1. Classification (NCBI taxonomy): domain Eukaryota; kingdom Metazoa; phylum Chordata; order Testudines; family Trionychidae; genus Apalone; species Apalone spinifera. Next base: position 6,140,574 of record JANRFK010002741.1, on the reverse strand, counting down.
CTCGGAGGCCAATGAAAAACTCTTTGAGGAGAAGTACAAGCCTGTCATCCTGACTGAAGAGCAGATTGAGCAGGCGGAAAAAGAGCAGTTGCCTCACGCAGCCTGAAACTAATAATCTGGACAAAGCGATCGATCGTCCCTGAGAACCCGCAGAAAACAAAAATCTGGGGGCGGGCGGGGGATGAAATGTGAAATAAATCCTGGAATGAAATACACTTGTGCGGATCTGAGCTATCGCTGTGATCGTTAAAGCCCTGCAAATCTGCAGAGACCTGCTTTACGTCCGCGGGCACCCCGCAGCCATGTTTGCGGACACGGATGTGGATACAAATGTTGTATCTAGAGCCCTGCAGATCTGTGGCGATCCACTTGATAGCCCCGGATATCCGCACGCGCGGATGCGAACGTGGATATCTGCGACTCATTTAGGCGGGTACGGATGCAGATACAAATTTTGGATCTGCGCCGGGCTCCAGTGATCGTCACGTTGACCTCTGAGCAGTTACTGGGATAAGTTAGCCCCTGGCTCCCCTGAACTTGTGGTCGCCCCGCTGGCCCGTGCCTGGCCTTTTAGTCTAAGGCTGGGTCACTTGAAGGGGCTACATTCCTAAGGGAAGCCACTTCCTTGTGCTTTTAGATAAATTCACAGCCGCTGTGTGGGTGGGTGACCTCAGTGGAGCAGCGTGCTAGTGGAAGTGGCAGTGGGGATGCAGTAGGGGGCGCTCCCTCTTTGGGGTCCCCTGGCTGCAGTGTCCCGTCCCTTCCCCCCTGGAGCTCTGTGCTGCAGAATGAGTCTGTTCTGGCCCTGGGTGTCGGGCACCATGCTGGCAGGTGCTCTGTGGCCAGACGTGCTGCTTCCAGGTGTTCTTTTGGCCTTCATGACATCCCCTAGCAAGGAGTTCCGCAGGTTGACAGTGCATCGTGTGAAGAAATCCTTCTGTTTGTTTTCAGTTTGCTGGCTATTAATTTCATTGGTTAGCACCTAGCTCTCGTGTTATACAGAGACGTAAACAACCACTTTCTCCACCCTGTGGCTTTATAGACCTCCGTCTTATCGCTCTTCTGAGCCAAACAGTCCCAGCCAAACTCTCCTTGCATGGAAGCCGGTCCAGACCTCAGTCGCTTGTGTTACCCGTCTCGCCCTGGCTTCCATTTCTAATGCCTCTTTCCTGAGGTGGAACGAGTAGCCTGCACCCCGTCCTCCTGGTGGGGACATACCTTGTGGTTATATAGTGGCACTGTGATATTTCCTGTGGTCTTCTCTCTCTCCCCTAACGGTTCCTCACGTTCTTTTTGCCCTTGGGACGGCTACTGCACATTGAGTGGATCTTTTCAGAAAACCGTCCATGATGGCGCCCCAAACTCAATTTCTTGAGTGGCAACATCAATGAAATTTAGACCCCATCAATGTACATGTCCAGTTGGGATTTTATTTTCCAATCTGCATCACTTTTCAATTCTTTGCAGTGAGCTTCATCTGCCGGTTTGTCGCCCACTATCCTGGGGTTGTGAGACCCTCCGTTTGGAACTCTTTGCTATCCGCTTTGGGTTTAACTCTCTGGAGTAGTTTGGTATCATCTGGAAATGTTGCCTCTCTGATTTGTCCAGATCACTTATACATCCAGTGATCCGCACTGATCTCCTTACCGGCCCCTGGGGAACCTCGCTGTTTGCCACTGTCTGTTCTGAAAGCTGCGTGGAGGTCCGGAGCTGCTGATTTTGAGCTCTAGAACCATTGGTGACATGTTGCATACGGCTCAGTGAGCACAAGCTAGCTGGTCTTCAGGAGACCAGGCCAGAGCAGGGTGGCAATGGAAGGGAGAGGTCTGATTCGGGTTTAGCAGTCCGGAGCGCACGCCCCCGACAGTCCAGCTCTCCGTCGGGCTGCAGGAATAGCTGAGTCTGGGTCCTGGGCCAAACCAGAAGATGCTGTGGGTGGAATAAAACCTTCCCTTGGACCCAAAACCCACATGTTTGGGTTTGACTTTATTGCAGCCTTTAAAAACCAAAAGGTGAAATGACACTGAAGCTAATTTCTAACCAAAAAGCCTTTGGGAATGGCAACGTGTATTAAAAACACTGACGGGACGCGTTTCAATTTCTTAACGTTTTTTTCCGACCAAACCGATTTGGTGACAGAATTTTAGGATCCTAGCAACACGAAAATTGTTTCTGTTGATCCAAATCTGCATTTTCACATTGCTGGAGGGGGGAGGGGTAGGAAAAGAAATCGCCAGACGCATTTCACCCAGCTGTGGCTCTCGCATGAGAAGTGGAACCTTTTCTCTCTGGCGCCTAAAGAAGCACCAGAGGGCACCAGAGAACGAAGGGAAAACTCCCGCGCGCTGTGGCTACCGGCAGACGCCACGGGCCAGAGCCTCCAGTCCAGAGAGCAACAGGACGGGACAACCCGCCCATCCCTTTCCTGGGCAAGGCGGTCGGGGGGGGGCGGGAAGGAGAGCGTGGCAACGCAGGCCATGCAGCCTGTTCTGCGGCTGGGCTGGCACAGGGAGGGTGTGCCCGGGCGCACGTTGGGCTCTTACTAATTCCCTCCTGACGATTGATTTCACCTATTTAATAAGTGACCAAGCCGCTGCAGGGGCCGGCGTCTGAAGGACTCCTCTTTGATGTCAGCTCAGCCTGGCCCCTGGCTCCGCTCGATACAATAAATGGCTCCTGAGCTGGGCTGGCTTTTGGTTCTCTGAAGGCCCCTTTAGATCCTCTGGTAATCCCTGCTGGAAAAGGGCCTTCCCGGCTGGGGTGGAATTGGCACAAGGGCTCTGTGCCCGCCCCGGCATGGAGGAGCAAGCCAGACTTGCTGCATTGCAGCTTATCACTGCTTCCCAGGGGTCAGGCAACCCCAGAATGTAGGCGCATGAAGGGGACTTACCATCCCAACTGTACATAGCAAACGGGAGGCATTACCCGGTACCACGCGAGAGGGATGTTGGAGCCGCTGTGGAGTTCTCTGAAAACATCCCCTCCGTGGGCAGCGGCTGTCACAGAGCAACCAGGATGTTGGGACTCATTAAGGCTAGAGAATAAGACAAAGAATCTCTTATTGGCTCTGTATAAATCCAAGAGACGCCCACAGCTTAGTTACTATGTGCAGCTGTGATCACCTCATCACAAAAAAGATCTCTTGGCTTGGAAAAGGTTCAGAAAAGGGCAACAAAAAAGATGAGGGGTTTGGAAGGGCTGCCATATAAGGAGAGATGAGTAAGACTTGGGACTTTTCAGCTGGGAACAGAGATGACTAAGAGGAGATACGGTGGAGGTCTATATAATCATGACTAGTGTGGAAAAAGTGAGTCATCATCTACTCCTTCCCATGACACAAGAACTGGGGGTCACCAAATGAAGTGAATAGATAGCAGATTAAAACAAACACAAGGCGGTATTTCTTCACGCAGTGCACAGTCAACCTGTGGAACTCCTTGCCAGAGGACGTAGTGAAATCCAAAACTTTACTGAGTTCCAGAAAGAACGAGATAAATTCATGGTGGATGAGCAGGGGTAGTACCAGCCTTTTTAGGGTCGCCAGGATGGGCGTGGGTGATGTGCCTAGCTTCTGTCGGAAGCACTGTGAGCGGCTGCAGGGGATCCTGGCGGGGGAGCCGGCCCATTTCCCAGCCTGGTCTGTGGATTCCTCCCATGCAGCTCTTCAGGCAGCAGGGTGGAGGACGGTGTGGGCAAGGAGGTCAGCAGGCGAGTGGAGCATCTGGCCTCCTCGACTGCCCCGAGCTTTTTATAAGGTTGGAGCCAGTCCCCTCCTCCTGGGGCCTCTCGCAGCCGGGCCCTGAAGGCAGGGAGGGCCTTTCTGGTGAGTCCAGCATGCTACAAGTGGTTGAAGGCAACTGGGTGTGATCTGTGGAGGCCACTCTGCTGGTGGCCCCCTCCCCCAGCTGCTCGGCAAACCCAGATCCGAAAGTGAGAAAGTACCTGGGGGGGGGCTGTCCAAGGATCAAATGCAACCCGCCCGCACGGACAGGGCCAGGGACGTGCGGGGACAAACGGGGCGACAGGCCCCGCGGGCAGAGCGCGGGGCAGGCTGGCGAGCTGGGGACGTGCAGCGAAGACACAGGAGAACATCGTGTGTGTCCGGGGAGCCACTGACGCACCTGGGAGAGCCCGATGCACAGACACTGCCCCAGCCTGGAGTCGGGGGGGCCAGCGCTCCAGCCCCCGCAAGTCCCCGAGCCTAGGTGCCTCCGGCAGGGCACCTGCCGAGTTGAGTGTGAGTGACGGGTCTTTTTTTCCGTCTTGTGCTTCTCCCGCTGGGGGCCAGCGCAGGGAAGGGGTCTTGCTTTGGTTTTTTCTCTTCTCACTTGGGCGTGGCCCCCGGCGGATTTCCCCCGGGGCTCAGTGGCCCTGCCTTAGTGCAGCAGAGTTAGCAATGGAGGAGCCCCACTGGGTCCCTCCTCCCCCCAGTCGGGGCTCAGATTTATCCTCCGCGCCCGTACGCTGAGCCCCCGGGCCGCAGAGCCACGAAGATCGAGGCTTGGAATGGGGGCAGTCACCGGGCGCTGGGTTCTAGCTGGACATCAGGGCCTGGGCGCTTGTCAGAGCTGCTCAGAGCACGGCCGAGGATTCCACAGTAACTCTGTGGGGCAGCTACAGCCACCAGCCGCAGCCAGGCACCCAGCTCCTTGGGTGGGGGGGGCAAAAAGTGGAGCCAAACCCTCGCTGCAGCCTCAGTTTCCTTTTGCTGCTTTTGGCCTGGTTCCCCTTTCTGCCTGGCCTGGCGGGAGCAAAGCTGCTGGTTGTGCCGGCATAGCCGGCGTCTGCTTGAACGGGGCAGATCGTGGCTCGTAGCAGCACGACAGGGCCATATGCAGCCCCGTGGCCCGTGGACAGCGGCTGTGCGGAGCGGTGCCTTATCAGCTCCAGCGACACGCCGAGGCCGTGTTTGTCCAACAAGGTCCTGTCGACTCGCTCGATTCAGAGCCGGACGGTCCAGACCTGGGGCCTGTTCCCACCGAAGTGGCCTTTGCCAGCTCCCTTGCTCTCACGCTCCCCAGCTCTCCTGTAAGTTAGCACAAGAAGGCCCGGATGGCGTGTTCCCTTCCCCACCGTTCTTCCCCTTCCCCCCTGGCTATGATTTGCTCGGTGCACGAAGGTGATTTGAATAGTCTAGATTGTCAAGGAGACAGCGGCGCTGTTGCTGTTAACTGCAGTCAAGCCAGCTTGTCTCCTGGCAAAAAGAGGGGGAAGAAATTAATTTAGCAGCGCGCCCAGGAACTGTGGCTGCTGGTTTTTGTGGTGGAAAGTCTCTTACATCGTCACCCATGAACGCGGCTCCCATCCTTTTTTATACCGCGGACCAGCACGCTCAGTCAAAAACTTTCAGTAGACCACCACGGACACATTTGCATATTCACGATGGTGCTTAATGATGTGCATATTTACATATTCACTGGTCATTAGTTTTAAGCAGTCAGGTGTTATTTTACATTGCATCTGTGCGCACACAATACAGGTCAGTGTAACAGATTTTTTTATTATTATCCCCCCCATAAGTAGAATTCAAGAACTGCACAACAGAACCAAAAGAGGGACGGTGCGTTCTTGTCAGATACCCTCACTGGTGGGGCAGGATGGGGCAGGCGGCTCTCAGCTCTCCTGGCAGCAGCAGCCAGCCAGGGGGAGAATGAACGGCAGGCATGGATGCGCGACGGCTTCGGGGATCCCGGGCTGGGGGGGGTCGTGTGGCCTTTAGCAGAGGAATAAAGACGGCGAACTCTTGACCTGCAATGCCGAGATGCTGGGGAGCTCTGTACAAAATGCAGGTGTAGGGACAATGCAAACAGACGTACCGCGCGAGCCAAAATCAAGGATGTGACTTGCTTTTGGGACTCCTTGAACCCTGCGGACCTGGCCGTTGTGACGTAACTCGGCTGGGCCAGAGACACCGTGCTCCCGTTCCGGCGCTGACCCTCGAGGGGCCGTAGAAACCAGCTGTTCCGGGTGAAACGGTGGTTTGGGCTGAACGCGGCGCGATCTACAGCCCCCGCTGCAGAGCGGGGCGGATGCCTAGGGGAGGTGATGTCCCGCCTGGCAGACCTTTGGCAGCTGTCTTATGCAGAGGATGAATTGGAGCAGCCGCCAGAGGCCCTGCCGTTTTGGGGGGCCCCCCGAGCTGTCCTATGGATGGGAGGGGCCCAGGGCGTGACAGGGGCCTGGCGTGGCAGCAGCAGAATTCGCCTCCCCGCCATGCTAACCACACGGATGGTGGGACCTGGAGCTGCAAAGTGGAGGGGTGGGGAAGGTGAGCCCTGCTGCCGCCTGCCATGCCCCCTAGTCACCCGGGCTGTGTGGCTGGGGCAGGGGTGTGGCCTGTGGAGGGTTGTCCTGGGAGCATGGGGAGTGCCCCCTTGGAGCCAACCCTGACCTTTGCATACCCGGGGTGCCCGGGGAGAAGGCTGCCCTAGAGGGTCGCAGAAGCCCTGAGGACAGCCCAGGGACGGGGCTCTGTTCTAGTTGCAGGGGGTGCGAGGTGGGGAGACCGAACTCAAAGGATCTTTGTGTCCCTCTCTGTGCGTTTGGGGTGGGGGAGGGGAAAGCGATCAGGTTTAAATGGAAACAGACAGCTGGGGAGACAGCGTGGTCAGCTGACCCCTCTCCTCCCTGCCCCACAGCTCCCCCCACACCCGTCTGGCGTGGCGACCCGTGCTCCATTAGTAACGCCAACAGGAAATGCTCCTTGCAGGAGAAGCAGGCTCCTGCCCCGTAGAACGCCAGCCCCTGCCTGCTGTTGGCGCCTGGGCTGCATGCCGGCCCTGTCTCTCGCAAAGTGCCACGAGGCCGCTGAGCCGTGGGGCACAGAATCCGAGCGAACCCTGCGAGCCTACAGCCGGAGCGGGATGTCGACTGGGACTTTCAGAAGCACTCAGGCGTCCGGCTGGCTAGGCCGCCCCGTGCTACAGTAATGCAAACAAGTGCCAAAAGTCCAGGTCCTCTAGGGTGTCAGGAGCGTAATGCCCATGTGATTTGGGTGCCTTGGAGGATCTGGGCCTGAGGCCCTGGAAGTTGGCCACTTTTGAAAATGTTTAGCCTTCGTCTTTCACGGACTTTCCGACACGAAGGTTAAATGCATCCATTGGCTCGTTGAAGCCGGCTGATCCGAGCGCCGGTTGGTTTGCAGCTAGCTCTCTGGCCAGCAGCCTCTCTCCCCCGCTGCAAAGCACGGCCCCTGGGGTCGAGCTGCCTCGCAGACGGCTGGGGGAGCCGTCCAGGGGGGGCTTTTCTCCACAAACTTCACCAGGGGCCTTCGGGCACCCGCCAGGGCAGAGGTGTGGGAAGCGCCCGCCGAGAGGCATTGCCCGATGTGGGTGCTGACGCAGGGAGCCCTGGGGCGAGCTGGCCGTGTTACTTGCTGTGCAGTTTTTGCTCCTCGCGTGGCTCTTGGGAATGCAAGTGGAGAGAAGCGTGGGAGAGTCTTTCGCCCCCAAGGGCGGGGGCCCGTTAGCTGGCGGGGAACGTCTGGACGCACAAGTTGGCTTTTCCCACTGGCTTTGCCTCAACAACGGCTGGTTCCTTTTCTGACGCCCGTCGGGGCGCGTTCCGCAGAGCGTCCGGGGCGCCTCGAGACGGCGTTTTTCTTTGAACTCGCTCGACTCTTACCGCAAACCTCTGAGCGTCGATGTCTACTTCTTCCTCATCGGCCGTTTCCCTTAAGCAGCGGCAATCGCCATCCATGCCAGCACGCCGCGCTGTCAGGCCTGCCAATGGGGGGGACGGGAGCAGGGAGTCCAAAGGGCCCGGGACTTCCAGTTGCTGCCGCTATCACAGGAAAGGTGGCAGCTGGCGCCTGGGGCCCTTTAAATTGCCGCTGGAGCACCATGTGGTGCGCTCCGAGCAGCTGGTGGGGGCGGAGGTGGCGCTGCACACTCCATGTGGTGCTGCGGGCCGGCTGCCTCGTCCCCACACCGTCCATCTGAGGTTCTGCCCCTTCTCCCCGCCTTGCCCAGGGCCCTGCCAAGTCTTTCAGCCCCCTGCTCTTTCTGTAGAAACACCCTGGATATGTGCCCTGTGGTCTGAAGCCCTGATCGGCCCCTTGCTCTGACCACGATGCTCGCTGGGCCGGCTGTGTGTTGCGCTGGTTCTGTGCAGGCAGCCGCCTCTGCAGATTCTGGGGGAACCCCCGAGGTGGCACAGTCAGATCCGGGACGAAGGCCCCGGGCCAGGTTTATTGTCAGCAAAGCGCAGTAATAGCTGCAGGGGTCAGAGGTTTCCAGCCCCACGAAGAACGTGGCCAAATCTCCACAGCCCCCTCGGCTGGTCGAGGGCACCCCCTTCCGACACTCAACCGCGGACACGTTCCATGTCACGTCAGACAGAGCAGGGTGCTACCCTCGGACGGACTTAGCTACTGCCCACTAACACTATCGGACGTCCCGAGCTTGGGTCCGGTTGTCCGTGGGGAGTGTGCTGACACTGACATGTCTCCTCACGAGGCGTCCTGGTGCCTCCTTCTGGGATGCGTTTATGGCCGGGGCCTCTTACCGCTGAGGTCTGAGTGTTTCTGCAACATCAGCCCGGTTTGTGCCATGTTCTGTGAGCAGGGCCGGCCTCTTGCTCATGGCTTCACTTGGCTTTATGTTAGCAAAGTCTTGGCTGTTGGAAACTGGGCCTCGGGCCTCAGGCCTCAAACCAGGCCTGTGCTTATGTTGTAGGCCCCCATCTTCCTCCACATGCATGTGTGTCTGTGAAAGAACGAACTGCCACAGGGCAGCTCGTGGGCGTTAACGTTGCGGGCAAACCCAGCCGCCGCTCTGCGACAGACAGGCGGGAAAGAGGAGGGAATACAAGAGTTGGTGTTGCCAACTCGCATATACCGAATGCAAGTTTCAGGGTATGTGGCGCGTTTCTTTAAGGCCCAGCTGCCCGAGTCATGGCATTTATGTGGAACGCTCCGCTTTACTGGAACACAAGTCTCCGGCCTTCGTGGTGACGCAGAAGGGAAGAGGAGAAGGAAAGCCGCGGCAGACGGAAGCCTGGCACTTTTTCTGCATCACCTAATTTTAACGCCTTGTTTCTGTCGTGCTAACGGCATAAGACCCAGTCTCTCCTTGGAGCTAAATCCACACCGGGTGCAATTCCATTGGCAGGAGCGTGGCCTGCGTGCTCACGACCTCAGACCATTCGTACAGGCAGCGGGTTTGCTTGGACAGCGCGCTCTCTTCCTCCGCGGCCCTCGTGGGCTCGCTGACTCATTTTAAAGCTGCACAGAGAGAGCAAAATGTGTCCCTGAAGAGGCATAATCTTCCGCCCTGGACTTCTAATTCTAAGTTCTGCTGGGAATTAAAAGGAGGTTCCCGCTCTGTCTGCTTGGAAAGTATTTCTGAACGCTTGGCCGGCCTCCCAGCTCTACCTCTCTGGGTGCAGAAGCGGGGAGAAGAGAGAGGATTTGTGAGTCATCCCGTGTAAGCCTTCCTTACCGGCCCGTGGCGGTGGCGTGGCTCCCGCTCCAGGGTAGCAGACAAAGCCAGAGGCACGCCTGGGTTTCCAGCAAAGACGAGAGCCGGTGGCCTTTCCCAGGGCGAGAGGTCGTCCCTGTGCGCTACGCTTAGCTCGGCTGCACAGACTCTGCAAACTGCCAGTGGCGCCTCCGCGGGCGTCACTCGTGTAAGGCCCAGCGGACGCTGAGTCCTGCCGCTGTCGAGATCCCTCCGAGGCCTGTTTCTGTTGTTTGGATGGGCCGAGTTTCAAACCGGTTCCCAGCCTCCCTGCTGTCTGTCTCCCAGCCAGGCAACGAATTTTCCTGGTTTGGGTGCTGGGTGCAGGTTGGACTGGAGCAGGGGGTTGTGGGGCAGGCTCTGGGAAGGGGTATGGGTGCAGGGGGTGAGGGGTGGAGCTCTAGGGGGCCTTGGCGCAGATCAGGGTCTGGGGGCAGATGGGCGACTGGCCTGGGG
>JANRFK010002741.1:6104929-6124470 GCA_030068395.1 Apalone spinifera | reverse complement strand
AATAAACCATCTTGTTAGTCTTTAAAGTGCTACATAGTCCTATTTTTTGTTTCACCAAGGAATTGTGTTTTCCTATCTCTTTTCTCTAGCCTATGGAGTTGCTCTACACTGTTCTCAAGAGCTATGGACCCTCCTCCCACCTTCTCTTTCTTTGGAGAATTGGTGATTTGAGGGGGTTGGCCTTAGATGCCCCAGGCTTACAACATCCTGGCTGGATTCCCTACACATTCATATATTTATTGTGGTGAAAGGTTCAGATTTTCCACCTGCTCAGGACAGAGCCACAAGAAGAAGCCAATCACTTGTGCTTGCAGGAAGGACTAGAAATCCTCTCTCCTAGGAGTACTTCATTGCTTAGGCTCTGACTTCCTGGAGAGATACCACGGTTCTCATGTGGGGAGGGGGGTTTGAAAGGAGCAAGATTAGCTGCTGCATCAAATAGGCACATAACCACAGACAGCTCCGCATGCAAAGCCCCGCTGTCAGATGTATTGGGGAAAGGAGGTGCAAAAAATTGCCCCAGTTCCACTCAGCTCATTGACATGAATTTGCGGGTGATGATGTTTTAAAGAGGATTTGCTCTGAAAGCCTATTAATAAGCACCCTCTTTGCTCAGAGCATCCCCCTTGCTTTCCTGACACACACAGCACATTTAAATATGAATGGGTCTCTATGTAACACAGCTTCTCATTAGAAGTCATTTGGAAATAAAGGGAATATTTACTGATGCCCCAATATTCTAATGGAGGGTTTTAACTGTTCTCTTTCATCTCCTGTTTTGGGGCAAATTTGTGTTGCCTTTGATGGTCACAAATCAGTTAACAATGTAGTCTATTGTTTTAAGGCAGAGGCTCTTTGTTGTATTTTGTATAATTGTAATAGGTTTTTAACAACTTTCCTTAAACATTGTCTTGCACACTTGTTTGTGTGGTGTTTCTGATGATCATATAAAAAGTATCTTTTAATATTTAACATTTACAAAATGCTACATATTTTGAAATGCTGAAGGTTTTGCTGTATGTTAACTTGACCCAAATGTAAGCATATGTTGAAGTCTGAGACTTTTAACTATATATTTAATAATACCTAGTTCTAAATAATGTTAAATATTTTTTACAAATTTTCCCTCATTCCCATCTTCGAGTGATACGTTACCCTAAGTATCTCAATTTCTGTTCTTCATAATTGTTTTATTGCCCCATATATCTTGGCATCTTTATTTTAAAGTATAACCCAATTTTCTGCATGTCTCCTTCAGAGATGGAGGAGCGTGACAGATTTGAAATGTGCAGAGAGGGTTACTTCAGGTTTTTCATTTTTTTTTGATTGGTAAACTATATCTTCATGCGTTTTGCATTCATCTTTGCTTTGGTCCCTCTGTGTAATGACAGATAAATGGTATGCAGCATGTTCAGATCACGGTGACTGCTTTGCTAATCTTCTTTCCATTAAAATATGAAAGGAGATAGGCAAGTTAATAGAGAAAATCGGTTAATTTTCTGTGTTTAAAATAATTTATATTTTCCTTTTTCAAATATCAGAATCTAAAAAGAAGCAGAAGTGGAGATATAATTAAAGGATTTGTGCAGCTGTTTTTTAAAATTCATGAGTTGCATTAAGATCATCTAAAATGAGTGGCTTTTAAGTGTCTTGTAGCATATTTGATTACCTTTCTGCACAGGTTGGGTTTTCAGCATAGTGGAACATGCTTATCACAGCAGAGTCAATGTAAGAAGCAGGTCATCCCCAAGTGAGACTTCTGTGGCATATTTCCTTATTCTTTGCAGCTGGTATTTTCACATAGCCGAGGGGATTTGGTTGTCAGACTCCTTTGAAGATCTTGTCCTTTGTTTAATTCAAGGATGAACATCAAAGAAAGAGAATGTGTCTGAATTTTATTGTTCAGGGCTGAAAAGGTTTTCAAAGGTTTTAAACCTTTCCAAGACTTTTATTTCCCACCCCAGTAATGAGCATTCTGCTATCATTTGCTCTGTCTATCTATAAAAGTTACTTTAGCAGATAAACTACACTTTTGCAATTTTAACAGTTAACAAAATAAAACAATAACATTTTTGAAGCAAGCAAAGTTTTCTTTCAGACTAAATAATTAACAACATAGGAATGGCAATACTGGGTCAGACCAGTAGTTTGTCTAGCCAGTATCATGTCTCTGGCAGTGACCAGTGCCAATGATTCAAAGGGAATGAATGGAACAGGGCAATTTTGAATGATCCAGCCCATCATCCAGTCCCAGTTTCTGGAGTTGGAAATTTAGGAACAGCGAGAGTATGGGGTTGCATCTTTGACTGTTGGGACTAATAGTCATTGATGAGCGCCTTTTCCATGAACTCAACTAATTCTCTTTTGAAGCCAGTTATACTTTTGGTATGCACAACATCCCATGGCAAGAAATTCCATGGGTAGACTGTGGGTTCTGTGAAGAAGTACTTCCTTTTGTTGGGTTTGAATTTGCTGACTATTAAGTTAATTGGTCAACTGCTAGGTCTTGTGTTATATAAAGAGGTAAATAGTCACTTTCTCCACATTATCATGATTTTACAGACCTCTATCAAATCTCCCCTCTTAGTTGTCCCTTTTCAGACTGTCTTTTGTTTGTGTCTCTTCTTGTATGGCGTTTGTTCCCGTCCTTAATCACTTGTGTTGCCCTTCATTTTCCAATTCGAATGCATCTTTTTTTGAGATGGGATGAGTAGAACTACACATAGCATGCAAGGAGGCGAATTACCATGGATTTATACAGCTGCATATTTTCTGTTTTATTATCTGTTCCTTGTCTAATGGTTCCTAATGTTCTGTTAGCCTTTATGACTGCTGCTGCACATTGAACAGAAGTTTTGAGGGAACTATCCACTAGGGATGTTAAAATGTGTGTAATTTAGTAACCGTGTAACCAACTGAAAATTTCAGCGGCTACACTTGGGGCGGAAGGTCAGCTCCCTGGGAGCTGCTGTATGCAGGAAGCTGGCTTTTAAGCCAGTTCTCCATGCATACCCGTTCCCACATGCTGCCCTGCGCTGCTGTCTCTTAATACAGAGGCAGCAGGTAGCTCCTAGGGAACTGGTGTGTGCATACCTGGAGCCTTGCATGTAAATGTGAGCGTTAACCAATGAGCCCAGGCTCATCAGTGAATCATTTACATGGTTACACTTTCACATCCCTACTATCCACAATGGTGCCAAGATCTTTCTTGAGTGGTAACTGCTAATTTCAACCGTATTATGTGTGTGTTAAGATTAGGGATGATAAAAAGCAGTTAATTAGGTAACTGTGTAGCTGCTGAAAATCTTAGTGGTTACATGCTGTGGGCTCTGCAGTACAAAGCTTATACTGGGTTGGGGAGCCTTTTTTGGGTGAGGGGCCATGGACCCATAGAAAAATCAGTCAGGGGCCGCACAAAGTGAGAAGCAAAAAAACTGAAACCCCTCACTGACATGGCCCCCAACTGAGAAGCAGAAAGACATTCCCCTCCCACACCAGAGCCTACGGGTGCCAAGCCTAGTAGATTTTGTGTGCTCCAGCCCTGTGGTGGGGCCTGGAGTGCCAGCGTGGGCTTCACAGTGCTGGAGGGACCCTGAACCTCAGGGGCTGAATCTGGCTCCAGGCCCTGAGGTTCCCCACCCCAGCTTGTACTGCAGAGCCTGCAGTGCAGCTAGCTCTCCGGGAGCAGGGCTGGCAGACAGTGTGCGCTAGGAGCTGGCTCCTGACTGCCAGCCCCGCTCCTTAGGAGCTGTAGCGTAGGGCACTGGCAGGCTCTCTGGGAGCCAGGGTGTGCTGGAAGCTGGCTTTGTACTGACTCCCACCTGCTGGGCCCTCTCCTCGGGAGCTGGCTGCCACTGATACAGAGCCAGCAGCGCAGGGTGGTAGCCAGCTCCTCGGGAGGGGGGGGGTCAGGCGCTGTCATATTACCATTAATGCAACCAATAAGCTTATGCTTATCAATTAACCATTTAAACAATTACAAAAACGAGTGTTTTTAAAAATTACAATTATGAACTAATAAGATGTATTTTAGGGGGAGAGATGTGAGATCCTTGCTGCTTTAACAAACATGTTCACACACCTCACTAGTTTTAATTCTTGCTGAGGCAATGCATATTATCTGTGTTACCTTAGCATTGAAGGTCTTGGTTTAATGAGAGCTCAGCTGTGCTAGGTTGTGGACAAATACAGAACTGTCCCTTATCCTTGCCTATCTGAAAAGATGGTGATTCTATGAAAGGCTGGAGGAGTGGGAGGCAATCACCTATATACATTTGAAATAAAATCTATGAATTTTTCTGTTCATTTTCATGTCAATAAATATTGAATTTGCTCAGCTGTACCTCATTATGTTAGAATAGCATCAGGGCCTTCCATCAGGATCAGAACAAAGCATTGGCTCACACTGAACAATATTTACCATTGTCTTTACAAAGTGTACTTTAGAAATACACAACAAAGGCGGTCCCTGCCCTGAAGAGTGTGCAGTGTAAGTATCTCTCTGTAGTGGGTGGAGAGCATAGAAACTAAAACAGTGATGTCTGTGCAAAAGGGAGGAAAGAGGTGTTTGTGGGAAGAGTGAACAAGTGGCAATTGACGCTGGCATCACTGGTAGGGTGTGGGTTGTGTCGAGATAAGAGTGGATACGTAGGGGGGGAGAATTGTATTGGGCCTTGGAGGTTAGACCTCTTCACTAGTAAGAGCTGGTGCTTTTCCTTAGATTTGAAAGGAGGAGCAGTATCATTGTCCCCATTTTACAGATGATGAAACTGAGGCAGGTGGTGGGGAGGAACTTGTTCATGGTCACTTATCAGGACACTGACAGGCTAGCAGTAGAACTTAGGTTCCATGAGGCCAAACTCCAGTGTTCCATCCACTAGGCCACACCGCCTCATAAGCTCCCCAGTTAGGGTTTCGCAACCAGCTCACAAGCGTTAAGCTATAGCTGCCCTGTCAGTACTGAGAATATAATATTGGTTTCAAAAATCACTTTTTCTCCTTGTGCAGATGCAGCCAAATTGGGGAATGATGTGGTCAGAGCAATAGTTGTGTTCTTCATGGAGTGACTGTTTTTATTATTTGTATTAAGACCCCATTGTGCTAGGTGCTGTACAGATATAAACAAAAGGTGATCTCTACCCAAAAGAGCTTAGAAACTAAGACAGATACAGACAGACAGACAGGGGAGAACAAGGAAACTATTCTACTGTATTCTTAACCAGAATGCAAAAAAGTAAATCTCAAGATACCTAGAACTGTTCATTTCCCATAGAAGATTTTTTTTCTGTATTTTAACAGGCAAATAAGTTACAGACCATTGAGTGCAGCAATTATTAGTTTCCCATGTAGAGGAATATAACACAAATTATATAAATATTCAGTAGCTCACTTTAAGTGTCTGGCTCTCCACCTGCAAAACTTGTTTGAGTGAAATTCACCAGTTCTTACAGTGTTTGAAAATGGAAAGGAGATGAGCCAGTCATTTTACATCTTGACAAAGCAGACTTGTTTATTAGAGAAACACAAGTTTCAGGTGGAATAGTAATTATCAGTTTTCTTCTACAGCACTGGATTAAAAACCAGTAATCCTGAGACCTCAGTCCCCTCCCTCATCACTGCACGGACTCTGGGCTGTGAGATATCAGAGACCTCAATGTCCATAGGTAAGATTTGGGCTGTTGTCTTGTTCATCTCTGCTCTGCTACAGAGGTGAGTTATAATAATGGTTTATTGAAACATTACTTATTCCACTTTCTACTGTCAGCTGTTTTAGTCGCGTTAAATACATGTTTAAAGAGCATATAACGCAGGGGAGAGAGAATCTTAGTGTTGCTGCATTTTCAGAGCTATAGTGACACTTCAGGTCTTTTGGATTTCTTTGTTGGTTCTAAGAGCAGATTTCCTTTCTAGCGAGAGCACTTAAATTACATCCATATTCCTCGAAGTACAGCATCATCATTTCATTTTAGTGCAGTTGCTCAAAGCAATATTTTGTCCTTGAAAGTGTTTGAAATCAACCGGCAGATCACATTATCTGTTGACAGCAAGAGAATGAAATACATAACTTACAACTGTGCCAATAAAGAATATGTCCCTTCATAAATTTCACTGTCTGTTTCTAAGCTGCAGGTCAGCCATTGCAAGCTATGAATCTTCTGCAGTGAATAGGTCTCAGTTTTTTGTAGGTACTGTAATTGAGTATTGTCCTTCTTTTGTTTCAGAATAAGGTATTTAATTGTTCTTTGCTTTCCATTAGCTGTTGGGGAGGGGGGAGGATTGCAGAGCTCTTTTTTTTAAGGTGATGGAAGAGGAAAATGCAGTGACATGTCAGAAATTGGTATGATTTCTGAAGACTGGAGAGAGACATGAGTGGAAAGAGTCTAGAATGAAATGCCTGAAACTCATCTACAGATGAACAAAAACTGTAATAAATCATGGACTTAAACATTCCAAAGGAAAGCCTGAAAGTCAATCACTGGATGCAAGTAATTTTAAATATGTAACTTTCTTAAACAAGTAAATCTCCCAATAATCAGTTGGCTGCTCTGTCCAGCAGGAGAGAGATACAGCTGTCATTGTTCAACTTCTTAATTCCATGACAGTGAAAATAGGTGCCACTGACAAATGCAGTTTCTGTTTGCAGGAACTTAACCACTTCAGTGTGTTCACATGGACACAAAAGAAAGAAACTAAGTCCAAAACTTAAAATATCCAAAAGTTTCAGGAACATTAGGGGGAGGTTATTTAATATTGCTTTGCTTTTGTTCTGAATGGGAGTATTCTAAGCCTTGTATGCCTTTCTGCTGCTTGATAACTGTTCTATGAGCAGAATCCTAATGAAAGAGGCACTTTTAGAATGGAAAAGAATCCATAATATACTAAAATGTGTGCCATTCTAATGGAGTGAGACCATTCACACAGAAGAAAAATCTTACAGGGAAGAAAATCTACAGTAAGTGGATGGCTAGCCATCAGGAACAGATTTGTTTTCAAAGTCAGGAAAAATTATGGCGCATGAATTTATAAATATCTAACTGAAACCCAAACTTCTTGAATATGGGTGGGGTAAACACTGTGGCACTGTCTAGTGTGTTTATTAGTGCTGTTGGTAAATTTGCTCCCAATGACAGCAGTGACTAAACATCCATTTCTTTTAAATAGTGACTCATATTTGTGCTCAAATCTGAATGTTTGACAAGGAAACCTCCACTATGTCCAGGATTGAAAGGATTAGATTTTCATTGGGAAAATGCTGATAAAATCATGTATATGATTTCACTGCATATACATAAACCAACAGCGAGGATCCATTAGAGGCAGCAGCACGGGGTGCCAGGCAGGAGCTGGTCCATGAGGGGAGCCAGTTTAAAAAACAGCTCCCCTCATGGACTGGCTACCTGTTACCCTGCATTGCTGCCTCTGATACAGAGGCAGCAGTGTGGGGTGGCAGCAGTCCCTGTGTGTGTGTGGGGGGGAGGGTTGTATCTGAGCTCCTGGACCCAGCGTGAGCCACAACTGAGCCAGGCTGTCTGCCTCCCTGGTTCCTAATACACTTCAAATGTAGAGCCACAGCAGGGGTAGGTCCTGGACCTGTTGCAAGCCAGGACTGAGCCAGGCTGCTGTCCAGCCTGCTAAAAACATTTGCTGGCAGGGGTGGGGAGAATGCATGTAGTCTGTAGCATTAACCGAGAAGCTTTTGCTTATTGGTTGATCAACTACACTGTTACATCCTTGGCACAGTTTGCTGCATTTCTCACTCTGGCTGGGGAGTACAGGAGGCAGATGAACATGGACCTGCCAAGCTGGGGGACATGCACCCCTTCCCCAGCTATGCATTCTGCAGCGGCCATGGAGAGGCGATTCTCACCTGTCCTCTAGCTGTTGTGGTGAGAGAGCTAGGATAGTCCCCTCTGCTCAGGGCAGCCTGCATCCTGAACCCCTCATCTCCAGCCCCACCATTTCATTTTCCAAAAAAGAAAAATTAAGGACCCAAGCAATGCCAGGTAAGTCTTCTAGTGCTTGGCCATTTGTGTTTTTAATGGTTATGAAACTTTAACTTTTGAATCTGAACATCTACTATCATGAAATAATTGTCTGACCCCCTCAATTCCCACAACTGTGAAATCTACATTGCTTAAAAATTGGAAAAAATGCTTAAACTGAAAATTTAAGTCAAAATTAGGAAAAAATGCTTAAAATAGACTAATATATTGGTAAATTATTACCATCAATGCTGAAATGATTAATTAAATTTTGCCAACCCTCGTTATATCAAACTAAAATCTGGAATTCTCTTAAGTTTCCATTTTGTTTTCTACATTTTCTTAACCTGTTTGTATCAAAACCATGCATCGCTTCTTTACTTTTTTGTCTGCATATAATTCTGTAGAGTAATCAAGTCAGATTTGTGATCTTATAACATCATGAAAAGAAATAAGTACAGGGTTAGGATTTCATAGCAGAGTCAGCAGAAAGTGAGAGTGAAATGATATAGGCAGACTTCTTTGTGCCTTTTAATAAGTGCTGCACACACCTTTAGGTAAAAATGAGTTAGTGATTCCCTCTTGTGACCAAGAATTATTAGGTGACACTGGGAATAGTAAGATGAGGGAGGGCGGAAGGTGAACAGGGGCATAGGCAAGGAATGTGGGGTTCTAAAGTTCCTGTTTCTTCAAATCCATGTTGAAGGTAATAAGAAACATTTGCCCTCTGGACACACCACATCTAAGGGCAAAATTTGGTCCAGTTTTTACAAAACAAATTTTCATCTCTTATTAGTCTTATAGGGGTAGCTGTGTTAGTCGATAATTTCAAAAACAATGAGCAGTCCTGTGGCACCTTAGAGACCAACAACTATAAGTTTTCATGGGTAAAACTCACTTTATCAGATGAATTGTAATGGAAATTACAGTCAGGTTGTATACAACAGCAAGTGGAAGCTGCAGTCTGCTTGAAGTTTTAATTGAGGGGAAAGCCACTTCTCAGTGCAGATAACGAATTTGTCTAATTTATCTCAGCAATTATCAGCTGCTGCCAGAGGTCAGCCCAGGCCACCATGGACAGAGGCTGCTTTACAGCAGCCTCCCCTCTCTCCAGCAGCCTCTGTCCGTGGAGAGCTTGGACCCCTCATGAACAGGGGCTGCTGCCACCCTGCATTGTTGCTTCTGTATAAGAGGCAGCAACATGGGGAGACAGGCAGCTGGTCCTTGAGGGGAACTGTTTTTTAAACTGCCTGGCACCCCGCACGTCTGTCTCTGATACAGAGGCAGCCATGCGGGGTGGCAGGGGGCTCCCTGGGAGTGGGGCAGGAGTGCACTGGTTGCTGGCCCTGCCCCTGGGGACTATAAAATAGTTGACTAACCGCTAAGAATTCATGTGGTTAGGTGACTCTTCTATTACCAGTTATCTAACATCCCTAGTTTAAAACAAATGTCCCCAAACTGATGGGAGACCATGGGGGACACTTACATTTTTATAGGTCTCTGACAAGCAGAACTTTGAATTCTAGAGTTAAACTGATATATGAAGAATATATGATTTATAAGACTGGATTTGTCCCTATGACCATGTAGCCCAGAATCCCATCTCTAGCAGCAGGCAGTGCCTGATGCTTTTGAAGAAGGTGCAGAGAATTATGCATTTGCAGGTGTGAGCTAATCTGCCCCCAGGAGGCTCTCATCCTGGTCTGTAACCATTACAGATTGTCTGAAGCCCTGGAGGGGCAGAAAATAAGGAAGGGTTTAACAATGGAATCTTATCTAGTAACATTGTTTGCCATTTAGTATTGAGCAATTGACATTCTACTCTCTCAATACTCTGATCATAAAAGACAAATATGAATCTCTTAAGACTAGTATATTTTTCTGCCACAGAACAAGAAGCTCAAGAATTCTCAAATATTTAAGCAATGCAGCTTGCAAAGTAATAAAAGAGATGAGACTGTGGATTGTTCTCTTCATGAATGTGTCAGAGACAAATTTAAAAAGCCTCCCTTAACAAACCAAATATAGTACTTTAAAGAGATTTGTTATCCTTGATCTAGGAGAACAGGTTTGCATTCTGTTCTTTCAGTTCCCACTTAAGGTACCTTTTTGCTCTCACAGCTGCAATATGTGTCAGAGCATGAAATCCAGAAATGGATTTGGTTTCCCATGTGGCAATTGGTTGTAAACATTTAAGTGCTTCATTCTATCTCGACAGCTCTAAGATCCCTGATTCTGGCTGGGGGTTGTGTACCTCTTTCTCCCAGACTCATTGCTCTGAGAATCTCTAGAGCTTGAGAAATGATAACACTGTGTCCTTGAGGGTTTTTATAACAAATTTAATTTATATTACACAAGCAAGTGAAGCTTTTTCTTGCATAATCTGTTAGACTGTAATCTGGTCTGAGCAGTGAATATTTAGGCATTTTATATCCTGTAGAAACTTCAGTATTGCTACATTGATAAGCGAGACTGCAGTGATACTGCAGGTTTTGCCTCCATAACTCATTCTGACGGCTGGGAGCAAAGGAGTATGATCAAAACTGAATACAATAAATGTTCTCTTCTCCATGGCTGATATTAACCAGGGGCCGTGTTCTCTTTAGCCATCTGGAATCTTTAAATATACTTATACCCAAATCTTTTGCCATACTCAAAAGCAAATTCAGTTGTAGCAACCCTGCAATTTCTATCTGGACTCTTCTGATGGAAATATGCAGACATGTAATTTGGAATCTTTCTTCCAAACTCTACTTTGGAGCTACTGTTTCCATGGAATTTAACAGATTTTAATATATAAATTCAGTAGTGGTAGCTTTTGTTGTTAATGCAAATGTTACTAGTTGGAAACACTGTATCAAATTTTTGTTTAAGAAAGAGAATTTCTAATTTAAATGGAAAAATAAATGAAACCTGAAATCACTGGTTGGCCACACAATTTTTCAGACCACATTTTTAATTTGGGCTATTCTGTCATAGTTGTGGACAGTGTTTTGCTATCAAAGGGGTTCTATTTTATTGCAGTCTATACTAGCCAGGTCCCATCACACAACACAATTTCCTAGGTTTGGTCACACAGGACTGGCAATCTTATCTTGTAAATATTCTAGTGATTTGGATTTGAATTTGCATGAGATTGTCTTATATAATTTAGGTTTGTGTCGGGTTTTTCTATGTGAGGTTTTTTGGTATGTATTAGTGACACACCCCTTTAAAAATACTGGCATTTTAGACTCAGCCAAACCAGTGCTTTATGGCACGTGCCTTCTGCCAAGAGTTAAATGGATTGATTAATGTTTTCTGTAAGCATATTGATTCTCTCAGAATCACATATTGAATGGGTAAAGTTCTGAATTGGGTGTAAATTCCAGAATTTCACTTAAAATAGATGACTTACCAAGGTGTAGAAGCAACAGAGCTTTGTTTGTGCCATTGGAACTGCTTTCCATGGATAATAGGTTCTTCATTACTAGACATTTTTAAATGAAAACTTCATTTTGCAAAAGGTCTGCAGTAATTCAATTAACAGTAAATTCAAGGAAGTCCTATCGTGCATTAATCGGGGAGGGGGGAGAATCAGATTAGATAACAGCAATGATTTCTTCTGCGTAGACTCAGCTTATAAAATCAGAAGTTGCACTACTTTAAATTGGTTTAAAAACGGTCTTGTTAAACCACTATTTGCGTGGTTGCTGTTATATCATTTTACAATAAATTATATCCGCTGAATTTGCAACTCTAAATTTACTGAGTGATGCAGACTAAATAAAGATTTAAATCAGTTTGTGTCTCTAAAAAAAAAGCACCAATTTAATAAAAATTGGTATAAAATCACACCTTGATGGTGCAATCTTACATATACATCAGGCCTTATTGTGATAACTCCTCTTTTGCATATACATAATACCCAGTAATATTGATGGATGTTAAGCACATGCATTGAAAGGAAAATAGACCCTTTAGTGAGCATTGCCCATGCTAATGGTATTTATTTATTTATTTATTTACAAATATTTGAAAGGTGTGAAAACAAAGGTGAGGGAGGAATTATTGAGGGTGGTTTTAGTGGGTGCTACTAGAGTTAATGGGAAGAAATTAAGGGGGAAATTTAGTCTTAATATCACAGAAATTTGTTTGAAAATGAGTCCTGTAAAAGTGTGGAATCATTTCCTTAAAGAGGAGGTGAATGTGAAAATTAGTTTGACTCGAGCACAAGGGGGCAGGTTCTGCCCTGGCTTCAGGGAGTTGTGGGAGAGAGATTGGATTAACAGATCTTTTGTTTCTAGTTTGTATTATGGCTTTCTGACACATGCAGACAGGAATTAAACTGTTAATGTATATTGGTATAATTTCTATGGCATTCCTATTAAGCCCATAGGCTGGCTGCTTGGAATCCAATGCTTGTAGGTATATGGTCAGCGTCCCACATGTGTCTTCTGAGTGTGTGTCCATTGCTCGTGCTCTTCTTTGGCAACATGATTATTTCAAAGACGGATATGTGTATTGAACAGTAGAGTGCTCACTTTAGTCAGTTACCATTTTGTGGAATGAAATAGTGCTATTATGATTTATTCATTTACTGCATTTTCATGGTGCCTGGTGTCCCAGTTGTGAGTTCCCCCCCACCCAGTGCTGTATGAAATTGTCTGATGGATACAAATATGCATAACTTGAAGCTGCTTTGGACAAATACCTCATGTAAACCTATCAATTTTAATGTCACAATCTGCTGGGTCTGTACATCTTATTTTGGTGTATGCATCGTTCTTGTACGTAAAGCTAGGAAACTGTTTATGGTTCTAAATGTGCAGTGTGAGCCCTCAGTTGCTCTTTGTGGGGAAGAGGGAGTTATCTCAGCTCTGTGCCTTCTCTGGGGGAGACCAGGCGATCTGATCCAGCAGGAAATGGTGGTAAGGAGCCCCAGAGAGCAAGAAGGTGAGTGGCAGCGGCTTTATCAGCAAACTGGGAAACAGTCCCAAGGGGTCTTCTGTGACTGCAACCTGTCATGCCAGCCATGGATATATAAAGCTGTATCAGTGTTCTTGCTCTTGCTCAGGTTTTCTGGGGTGACACTGTTGCTTTCAAAGAAGCGAGCCCTCAGTTGGCCATGGTGTTAAGCCATTGACTGACTTACACTGGCAGTTCTATCTAAAGCCATGCTCTCTTGCACTAGGATACTACTCTGAGCAATTCCATTGAAGATGTCCACTCCAGATCCTCCAATGGGAGGAACGCCTCGCCCAGGGCCTTCTCCTGGACCTGGGCCATCACCTGGTGCAATGTTGGGCCCTAGTCCTGGACCCTCGCCTGGCTCTGCACATAGTATGATGGGACCCAGCCCTGGACCACCTTCAGCAGGACACCCTATACCACCTCAGGGGTCTGGGGGCTATGCTCCCGACAACATGCATCAGATGCACAAGGTAACCAATGGTAATAGTGCTTTGAGTGGGACTTTCCTTTTTCCTGCGGAGCCAATGCATTCCTCTTTCCCTAGTGATTACAAATAAAATGAAACAATTAAGAGTTGCCCTAATTTTCTACAGCATGCTGTTTCCCTATAACAAGTAAAATGTAGTGCAAGATATGATCCTTTCTAGGTCTTACCTTTCATGGTGGACCAAAGCTGACTTTTTAAAGTTGATTTGTGAAAGAAACAGAAATGAGGCTGAAGCCTGTATTTGTTTCTTGGCAATGGATACAGAAGGCCTGACAAGTTGTGGGTTTTTGTTTTTTTTTAAAGTTGGTTTACTTCGGTTTTGGTACCTTGGAGATATAAAAAATGCCAGGCCTAGTCTTCTCTGGTTTCCTGGAACACTTGGATTTCAGATGTGTGGTCTGTGAATATCTGCAGGGCTATGTTCATCGATAGATGCAGATTCAAATTTTGTAGCTACAGCCCTGAAAAGCACATCCACTTTGTTTCTGTGGATTGCATGCGGATACAAATTTTGTATTGGAGCAGCACTCTACAGATGTGAGCTGAAAACTCTTGCTTCTATTTGAAACTTGTGTGTGTAATTTTCTTAATTTAATTCAAATAACTCATAGAACATTAACAAAAGCAAGCCAACCATCCTTCTACCTTGCATTTCAGATCTGATTAAGAATATCTTTCTTTATTTTCGTTCTCAACTTTTGTGACCTTAGTATTCTTAGTTCTATGGCCAATCATAAAGCTCCAGGTTAGAGAAGACCTCAGTTTTATTGTAATAACCAGCCAGGAAATTAAAAAAACAAAACAACCTTTTGGACCGTCTTCATCTAACAGGAAGGAAGGAACCCTAATTTTTGTACTTGACTCAAGGTCACCTTTATCACCGCCAGCACACAGAGGGTGTTTGAAAAATTGGTGTACTATGTTAAGGCATAACTCGTTATGGGGACTGCAAACAAGAGAGTGGACTGAGATCTCAAGGAGTAATGCGTTTAGTCTGAGAGCTATAGCTGACGTTGTTTAATGAGAGATCCCTGGTACCCTTCAGACTTATGCCACTGAGAACAAATAGTGCAGCATACCTCAGACACTCCTAACCCAAGTACAACCCATACCACACAATGCAGCAGCCTACTCTTTGCTTCCATGCATCCTCTGTCTCCGGGAATGCCTTAGCTTTTCCTGTGACACGATTATTTTTAAGCAGGTATTCACTGCTCCTTTTTCCTTGGCAGCCAATGGATTCCATGCACGAGAAGGGAATAACTGATGATCCTCGGTACAGCCAGATGAAGGGGATGGGAATGAGGCCAGGCGGGCACGCGGGAATGGGTCCTCCTCCAAGCCCAATGGATCAGCATTCTCAAGGTCTGTGTTTCTCCTGGGTGAGATTTGCAAGCCAGTTTCTGAACAGGGGACTGAACCTCAGTCTAGTTTCCGTGGTGTTTCCTATTGCAGTGGGACTTGTGGGATAGTGAGTGGCTGTGGTAGCATCTCATTTTTGTGAAAGGCCATCTGTTGTTTGCTGTGCTCTTGTGTTCTGCCACGCCGAGTCCAGTTGCTACACAAAAGGGCATCTGGTGTCCTGGCATAGCCACATACAGCACAAAGTTCCCCAAAGGGTACCCAGTCGTGTCCTGTAATTCCCTCTGCTGCCACTGACAGTGCTCCTCTGTTCCCTTTGTCACTGACATGGCAGTGGTTCAAGTGGCTCTGGGGAGAGGGTGGTTTTATTACCGAGCAAATAAATCTACAAGCAGGGACCAGATGGAGAACACAGCAGGTAAGAGACCTGCAGCTCTTTCCTGCCACCAGCGTGTCTGTGACCCTTCCCTGAACAGATCTCTTTGTAAAGCTTCAAATGGGATTTTTGTTTTCTTGTAACCCTTTAGTTCCAGGCAAGTTTTGGTGCTATTCCTCTCATTGGGAGCCCTGGTTAAAGCAGTTGCTACGTCCATTAAGAGTGCTTACCTAGCTCCCCCAGAAGCGTTTTTAAAATGACACTAGCCTTTCTGTAGTATTAAGGCTACAGCATGCTGCAATATAATTGCACCTTTTTTCCAGGTTACCCTTCTCCACTCGGTGGTTCTGAGCATGCATCAAGTCCAGTTCCAGCTAATGGTCCATCCTCTGGCTCTCAGATGTCATCTGGTCCTGGAGGAGTCCCGCTAGATGGTACTGATCCACAAGCATTAGGGCAACAGAACCGGGGCCCAACCCCTTTTAACCAGAACCAGCTGCACCAGTTAAGAGCTCAGATCATGGCCTATAAGATGCTTGCCAGAGGGCAGCCTTTACCTGACCATCTTCAGATGGCAGTGCAGGGAAAGAGACCAATGCCTGGAATGCAGCAGCAAATGCCGACGCTACCTCCACCCTCTGTATCTGGGACAGGACCAGTGCAAGGAACAGGGCCTGGGCCTGGACCAGGACCCACGCCTCCAAATTACAACAGACCTCATGGTAAGTGCCAGCTTTGTTGCTTCCTTGGTGTAAATTCAAGACTCTTCTGTTTCGGTACAGACGCACACAGACTGATTGCATGGGGATAGCATACGCAAGGAGAAGCATGCACGCTTCGTTTATTTCTTTGGTATCTTACATCC
This sequence comes from Apalone spinifera, assembly GCA_030068395.1. NCBI lineage: Eukaryota > Metazoa > Chordata > Testudines > Trionychidae > Apalone > Apalone spinifera. The sequence goes on along the minus strand of JANRFK010002741.1, from coordinate 6,108,445 downwards.
GTTTATGGTGGGATGTTGGCCTGCATAATGTGTCAGGTCGTGCATGCACAAAGGCTCCTTTGTCGTTTTCAAGGTCCTGACCGTTTTGCCCCATTGATATCTTTGCTCTTGTTCCCTTGCATTCCTAGGCCCCTCTCCTAATTGCTCCATGTCTCCAGTCACATTGTTTTGTATCTTCTTTCACACACCAGCCTCTGGGTAGCACCCCTCCCACAGAACACACATCTGGTGGGAAACCTCCCACCCTTCAGCTCTGTGCTGGTGTCACATCATGCAGTCATGTGTTGACGTGGTTTAGGCTTTCTGAAATGGGACCCCAGCTCGCCAGGGCAGGAACATTGTCTTTAGCTGATTGGAAATGGCCACACATGCTGGCCAGGCTCTTGCTAATTAAGAAACTGAAGGAGCATGGTTTTGTTCTGATTAACTATATGCAGGGAGCAAGCAGATTAATAACCTGCAGAGAGAGGCTGACTGCAGTCTCTTCCTCTTGTTTTTGCTCTCCTTTGTGCAGGTATAGGAGGGCCTAACATGCCTCCTCCTGGACCCTCAGGAGTTCCCCCAGGAATGCCTGGGCAGCCCCCTGGTGCACCCCCAAAGCCCTGGCCTGAAGGTGAGACTAACTAGGGTTCTATTAAATGGTTAATTACAACAGATCTCTCTGGCAATCCCTTCTTTAGAGCATTGATGGTAGCGTGGGGATGGGGATGGCATGTGGAGGAAGGGCATACTGAAATGAAAACTGACTGAGCCACCAGCACTTTCTGGGCCTTTTGTTTTGTTCCTCCAGCCAGCACGAGTTGCTGCAGATCCTAGAAGACTTTGATTTTGGTTTCTGCTGCAGTGTGCCCCTGCCACCTGGGGGACTGTGGAAGACATTGCAGCTTTAGTTCTGTAAAAACCCTCCACCTGGATTTTGTGATCCTGCAGACAGATCAATTAATTCCAATGCAGATTTTGACACCTCTGGAGTGTTTGGGGCTTTTTGGCAGCCACCTGATGTCTTTGATCAGATGGTTAGAATCCAATGAATGATCTTTCCAAAGAGTTGGATTTTGCTCAGGCATCTTCACATTTTTCTTCCACTTGATAGGGGACAGTTGTACAAAGTTATGCAGTTCATCTTATAGCTAGGCGGAATGAATTGCATTTGGTTGCTGTGAAATGTAATTAGGAGTGGAGGCTAGGGGATAAACCGGACTTGTTGAGGAGTGAGGATGGGGTGAATATGGCTGTGTCCTTTGTTACAAAGTACAGTAAATAAATACAGGACACATGAAAAAGGAGAAATTTTTTTCTAACCATTTTCTCTGGCAGAATTCTTCTGCCCATGAACCATGTAGCTGGGCTGCCTGTCAGCTCTCCAGTGCTGCTTAGAACAAGACTGTTCAAACTTGCATCCCTGAAGCTTATCACCTAACTGAGTGTCCTGCTTTCCAGAGGTGGGGAAGCCCAGCTGCTCTGAAAATCAGGCTAGTTACTAAGGTGCCAAACTGGAGTCACCCAAATCTGAAAGTTTTTTAGTCGGGGCCTGCTTGACATTCTGACAGGCTTAAAAAGGTGCGGGGGCATATGCAACCCGGTATCACTCCCAGTTTGGTTTTTGAACAGGACCAATGGCAAATGCTGCAGCCCCCACTAGCACACCTCAGAAACTGATTCCTCCTCAGCCAACTGGCCGTCCTTCACCAGCACCCCCAGCGGTACCTCCTGCAGCATCTCCTGTAATGCCACCCCAAACTCAGTCACCTGGGCAGCCCGCCCAGCCTGCCCCCATGGTGCAGCTCCATCAGAAGCAGAATCGTATCACACCGATCCAGAAGCCAAGAGGACTTGACCCAGTGGAAATCCTTCAGGAGAGGGAATACAGGTAAGAGCTCTGGCTTCTGTTGGAGTTGTGAGATGCTGGTATCAAGTGCCTGGCTGCCTCTTCCCTTTTATCCTCCCACTTGTTTCTTTGCTCTCCTGGGGAATACAGTGGGGTTCTCCCCTTTCCCCAGACAAAAGCCCCAGTTGACTTGTGCTGTACAGAATAGCCTAGGATTGAGGAGAAATATGCATAATTTTACTTCAGAATCTGTCTCGACAACTCTTGAAATCTTACGGTTTTCTGTGCAGACTCGCCTGTCTTTGCTTCTCTTGGAATTTTGATTATAGAGCCCAGGCCTGTCTCATGCCAGAGAGGAATGCTACTGCAATGCCAATGTATTAAACCATGTTTCAGATGCTGTGGTCCAAATTAAGCTGTGCTTAGCTGCCAGAAACCTCTGTCGCACATGAGCTGTGGTATCCCAAAAAACTGGACAGAGCGCAGTTGTATTTAACAGTCTTGTCAGTTGAACAGTAAAAGGGTGAAAGTGCCCAAACTTAAATTCAATTTGTCTGTCTTTGTCGGCTACAAAATTCTGTCTTATCCCGCCAGATTGCAGGCACGCATTGCTCACAGAATCCAAGAACTAGAAAACCTGCCCGGGTCTTTGGCTGGTGACCTGAGAACCAAAGCTACCATTGAACTTAAAGCACTAAGACTGCTTAACTTCCAGAGACAGGTAGGTTATGGGCTCTCAGTAGCTGGCCTTCCCAGAGCAGGAATTAGCCAGTCACTGCAGATTTTGTAATGCAAGGCAAGTACAAGTTGCACAGCAATAAGAAAATTAGCATGTGTTTGTCTGTGCCTGGCTTGGAATAAAACAAACTGAACTTCATACTAGACCCCCCCAGGCCTGCCCCTTGTATTCACTTGCTACTGTGCAAGTGGCATCTTACCTTCATACTGGACTAAATGGTGCATTGGTCCATCCCATTTCCTGCTCGACTGATCTGGCCTGGCAGAAGGAAAGGATGCCTGATGAGATGGATCACTGAGCCAATTTTGTGTGGTAGTGGACTAGCTGAACCATTGCCATGCAGTGCTATGGCAGCATCTCAATTCTGAGACTTCATATGCAAGAGATTCTGATTAAGTAGCTTTTTGCTTTTTTGTTTTTCCATTGAGGGGGTGATCCGTCCCTGTGCAGAGGATCTGCCCGAGGCTGTTGCCCCATGTATGTCCCACAACGGCCTGAGATGCCAAATAAGTCTGTTGCTGGTGAATCTCACCCTTAGTGTACACAGGCAGAATTCTACTGTAACACTTAATATTTTTGCAGTTCCGTAGCATACATCTTGATTTTTTTTGCCCAAGGCAACTTCAGAAAGATTCGTATGACTTTTGACTTTTTTAATGTCATGTAAAACATTGGCACTTAAAAAATGACACACTGAATTAAAAAAAAATGTGAATTTCTTGAAAAGCTGCGTCAGGAAGTCGTGGTGTGCATGAGACGAGATACGGCCCTGGAAACCGCGCTGAATGCTAAGGCGTACAAACGTAGCAAGCGTCAGTCCCTGCGTGAAGCTCGTATCACAGAGAAATTGGAGAAACAACAGAAGATTGAGCAAGAACGGAAACGCAGACAAAAGCACCAGGTAAGTTGTACCCTTCCTGTTAAATACTTTTGGAGTAAATTATAATGA
>JANRFK010002741.1:6082621-6101770 GCA_030068395.1 Apalone spinifera | reverse complement strand
GTGACTGTTTCTTGTGGGTTCTTAAAGGTCCATAAATAATCTGGAACTATGTAAATGTAAAAAAGTACTAGGTTCAGGAGGCACCATCACTCTTTGAGTGCGCTATAGTTTGGAGTGAGGAAGAGGCAATATTTTGGGGATAGGGACTGGGTAAACCTCCCCCTGCGTCCCATATGAGATTCAACCATTAATCTCGGTTACCCTCCCTGCCTCTTACTACTCTGCCGCTTGTGGTGGGCTGGTCTGATATTCTACACTGACAGTTTAGGGGCAGGCATGATTTTGCCAACGTAATGGAAGTTCCTACTCCCCTCAGCAAGAATTCAGTTTTAAATCACGGGAAGAAAGGAGGCTGGGTTGTTAGCAGAGGGATGGCAGGAGGCAGGGTGCATTGTAGGTCAGCATTCTAGACCATACATGAAAAATGTTCACACTTAGATGCCTGTGGCTAGCTCTTACATCCATATTTAGGAAAGAGACTAAATAGATTTATGTAGGTACCTACATAAGTAGTGTAATTTTTTTCAAAATGCCACAGATCTACAAATCCTGTTGAAGTCAATAGGAAAAGCCAACACTCACCACCTTTGAAAAAGGAGCTGCTTTTATTTTGGTGTCTAAATATGGATGTCGGAGCCCTGGGTTTGGAAATCTTGGCCAAAGTTTTTATTTCTACTCAGTTATGATCAAAAGGGCGGGGGAGGAGATGTTGGCCATTTTTCTAAAAAAAAAATGAATGAAAAGGCCACAAATATGGTCACAAAGTAAACCTAGATACTCCAATTGTACAGGGAGATGCAAAGAGAGTCTGTAGCTTTGTAGCAGGGCGGGCTGAGTCCTACACATGGAAAGTCAATGCAAATCTACACATCGGATTCATTCCAACCAGCCAACTGGCCTTTATATTGTCCTTCATTTCCTCTGTGCATTGAAGTCTCCTGCAGCAGCAGCTGGTGAACAAGACTATGTGCTTGATAGCATCTCAGCAACAGGAGGGAAGGGAAGAGAGGTGTCTCCAGGGGGTTGGGGTTTTTGCAATGTTTGCAGCATGGATTTTAGGAGGTTACTGCATGTTAAGTGGCTTGTGCAGACTTGGTCAGCTCCATCTCCCTGTCAGGATGCAGAACGCTGTTCTCTGCTGTATGTAAGGAGCAGCATGTGTAGCTGGATAGTCCCAGTGATGTAGCCTTTCATTTCTGGCAGGAGGAGGAAGAGGAGCAGCCACAGCCTGCTCAGCCTACCCTGCCTGTGGAGGAGAAGAAGAAGATCCCAGACCCAGACAGCGACGATGTGTCTGAAGTCGATGCCAGGCACATTATTGAGTAAGCTCCACATGGTCACTTGCTGCATCAGTGTGTTAAATCCCTTTTTGTTTCCCATGGGGGGGTGGGAGGAAGAAACCACCCAGGATTAGCATGGTTTGGTTTCCACTCTTCTGCTGGAGGCATAATTGACAGGCACTAGTGCCTGTCAAAGACTTGCAAACCCCTGCTTCTCTCGTTCCTCAGTCACTGGCTAGTACAGCTGTCATTTCCTGCTAGAAAGGCTTCCATTGCAATCCCGGTTTGTCAGTATCTTATCATTCCCTCCCAGTGCACCCAAAAAATGACATTTGGGGCCTCTGATTTGTTATGCTTGGTCTTTACCCAGAGATTAAGGTTGAGAAATTCAAATCTACGTAATAGATTTAGATGCAAGATCTGTTGATTTTAATGGGAATTGTCTGATTCTCAAGGAAGCTTTATATTAGCAATACAGTTATCCGGGTTTTTTAAAAATGAAGCAAAACTAACACGTTGGTTGCCAAATACAAGGAAACTTGGGTGCTGCTTTTTTAATTTAAAAGGTCTTTCTTGGGTATCCTCCCTAGCTACATTTGGAGAAGGGAAAAAGCTTGCAGATGAAAATAGCATAAGAAATCATGGCTGCATACCTGCTGGAGACCCAAGGGGGTGGGGAGGTCATGCCCTTTCTGGTTTGTGAGAGAGGAGCTTTAGAGGTCCCAAGGAAGAACTCTGTGTAAGTTCACAAGTTTGTGTCTTTCCCCAGCAGAAGCTGGTCCAATAAGGTGCCTCAGCCATCTTATCTCTCCAATGTTCTGGGGCCGACACAGCTACTGAAACGCTCCCTGCAAACATCAGCCACGGATTAGAACACCAGCAGGGGCCACTGTGAGCGTCTAGTCTGACCTCTTGCAGAATGCTGGTCAATAGACTGCCCTGAATTATGTCCTATTAGAACATCAAGCGGTTAGGCTTGAACCCTTACATGAGACCAACGGCCCATCCAGCCCAAGGTCCTGTCTGCCCACAGTGGCCAGTGCCGGGTGCCCCAGACGGAGGGAGCACAACAGGGAATCCTCAGGTGATCCCTCCCCTGTGACCCATTCCCAGCCCCATATAAACAGAGACTCCAGGCCCTATTCCTGCCCATCCTGGCTCGCAGCCATTGATGGACCTGGCCTGCAAGAATTACCTAGTTCTTTTTGAACTCTTACAGTTTCTCTATTCCAAAGTGGGTTCCAGGTATGCTTTCCTCGCAGCATCCTCTGGCAGAGTCCCACCGGCTCTTAGCACTTGTGAGGAAATACTTCCTTTTCCTGGTCTAAACTTGTTAATTCTTAATTTCACTGGGTAACACCTGGCTCTTGCGTTAGGAGGAGGAGTAAATAACACTTTCTTATTTACTTTCTCCATACCAGTTGTCATTTCACAGACCTCTACCATGTCCCCTCTTACTTTTCAACTTGGAATAGAGACAACTATCAGCTTTATTAATCTCTCCTACTGAGGAATCTTTTCCATACCCCTAATTGTTTCATTGCGCTTTTCTGAACCTTTTCCAATATTAGCGTATATCTTCTGATATGGGGCAACCACATCTCCATACTATACTCAAGATGTCGGCGTACCCTGGATTTATATGTAGGCATTATGATTTTTTCTGTCTTATCTATCCCTTTTTTAATTATTCTCAACATTATCTGCTTTTTTGATTGCTACTGCACATTGAATGGATTTTTTCAGAGAACTATCCACAAGGACACCAGGAACTCCCTCTTGAGTGGTAACAGCTAATTTAGACCACCTCATTTTATACATATTGTTGGGATTACGTTTTCCAGTGTGCATTACTTAGCATTTATCAACATTGAATTTCATCTGTCATTTTGTCGCCCAATCACCCAGTTTTCTGAGGTTCTTTTTAAGCTCTTCACAGTCTGCTTTGGACTGAACTATCATCTGCAAATTTTGCCATCTTGCTGATTACCCCTTTGTCCAGGTCATTTATGAATATGTTGAATAGGACTGGTCCCAGGACAGACCAATATTTTCTCTAATCTTTTCCATCCATGTGCAAAATATAATTTTCTATGCATTGAGGCATGTGTTAATGCACACCGCCCATAGAAACATAAAACCCAATTGTGTGCGCTCTGCTAATCAGCGGGATGGCATTTGAATTTCTTCTGAGTGGCTTCAGGGGACACTGGTACAGACCCTTTAGGGCAGCGATGGGCAAACTAGGCTAGTGAGTGGGCTGCATGAGTGGCCCTTCATCTTAGTGGGCCACAACGTTGTCGTAAACAAAGCCATCCCTTGGGATAGGGCGGTTTTGCTTACTGCACTTGCTGGATACCTGGAATTTCTGGGGTGTGCCGATTTGAATTGGAGCAGCACTTGGATTGGCTGTAGAGGGAGCACATGGCGCTCTCAGCCAGCACTCATCTTGGTTCACATGCCCTTGCTTTACGTGTGCATCACTTCAGTAATACTGGTAGGAGACAGACTACAGACAGAAACCAGCAGAATCTGGCAATCCTGTACGTTGCAAAATGTCTCATGGGCCACACACACAACCCTGATGGGCCATTTGCAGGTTGCCCATCACTGCCTTACAGACCCCACTAGTTCCCCCTCTTCATTCTGAATACTAACAATTTATTCTTATCCTTTGTTTCCTATCTTTTAGCCAGTTATTGATCCATGAGAGGATCCCATGACAGCCTACTTTGCTAAGGAAAAATCTCCCAGCTGTCAATAAGCCATTACATTTTCTAGAGAGGTAGTTGCCTGCATTAAGCCAGCATATTACAGTGCCATTATGTGCCTCCTTTTTCATACCGTGCGCTGGGTTTTATAAACCACCCCGAGTGTGGATATGGCATAAACGCACCTATCTGAGCTGTTATTTTTTTAAACTAAGGAAATGGAAGAAAAGAAGGTAATGCAATGTTGACACTTTACAAGACAAAGAATCAGGGATGACCGAGTTTATGGTTCCCATGGTAGCAAGCGTTGCCCAGATAAAGAAAAAAGTTATCGTCATGTATGGAAAATGCTGAACATTTCAAAGTGGGTTCAAGTTCTGCTTCCCTCAGCAACTATAACTTAACATTCTGGATACTTCTGTGCATGTAGAAACCGCACCTTACTGTGGCAGTAGCCTAGTTTTTTGCTTTTAATATTTGTAAGGGCTTAGATACACTGTACTCTCTGATCTTTTCCCGTGTTCGTGCTTGCTTGCATGCAAAAACTGGTGGAGAGAACTGGTGGAGAGAACAGTTCTGGAGAACTGGTGGAGAGAACAGTTCTCCCTTGCTTGCCCTTTTTCTTGTTTAAATTGAAGCTTCCTAGTTTCCTTTCTGAGCTGCAAAAGCAAAAAAGGTATATGTGCCTTAAACTGCACTTAAGGAAGTACCATTTGGCTGTAGTGTTAAGCCTGAGGGGGGGTCCTCCGGTTTCTGGTGCATCAATTGGAAGAGATTCTGATCACACCAAGAAATACTAGTACGTGGATTGCAGAAGAAACTATAATAGACTAAATAGAACTGTGAGGAAATAGGCAAAATATGTGCAAAACTGTGTTGGTTTGGGGGGGGGGGGCTTGTTTTTTTAACCAGTAATTCCTTTCAAACAAATATAAGCTGTTGGGTGATACGGTAATAAGAATTTACTTCCCATTCAAGTAAAGATTCTTGCTCTCAAAGCATGCTGTGGTTTGGATCTTCAAAATTCAGCAGGACTTGTGCTCCAAAGTTACCTGAGTGCTGCTGTACATCTTATCCCACCTGGTAGTTTCCAAGGTATTAACGAGCAGGCATTATTCTTTGCTCCCTGATCCTAGAGAGTATGAGGCAAAGGTAAACAGGGATGAGACAAGACTAAAATGTTCTTTCAAAGGCAAAGAAGTGGATTGGTTTGTACTTTGGAGTAAAGAATTCATGAGGTCCATGGCTTCGTGGGCCCCCCCGGGGGTCATTGGGCCCCGAGGAAGCCTGTCTCCCAGAGAAGTGAGAAGGATTATCTCCATATCGATTCAAAACCCTTTATGTATTTATTTTTTAGAAATGCTAAGCAAGATGTTGATGATGAGTATGGGGTCTCCCAAGCTCTGGCGAGGGGATTGCAATCTTACTACGCTGTGGCCCACGCGGTCACTGAACGAGTGGACAAACAGTCCACGCTCATGGTCAATGGCGTCCTCAAACAATACCAGGTGAGACACTGAGGGAGGAAACACCCTGGTTCAGGGTGATTGGGACTGGAATAGCGTATGCACACGTGTAGCATGTCTGATCTACCGCAGGGATGCTCAGCTGTGGGGGGGAGAACCTAGGACTTGCCAGGAGGGATGAGACCCACAGCACATGTAGTCCAGTGGCCTGTCTCTGACCAGCAGCTCAAAGGGAGGTTTTCTGGACTCTACAGTACCAGACGTGGGATAATAACCTTAGGGCTCATCCAGGGACTGGCTTTACCATGATCCCTGAGATTTTAATGTCCCTTTCAAAATGATGTTTATGAGAAGTAAATTCCTGGCCTAGCCCTGCCTTGCATGTCACAGTTCCTTGTGCAGACTGTATTTGAACAGAAAAGCCTCCTTAGAGAGCTCCAGGCAATTGATCTCACCCTGCTTGGCTTTGGGCTCCTGTCCTGCTTCCCTCACTGCTCTGAGGTGGCGCTCCTTCACTGTGCTCAGTTGTTTGTCTGCCTAGACATTGCAGCTACATCTCCAAGCTGATGTGGTCAAATCTGTTTGGGTTCATAGGGTATCATTTCTTACCTTTTGAACCTACTGCATACCCTAGCTCCGTAAGCAAACCCACAATGTAATAAAGCCGACGAGCAAGTTTTAAACACACACAGCCACGTCTGAATTGCACCAAACAGGCTGAAAGCGATTGGCTAATACTCGAATCGGTTGCAATCTGCAGGGACCAAAGTGACTCGACAGACGCTTTCTGGCATCTGTAGGCGTAGTTAGGTAATTCTGGAGTACTTTGAAGATGGAAAGCCCTCTGGAACGGCTAACGTTTTGTGCTCATCAGTAGGCTCTGGTGGTGTAAGACCTTACTTGTGATATGTCAGTGAAATCCTGGGGATTAAAGAGAGGAGCCTGTTGGCTCTCACCTCCGATCTCTTCCCCCACTGCAGGGAGTGGAGGGTTGTTCCCGTCAGTCCATGCAAACAACCAGAGAGTTGGTAAGGTTCCGAGAGATGCCGATGCGAATGAAATGATCCTAGCTTCTGGAGAAGAGGGTTCCTTAATAAAACAACTGTTTAGCCAGAGTTGGCCTGTTGCTTAAAGTAGTGTTTCTCAACCTTTTTTTAAATAAAATACCTCTTTAAAAAAAAACAAACTGTGAGTACCCCCAGTACCTACAGTTTTCAGACACACACAATTTTTTTTCTACCGTTGCAATACGTTGATTTAAACAACTTAATCGTAGCTGGGTGGGTGAGTGAAATTTTCGGGTGTAAAAAGTACAAAAATAATAAAGCACTGTGAAACTTAAAACAAACATTCAGTTTTCTCCAAATGTCAGTTGTTGACGTACCCCCAGACTTCTCTCGAGTACCCCTAAGGATACTCGTACCACTGGTTGAGAAACACTGGCTTAAAGCACAGCACATTAAAGGGAGCTCTCTGTGTGGTACACGTGATCCAGAAGGAAAAGGAATGGATCGGTGCCAAGGAGCGCTTTGAGATAATTAACTCTAAAACAAGAGGTTTAATAATCTATAAATAATTCATTACAGTGTTACATAAGGCAAGTGGCTGCAGCTCATTCACAAGGAAGTGTGGCGCTTTTTCCTCCTAGTATGTCCTCTTTAGTTGACGTTCTTTGAATTGCCCTCTGTTCTCTTTCTATTCAGATTAAAGGCTTGGAGTGGCTCGTCTCTTTGTACAATAATAACCTGAATGGCATCCTGGCAGATGAGATGGGTCTGGGCAAAACCATCCAGACCATCGCTTTAATCACATACCTCATGGAGCACAAGCGTATCAACGGGCCTTTCCTCATTATAGTACCTCTCTCGTAAGTGTGGCGCTTGACCCAATGGTGGGAAGGATAGGACAACAATGTTCTTCCTAGCGGTGCTGTGGAGGGTAGCAGGGTGAGATGGCTAGAGCTGGGCTAAAGAGCAAGTTGTGAATTATGGGCTCTGTTCCTCGCACTGCCACAGACTCCCCCTTCTGACTTTGGAATTCATTCTGCTGCTTTGCCTCAGTTACCAGTCTGCAAAATGGCTGTAGTGGTTCTTGCCATACCAGGGCATTCGGGACCATTTGGACGGTGCTTTGAGAGCCTTAGATAAAGCAACTGTAGAAACCCAGATAATGCCATGCTTGCCCTCAGGGACGCTGCTGCTGTTCTGCCCCCAGGCATAGACTTTTGGCTCACAATCTCTTAATCAGTGGACTAAATTATACTCTAACATTATAAGACATCATGTCAATCTGAGTAATCAGAAGGCACCTTTAAAGGCATCTTCCCCACTCAGTAGGTCACGTGAAATAATAAATCAGTGCACTGGTGTGAAGAGCCAGAATTCGGGCATTCCAGGCTGTAGCAGAGCTGTTCCTCTTTACCTGTGGTACGAGAGCCCGTCTCTTCGCCCGACAAACCAGGGCAGCGCTCCTTCGGGCGTGCCCACGTCTGGGAAATGGCGTGCTCCCTGTTCGGTCCCTGGCCGTGGAAAGCTCCTTCGAGCGATTGCCCGGGCTAAGTCCACTCTTGAGGTACCTGCACCCTGTACACACCAAATGAGATTGTTTTGTCCAGTAGCATCCAGTGCAGCCATGTCTGTGCCACGGGCGCTTTCGCAGCCCTCCCTCCCGCTCAGGGACAGACAAGCAGAGTAGCACAAGCATCTCTCTCTCCAGTCTTACCACTGGTGGCAGACATGGGGAATCCCTGCTCCATGCAATGGGTGATTGACTTAGCCTAGTATAAAATGTAGTTAGTGTTGTGTCATGGTCCTACTGGACAGCTCTCCTCCTGCTCCTTTTCCTACCTTCCTGGCTGCCAGCTCCCTCCTCCCAGGGAGGCACTGTGGGTTGCCCTTTACACTAGGACCTCGGAGTTAGGACTGCCTCTAGGACGGAAGTTGTTCATGATGCTGAACTAAATCTTAGGGGTCTTTCCAAACTTAGTACAACTTTGAAACTTTACTAGGCAGAAGGAAAATGCTACTTTGAACCATCTTAATTTAAATGAAACAAGCCCAGAAACAGTTTCCTTACCTTGTGGAGGCTTTTTTTAACTTTCCCATTCGTTTTCTTTTTAGTATTTTATCTTTAACGCAGTATTTTGTTAGTCTGTAAAGTGCTACCAGACCATTTGTTGTTTGTTTATACAGTACGGTACTGTATTTGCACCTTCCTCCTCTTCCCCCTTCCCTCCCCCAACTACTGCCAGTTCCAAATGAGGGGTGTGCTTGGTCTGTCCGCTCGTAACTCTGATAGGCCCAACAGTTAGGAAGTGGCTCCTTTCAGGCAGCCCAGAGCTGCTGTCACCTCCTGGGCTTTATACAGACACTTCCTGTTCGTGCCCAGCCGAACGTCATTTAATCAAGCCCTGCTTCCTGGCTCCTCCAGGTGCAGCCTGGGCAGTTAGCCTATGTAGCCATCCTGACCCTTCTGGACGAACACCCCGTCAAGTCAGCTTTGGCAGTGAAGTTACCCTAGACCAGGGTTTCCCAACTGATGGGTCAGGACCCAAATATGGGTCGCCGTTACGTTTCAAAAGGGTCGCCAAGCGTCTCCCCAGGTGGCTCTGCCCTCTCTCCTCCCCGTTTTTGAATGGCCTTGGTTTACCAAATCTTCCTGAATTGTCAAAATGGGTCCCCATCTGGAAAAGATTGGGAACCGCTGCCCTAGCAAACAGAAACCTGTGGAATAGCTATGGGAGCTTGAGCCGCCACTCAACGAACCACTGTTCCTAAGCGCAGGCTTTCAGATCGGATGCCCCGTCCGGCAGTCACAATTTACAACACACTCCAGCGTCCCACTTCCAAGCAATTGCTTACCCCTCTCCGGGCGTGGAATCTGTGTGGACAGTGGCTTGGAGAAGAAGGAACACTTATGCGCCTTGCAGCAACTGGTTCTTTGAAATGTGCTGTGCACACCCTTTCCACAATCTGTTCTTTCTCCGCTGCCACGGAGTTCTGCTCCTCGGGGTTCTGTGCTGGCGGAAGAACTGATGATTGGTGGAGCCCACTCGGGCCCGTGTGCCCTCCGGCCAGGGGAACGTGAAGTTACTTACGTGGCAGGGGTGGCCCCAGCAGACCCTTCCGGACAAATCATCTCCCCTCTTGTGCGAGAGGCGCACGAGCAAACTCGGTGGCAAGTGCGTCTCCATGGAGCGATTCCTGGAGAATAGGAAGTGCTGCGGTTATCCCAGGGAAGTGGTTGGATTGTGCTCGAGTACCTTGGATAATGGCTCTTGCAGCAAGTGTGCCGATTTGCTAAGAGCTGCAGGAGACTGAGGGGTTTGCACCAACAGGCCTGCTGTGGGCTATAGCACGCCGGGAGTCCATTATGCAAGGATGGGTTTTACAGGTCGTGTTTTCTCTTTCCCTCTCTTCTAGAACTTTGTCCAACTGGGCGTATGAGTTTGATAAATGGGCTCCTTCTGTGGTGAAGGTCTCATACAAGGCAAGTAGTGGGGTTCAGTCCTGCACTTCTCACCCTTACACCTTAGAATGTACGCGTTGTAAGGCACTCTGCCTGGCAGTGTAACCAGCCGCAACACGCACGTCGGTCCCTTCCTTCACAAGCACACCAGCTGCTGGGTGACTACGCTTGTTGGATAGGAATGCTTGGGCAAGAGAACAGAGCTAAGTGGCATGGTCTGTGGAAACATTCCAGCTCAGTTTTTGGGGGGAAGCAATCAGGAGCACGGGATTTTCCTCCTGTTGCCGATAATCGGGACTTGTATATTTTGCCCAGTGCATAGAGTCCAGACTAGCAGTGTGAATGCTACAATGCAGTAGGCGATACACTCTGTGTAGGCACTGCTGGTATGCACTAAAAATGTGCAATCAGGAATTTTTAAAGCATGCCAGCAGGGTCTACATGGCCCACTTAGTGTGCAGCATGGTGCACATGAGAATTTGTACGCCCCTAGTGTGCATTGCCGCACCCTGTAGACCGGGGTGGGGAATCTGTGGCCCAGGGGTTGGATCCAGCCCTGATTTTTCTGTGGCTCAGTTGGCCCCCAACCCACAAAGGACCTCCCCCCACCTCCACTGTAGACAAACTCGTAGTAACGCCCCTTGCTAGCAGTGACTTTGATTTGATTTTTTTTCTTCCATTCCTCCTTTGCCAGGGCTCTCCAGCAGCGAGACGGGCATTTGTACCTCAGCTTCGAAGTGGGAAGTTTAATGTCTTGCTTACAACCTACGAGTATATCATCAAAGATAAGCACATTCTTGCCAAGGTGAGTTTCTCATTCCGTGGCTAATTGCCCCTCTTACCCCATCGTGGCTGCCTGATGGGCCACTCCTCTTGGGGCTTTGTCGCCCAGCTATTGCCCTTTTCAGGCCCTGCATTTTGCATTCTCAGGAGTCACTGGATTAGTCAGTGATCTTCCATCTCTCCTAAAGTGGTGTTTGCTCACAACGAAAGCATTACAGGACAAGTACGCATGCGCACCCCCCCTCTCACCTCCAAAGCTTAGTAGGCAGTCACCCATCTTTCACTTGGAAATCCTGGAAGCTCTAACATACTTCAGGTCCAATCATGTGGCCTGTGTCAGTTCATGGCTTGCGTGTGACACTCTTCCGAGGTCAGAATGTCGTTTCATCCCCAGCCATGTGGGAGTGTGAAACTTCACCAGGCTCGTTATGTGGATTATTTCAGTAGTAGAGATTTGCATACATTACCCCTTTATCTGGTGGTGTTTGTCTTTCAGTGAACTACTAAATTGTTGCATTGATTAGGGGTTTGTGTTGTCTTAACTATACTGAGTTAAACTGGTGCATCGTCTCTCAGCTAGAGAGGCCTTCGCAGGGATGCTTTAGCTTTTCCTGTTCCCAGTTCCTAAGGAAACGAAATGCCCTGGGCTTTAACCAGGAAGCTAAGGAGGAATGGCTGAGGGTGGTACATGGTATGTGTGAGATACTAGAATAACTGGGTAATAATCCTCTTCCTTAATCGTTTCTTGGTGTTACTGTCCCTTTCTTTCGTGTCATCCCCTTATTCTGCCTACTGCCTCCGTTCTCGGTGCCATAGGCCAAGAAAGGATTTGTGAATAGGAGCACCTTCCCAGCAGCAGCTTGAATGAAACTTGACAAGGCTTTTACAACCCTAGTCAGTTCTGATCTGTCTTTGAGAGCGGCCCCCGCAGGGCAGGCATAGTTGCCTGGATGGTGAAGACTGTGTGATTGGCCTGCCTTGGAGGGGGTGAATGGAGCTGCTGTGCTTAGAAAAAGCGGGATTCCTGCAGGTCCTGACCACTGTCTCTGTTGCCCTTCTGTCTGTGCAGATTCGCTGGAAGTACATGATTGTTGATGAAGGTCACAGAATGAAGAATCATCACTGTAAGCTAACCCAGGTCCTCAACACACACTACGTAGCGCCGCGCCGCTTGCTGCTGACAGGAACTCCACTACAGAATAAACTCCCAGAGCTGTGGGCTCTCCTCAATTTCCTACTTCCCACCATCTTCAAGAGCTGCAGCACATTTGAGCAGTGGTTTAACGCTCCCTTCGCCATGACTGGAGAGAAGGTAGCTGTGAAAATAGCCATCCGGCAGCAGTAGGATTCACACGGCCTTGTGCTGAAATAAGGCATTGAATCCCTGGGGAGCCGTGCCATTTGATTGTAATGAATCGGCATGCTAGCTTAGACCGTTTGCTGGTAGGGCAGGGATACGGTCTTCATTCAGACTTGAATTTCTGGGGCCTGACACTAGACAGCGGGAATTGAGCAGTATGGGATAAACCCGAGAGCGGTAATTAGCAAGTGCTGGAATAAGAGCA
Organism: Apalone spinifera; assembly: GCA_030068395.1. Classification (NCBI taxonomy): domain Eukaryota; kingdom Metazoa; phylum Chordata; order Testudines; family Trionychidae; genus Apalone; species Apalone spinifera. Next base: position 6,089,498 of record JANRFK010002741.1, on the reverse strand, counting down.
AGCTGTCTTTCTGTCCTGCAGCCATCCCAGCAGGTTGCTACCTTGGATCTTGTCAAAATAGATTCTCAGTGCACAAAATCCTCCAGGCTTTTAAGTGAACTGGAGAGATTCATTCAAACCTCCTCTCCAAGTGGAGTGATTGGGGCGTGAATACTGCGTAGTAAAACTGCACAGGGAAAATGTCGAGGTTTCAGTACAGAAATCCCTGTCTTGGACAGCTGCAGCCGTGGGTTTGCAGTTTTGAGAGGTGTGTGGCTAAGTCAGAGCTGTAAGTCATCAGGTGCAGAGTTTATGGAGAGAGACTATAGACCTCCTTGCTATTCCCAGCTCTACCACTGGCCTACTGGGAGACGTTGGACAAGTCCCTAGCTCTCTGAGTCTGTCTCCCCCTCTGAGAAATGGGGATGATCATGACCTTCTTTGCAAAGCACTTTGGGATTTCCTCGACAAGAGCTAGGGCTCATTAGTATTGGGACCTTGCAGTCTTTAGTGAAATACATTGAGGGGAGAGAGGCTCAGCAAGGCATTTTAATCTTTTTGTACTATTTCCTGGGTGGAAAACACAGGTGGATTTGAATGAAGAAGAAACTATTCTGATTATCCGTCGTTTACACAAAGTGCTGCGTCCCTTCCTGCTGCGACGGTTAAAGAAGGAGGTGGAAGCACAGCTGCCTGAAAAGGTAACCCCTGCAAGGAAGTTGCAGATGAGCACATGCATATGTGCCCCCTGCTTTCCGGAGGCCTTGTTGGAAGATGCTCTGTAGTCAAACACAAGTTCTTGTGCTCAGAGTGAAATTCCCTGGCCTAGCAGCGATCCAGGAAGTCTAGCTTGTGTCCTAGAAGCTATGAACTGCACTTAGTGTATTATCTGTATGTTTGTTTTATGTTGCATTCCTTCTGTAAGTCGTCACATCACTGAATTGAGAGACTGAGACATCTTCTGAGGAAAATTGGGAAAGCTCCAAGATTTGAGCAATTAAAACTGGACCAGAATGGCAAATGTGTTAGCACTTCTGCCTGGCCCACAATAGGGGGATAAGCTAGATAAACTAACCCATTTATCTTCCTTTAACTGACATATAGTTGTCAGTGAAGCTGTTCGCTCCAGCATTTGAGAGCTGGTTCCATGATGTTCTTACTAGAGACTTTTGCTTTTATGGTTTCCTTTTCTTCACCCCGGTTCTGTAGGAAAGGTTTTTTCCCTTTTTCTATGAAAGCCAAATTAATTTCCTGTCTAGGAACTGCTGCACTGGTAGGGTGTCTTGCAGCTTTTCAGCTTGCTAGTCTCATCCTGAAGAGCTATGCTAGCCTGATGAGAACAAACCGGATTGGGGGCTTACCGCTGGCACAGAGGTGGTGGGCTCAAAGTGGGGAAGATAGTGCTGCCCCAACAGCTCCAGCGGAGTGACTTGTATGCCCGCTCTGTTGCTCCTACGGCTGGCACCAGCCAAGCTCCATGGTTAAAGAGCATCTTGGCAGCATTCTGGCCAGATGAGAACAGTGCTAATGGGCTGAGAATCCCAGTTCAGCGCTCTGCAGAGAGCGCAAAGCATTCCAGCAAAGGAGGGGCAGGGGGCCAGAGCTACAAGCCAGCCATGGGGGGTAGGAGTGAGATGTTTTGGGAACAAACTGAGGATGACAGTGGGGTGTGGGGTTAGATCACAGAAGTCCCCCGGTGTGCTGATCATGTTGCTGATGCTGGCCTTCCTGCTCTCTGAGGCTCCTCCCCACCCTGTTCTGCTGGGCCAGAAGCTTTGGTCTCCTCATGCCAAGGCACAGAGTTGGGGTTACTGCTCCCCTGCAGAACAACACAGACACTGAGTCACCTCAGCTCTGGGTGGGCTCCGCACCCAGGAAATCAACCCCCCAAAGGAACCCAACCCCCTGACAAATCCGTCTTCCCCGGCATAAAAGTTTTACACAGAGAAAGCTCATAAGGTCAGTCCCCTCTTTGATCAACAAAGGGATGTGCCCAGGGGTTGCTCCCTCCCCAAGTAACAGTTATTCGCGCAGGGCTTGAGGATAATAAACAGAAGTGTTTTTATTAAGTGTAAAAAGTAGTATTTAAGTGGCTGCAAGTGAAACCAGTCGGATCACACTAAGTTACAAAGTTAAAATCCTAATCCACTAAGAAACTTGTTACATGCAAATTCTTACCCTCACAGTTGTTCTACTCCTCTCTTTCCAAGCTACGCTGCCTTCTAGCTTGGGTATGAGCCTTCACCCTGTTTAGTCTTAGATAGTACGTGGGGAGGTCTCCTGGCATCTGGCAACGGCCGCTTTTGTTTGGTGCCCTTTTGCCCCAGATGGGAATTCTTCGTGCCCAGGTCAGACTTTTCTTACCTTCAGTGCAGAATGGGTTTCAGCATCAGGTGGCCTGGCATGACCGACCATGATCCTGGCTTACAGAAAAAACAGGGCCATTCACGTTTTGGCTTGAATGGTTGGCTTGACTACTGAGCCATTAAGAATTATAAACAGATCCACACTTCATCTTTCCAACTTCACATCCAAGAGTGGTACAGGCACAAAAATGAGATCTACAGATTCAACGGATTTCAACCTTTAAAGTGACATGTCACATTATCTGGTTTTTGCATAAAGCGCCTTAGAGTTATGCATTCTCCTATTCATAAGCCAGAGGGTGGGGGTAGTGCATACGGTTTGTGATGTGCAACTCTCCTCTGCTCTTCTAGGTGGAGTATGTGATCAAGTGTGACATGTCGGCATTACAGCGGGTGTTGTACAGACACATGCAGGCCAAGGGAGTGCTGCTTACCGATGGCTCAGAGAAGGATAAAAAGGTGCGGTAATAGGGCTCTGCTTTGGTACTTGCTCTCCCTGCATTGACCTGCAGCAGGGCTAAAAAGTAGTTCATCGATGGGGCCCGTTTCCCCGTCGGGTTTGTTCCCACGCTTGCTGCCAGTCACATTGCTGCGACAGTGCTAGGGGGATTCTTTTGTGGAGGTAAGCACCTACATCCGCTTGGCTTTCAGAGGTGCCTAGGTTGTACTTAAAGTACTGCATGGGATCTTTCGCAGGGGGATAAGGCAAAATGCCACATCTATTGGTAATACATTTATCAATCAATACTCTATCATATGCATATGATATATTGCGCAAACAAGCTTGTTACCAACTAGTTGCTCCCCCTAATTTCATGGTCATGTGAGTTAGGTGGGGGAGGGGTGGAGCCAGGTGTCTGCCGATCCAGATCGGTGCTCCGATGTTGACAAGATGAAACAATCGTAACTAGCTAATTTGGCGCCTGAGGCCAGACCGTCCTTGGTGCGGGCGGGAGTGCTGATGTGGCGCGAGGCACGAGCGAAGACAGCGCAGTAGCTGTCTTTTCTGCACCCCCTCAGCTCTGTGCCCGAGGCAAATGCATCATTCGCCTTGCCCTTGTTACTGCCCTGAGACAAAAACCCGGAGTCCTCCTGCAAGACACCTTAGATTTAGAGCAGCTTCCCTCTCCTACAAGTCTATACCAGTTAATTGCCCTGTGCATATGCAAAATCTGTGTGCTGTTGGCTGGCTAGGTCAGTCATCTGTGGCGGCTTCTTCTGCAGTGTCCTCGATGCTGCCACATTCCTTTTCAAGGGGAGGTGCCTGCCTCTGGCTCCCAGGGCTGTCAGTATGTCTAATCTTTCAGTGAGCCCGCTTGACAGGTCCTGCTGGCCTTGGCTCTGGCTCCCATCTCCTCCCCAACTGTTGTAACTGCTAGAGATTCCGGTCTTCCATGCCTCATCTGTTCACATCTCAGTCATTCAGCAGAGCAATCCCAACCAGAACAGATCTCTCCCCTTTTACTGAATGAAGACATGACTATAATATTATACCAAAACTTAATACAAAGTTGCTATATAAAAAGACTTAATACAAAGTTTCTGTATAGAAGGACTCCATACAGAGTTATATATGGAAAGACAATACAAAGTCCTATGCAAAGGGTACAGAGTTAGAAGAAGATGCCCTGATACAGAGATTTATCTACACCTAGGTGCTTGCTGTGCTTTGGGAAATCCCTTGAATGCATCTGGCACTGGCTCTCTGTAAGATGAGGCCTGGTCTAGACGTAAAGCTTAGCTGTGGTTAGGATTAGGATGTGAAAAATGCACATCTCTGAGTGCTGTAACTGCTAACCTAGGCCCCAGTGTAGACACATCTAGGTCAGTGGCAGACAGCTTCAGTCATGGGGGAGTTCCTACAGTGACCGCAAATCCCTTCTGTCCTGGAAGTCTGTCCACCCTGCGGAGTACATAGCTACGCCCCATGCCACCGGTAGTGTAGACATGAAGCAGAGGCAGTGTGCGCTTCTGCCCCATTACTGTAACCTAAACCTGTGGGGAGGTCTCCCAAGACGGCCCAGAAGGGGGTGCCATAAAGGGGGCTGCGGTTAATTGTTAGGAATTTTGCACCACTTTGGATATCACAGATCTCTGGACAGCTGGCAGTAGCTGGTTGGGCCAGATTTAAAATGAACTGTTCCCTCTTCCAGAGCCTGCCTCTCCCCCGAGTTTTACAATTCCTTTATTCCTTGCAGAAGGGGATTTTGAGGGTTCTTAACAACTGGAAGTTCACTTCATGAGCAATGGGTTACATGGACAGTTGTCTAGCTCAGTGGTTCTTATTCAGGGTCTGGGGCCCCCAGAGGCAATGTTCCATCCATGTGTGGAATAACTTTGTGCATCCAGGCACCGCCAGTAGACACAAACCCTACCTGTGGGTGCTGACCAGCTGAGTGGCCGCACAGCTTGCAGGGAGCACTGCCTGGGGCGGCCACGAGTAGGTTTTAGCAGGTCTGTCAAGCAGGGCCAGCATGAGACTTATTCTGGCCCATGGCATAGGACTGTAACCCAGGGCCACGAGTCCCGCTGCCCAGAATTGAAACGGGGGGGGGGCCCAGGCAACTGCCCCGTTTGCTACCCACTAACACTGGTCCTGGCTTTTATATTCGGACAATCAGTTGTGAGTTGTTATAGCATGTTGGGGAGTCCCCAAAGGAAAAGGTTGAGAACCCTGGTCTAGCTGTTCTGGGCAGCTCATGGCAGCGGGGAGGGGGGAATCGGCCTTGCTAGTGTGTGGAGAAGGTTTTGGAGTCGTTGGCTGGGTCCGTCTCCTAAAGTAGCAGCCCTGAGACTAGATCCGTGTGTCGTTATTGCTGAAAACTGTGTGAAGATGCCTCCCGGGTCCCTTCCGTGCTCTGAGCTGTTTGCTGTCACAGCTGCTAAAGCTCCCGGGCACGACAAATCCGAACAGTTCCGCCTTTGTCCTCGACCGTGCCCATCCGCCAAGAGTGTAGGGCACCCTGACGGCAAGTGTGGGTGCAGCAGGGTCTCAGCTTTCCCTTCCACAGCTTTGAAAGGGGCCCATTGGTAATCCTGGTTTTATTTGCACAGGGCAAAGGTGGTACGAAAACCCTGATGAACACGATCATGCAGCTGAGGAAGATCTGTAACCATCCGTACATGTTTCAGCACATAGAGGTAATGGGGACAGTGTCGCCAAGGGAGGATCTGGACCCTCGTGCACACGGATCCCGTGTTGTGTAAAACGAGGGCTATGTAAAGCAAGCATGTTTGGGCTGCTGGCGGGTCGGGTTCCAGGGCAGCACTGTAGCGCTCCTGTGTCTCCCCCAGAATATTCCCCTGCAGCCTCCAGCGTTAGCCTAGCAGCCAGTGAGAGTCCAGGGAAGTGATAGCAATTGCAAATGGCACAGTAAGGCTCATTGTCTTACTGGATGCAGCCTCTGCTCATAGGCAGCAAGGCAGATGTTCCGCTCGTAAATCCGTGGGATCCTCTTCCAGCCTCAGGTGCCCCCAGAGAGATGTTTTATGACTTTATTCCTGCGCATTCTTTCCAGGCCTTCAGGCACCCATTGGATAGCTTGTGAATTAAGCTGTTGCCATTTGTGCTGAGACTGCTGTCCATGTGAGCAATCAAATGGCCGATCCCAAACTTGATGTGCAGCTGTGTGGTGGGGGTATCTGCCACCAGGCTCACCAAAGTATCTCGGTGTTACGCTGGACAGGAGTTAGACCTTTCAGCAGCACCCCGAGAATGTCAGGTCTGGTCACGCTGATCAGAAAACTGGCCGGAACATCATGGGGCTGCAGTCTGTGGAGATACAAACAGCACCAATTGCTTTGGTATAGCCTGCGCCTGAATACCGTGTGCCAGTGTGGTCTCCTTGCGTAATGCCATGTGCCTTGTGTCAGGGACGCGCCAATCGATTCCGGTCGCACATCTGGCCTCCACAGACAAGAACTGCTCAGACATCTCGCTCTTAGCCTAGGATCCCGCTGTGTGGTGACAGGAGGAATCCACCAGAGACAAGATTAAAATCCCACAACCCTCTATGGAAACACTCTTGCACCCAGCTGAGGCTCTGTGGAGATCATTTCAGCTTGTCATTGACCCTGCTGAAGAACTGCCAGGTTTTGATTTGTCAGATGGACGCAGGCCAGATGGCATCAGGACTTCAGTGGGCAGCAGCAGGCAAAAAAGCGAACCGAACATTGGGAATCAAGAAGACAGGGATAAAGAAGAAGACAGAAAATATTCTGTGGCCTCTCTATATAACTCCATGGGATGCCTATAGTAAGATGAAGGCCTATGACATAAGCCAGTAAATCTGCCTAACCACAGTGCCTACATCTCAAAAGAAAGCTCTTGGAATTGGGAAAGGTTCAGGAAAGGGCAAAGACAAATGAAGAGGGTGTGGAACAACTGCCGTATGAGGACAGAGTAATGAGACTGGGACTTTCAGTCTGGAAAAGAGACGGCGAAGTGGGACGTGGTAGTGAGCTGTAAAATCATTATCGAGTGTGGAGAGTGAACAAAGAAGAGTTATTTACTCCTCACAACACGAGAACTA
>JANRFK010002741.1:6005260-6021187 GCA_030068395.1 Apalone spinifera | reverse complement strand
GGGGGTACAGATGGTGGGGGGGGGATGGAGGAAGGGGGCACAGATGGGAGGGGGTGGAGGAAGGGGGCACAGATGGGAGGGGGTTAGGGGGTACAGGTGGTGGGGGGAGGGGGGAGGAAGGGGTATGGGCAGTCAGGGCTGGGGGCAGGGTGTAAGGGCGATGGGGTGGAATGAGCATGTGGAGGAAGTGGTTTGCGCTGTGGGGGCTGGGACTGAAGGGAGCTGGGGGAGAGGTCTGGAGCGTGGGGGAAGGGGATGTGCTGCGGGTGAGGTGGGAAGAGGGTGTCCTAGGCTGCGAGGGCTGGTAGTAATGGAGCAGAGGGGTTAGAGTCTGGCAGAGGCGTGCTTTGTAGGTGTTAGAGGGGTTGAGGGTCTTTGATGTGGCAGGTGGGTGAAGGGCTGGTAAAAGCTGTGGAGAAGAGAGGCTAAGGGAAAAGGCGCAGGAAGGTGAGGGATCCCCTCTCCAAGGTGGCCTACTCCTTTCCCCCATGGGAGTAGGACTCTCACTTCTGTCACCAGTTGCAGAAGGTAAGAATTCTTTTGCATTGAGCTTCAGGATTTTATGGTCCATACCGAGGTTGTTAGTCTGGGTCTCACGTCATGCATGTGGAAGAGGGAATGGCCAAGCCCCTGGGTCTGTTCTCTGGCACGTAGCCAGCAGAGAGCTCTGCTTAGTCCTCCCCTGTTTCTGATTGCAGCACCTATTGGGATCACATTTGTAGTCCCACATGAAATGGGGATGTGTTATGGGGTGGCCCTCCTTAATTCTGGGGCTTTCTCCATTTTTTCAGTATGACTCTCCCAAAAGGAGAAGGCTGGCAATATTAATCCATCAACCACCTGAGGACAAGGATATCTAACTCAATGGGGCAATAGGGCCATGATGTCCCCATGTATCCCAACTTCTGCAGGTGTCCCTTATTCTGACTAGTGGAATGCTATAAAACCCCAGAGCCATGGGCCACTAACTGAGCTGCTCAAACAAGTTTGTCACACATACAGAGTCTACACATGAGGCACCCAACATCTGGGGGACAGTGGTAACGCTTCCCACTGGAATTGTGGAGCAGATTAGCATCTTTTTCAGCTAGGCAAACAACCACTGCGACTCATGACTTCTTTTCCTCACACTATAGAGGAAGCAGCATAAATGCTGACAACTCAGTCACAATTCAGATGAACAGTGGCATTTTGCTAAAGGAATTTCTAAGTTGAAAATGTCTATATACCTTGCTCTGTTTCGTGGGCACTGGTGGCTGGATATAGTGGTGAAATGTGGTCTCTGCTAACATGCAGGGAAATCCTGCACTAATTTTGCCCCTGCCAGGAGGTAGAGAGATGCTGGTGATTTGGCGATGTTTTATTCTAATTTTCTTCCCAACTTTTAGGTGTATCTTTCTGCAGTACTAAAATCTTAGAATATTAATGCATCTGTTGGCTGCTTCAGTATAAAACTGAGCTTAAGTTTGGGAAATGTATTTCTAAATTATTACATCCTTGGATGCTTTGTAGCTATCCCAAGACTGGCCCTTGAAATTTGATTTTGAAAGTGAGAATATTAATTTTTTTGGAGTGCAAGGGGCAAAGCTCCCTTTGTTAAAAAGTGAAGGATCCCCAAACTGAAACAAATGTGCAGCCTTAAAATTAGGAATAGGTTTGTTTTTAATAAAATGAAGCGGATGTATAGGATGGTATTATGGACTAATAGAGATACAAATTCTTTAATTTCTGTGTATCTGGCTGAAATCCAGTCCTGCTTGATAGCTAACAAAAATGCTTGCCATCTAATGATGTAGCTGGGCTAGGGAGTTGGGGAGCAGGTGTGCACTCAACTTCTCTCAATAGTAATGGCAGTTTTAAAAATGTCATTAAAAATCACACCCTATACTTGGTGAAAGCCCTAATGTAGACCCAGTTATGCCAACACAGAAATACTTTCCCAGGATAGCGTCTTTTCTTTGGAGAGCTATGCAAGAAGTCCCCACACAAGCACTCTTAATCTGCCTCTCCACTAGTTTGAAAGTAGAGCCCTACAAGACACTTTTTAATCCTGCTCCTGTCCACTCCGACCCACTCCTGTTTCTTGATTTATTTATTTTTTTATCCTGCTCCCAGCTGCTAAAACCTTAAATTCCCCAAGACACATTCCCCTGTAAAACTCGACCACCCTGTCAATGGCACTGTCTATGTAGATAGTAAAGGAGTTCAGACATACATTTTACCATTTAAAGAACAAAAACAAACCTTGCTTAAACCATTTTGTTCTTTAGTGTTTCCCCACAACTTACCACCACCCACTCCCACCTGCAACAAAGTAGATTTTACATGTTCCCAGCATTCCCTGTAAACTGCGCTTGTGTGGCCACTCAGGAGAAATTCCAGTGCTGGCCAGCTGATTAGCAGACTCCCACCGCTAGGTTTTTGTTCCTGCTGGTGGTGCACATCCCCATATACCTTGTGCATGATAAAAACATTTATGCCACACATGGATGGAAAAGTTTAGAGGGGACATTGCCTGTCCCCGCTGTTAAGGCAGCAAACCTGCAGAATCCATCCCCCTGCAAGGCTGTTTGCCAGGATGGGTATCTTGTAACTGTCCCAGCAAACCTTTTTCGGTAGAGACTAGGCTAGGTGTTGGTCCTCTTTTCAGTGAAAAGGTGTGCGCAGCTCACTGCCACCGCAGATCAATTGGCTTCCTCACCAGAAGGGCAAAGTGTTGAATGGGCCATGGAGACTGAACTGTCCTCTGCCCCCAGAGAAGTGTCCCTCCAGGTCACTTGAGAATTGCAGTTCTTCTGGGCAGGGATAGCCCTTGTGAATCGCACAGCAGCAAGCTTACTGTCGGCACTTAACGGTAATTACTAGTAATAGTGGATGACACACATTGCTGGGGGCGTTGTAGGGAATTGTGCCTTGCTGTTGGACTGCCCTGGCTGCACTTGATTTGGCTGGGTAGAGAAATCTTTGACCTCCAGTCCTGTCAATTTTGCACCTTTTATGAACACGATAAAACTGACTTATCTGCCAATACCCAAGCACGGGATTTTCTCTGTCCTGCAACAGCTGAGCACATCACCATGTCCTCTACTGTCTTCAGGTGCCTGTGGTGGTGTCAGCTCCTGTTGAGCAGAATCCTAAACTTGAGTTGCAGCAGGTAAATAAACAAGGGAGCTACTTCTAAAAATCAGTTAAAACTGGTGTTAATGCAGTGTTAAGGTTGTGAATTTAAATGGGAAATACAAAATGTAATCATATGGTAGGCTTAATTCTATCCTAGTGAATCTTAATTGTACACAATCTAACTAGTAATTGAAAGAATGCATATTAATATTGTTAGTGACTATACATAAGTTACACCTTTGTTCTGTGTACGCAAGTTCAGATTCTCAGAAAAACGCTATTGCAATGCTTGACTTCTTAATTAAAATTTGCAACCTTAATGTTCTATTAACAATTTTTTTTTGCATTTAATTTCCTAAGTTTAATGGAAGGGAAGACCGTGTCTCAGAGTTGTGTACGCTCATGGTCATATAAAAGTAATGCATGTGCACACTTAATAGACACAAGTGTATACTGATGCTTCCAGGGAGCTAGCTGGAGTGTGAGAAATTTGAACTGGGCGTGAGCTAACAGTTCTGCATACAAGAAACACTTTTGTGACCCCCCCACATCCTGAATGAGACAAAGTCTGTCTCAGCTGGTGTTCAAAAGTGGACTCTTAGCTAGTGAAATTTGCTGCTGTACATTCTGTTTCCACACTCACGTTATTTGGAGTTGATGGGTTCTTGACTGGGGGCTGTATGTCTGGTAGGTATACAGATTGGAGGTACTGCCACTTGAGTTACATCTGAACAGAAAGCAAGAAGGTACATTTATAATGCGTTTTTAAAAGTGGTATTTTTGCATAAAATTTCACATTTTGGCTGAAATAGAAGTACAGAACTTTCAGCCCCGGGGAGGTGTTTTTCAGAAAGTGTAAGCACAAGAGTTATTAGTTCATAGTAGTTGCAATTTTTCAGCTTTAATAGTGTTTGCTACATGCAACTATTATAATAAATGTCATTAACTTGATACATAGACCTAGGCTAGAGCATATCTTTTTAGTGCTGTAATAACATGCTAGTCCTTGCTTAGCTTAAGTGTGGTTGTTTAATGTAGTCATCTGAGCTGTGTAGCCTGGTCTAGGACTCTTTAAATGGCATTGCCGTGTATTGTGTGGGATATTTAATGGATTCAAGGTCCTAGGGCTTGAGAATACTTTGCCTTTGCTAATCCAATTGCTTTTTATTTTCCCCATTGTTGCTAATTTCTGGCAGGATTTTCCCTTTGGTAACTGTATGATGCCACCTGCTTTCTTTTCAGATAGCGGCTAAAATTGGGGGTGATGCAGCTACCACGGTGAACAACAACACTCCAGACTTTGGGTTTGGGGGTCAGAAGAGGCAACTGGAAGATGGAGGTACTGCAGGGAGTTCGTTGTCTCTCTTTGAACGGCGCCGTTATGCAATAGGAGTGCTGGGCCTTGGTGATCCTTAGCACTTTGTACTTTCCTCTGTAGATCTGGGGGGGCTTTGCAGCAGATCCCTATTTACAGCTAGCACCTCTAAACCAGGCACTCTGAGCCATTGGCTGCGCTCGGAGTTACCCCCGTGTCGCTGCACTCCTAGTCGACTCCCCTCGCTGCCCGAATCCAGGGCCCCCTCTGATGGCAGCACCTGCCGAAGTGCCTGTTGATTGTTAAATGTTCTGAAGGCTTTCTTAGTGAGGATGTACGTAGCTCGCATCTAGCCCCTCGTACTTTGGGCTGCTCTTCTGTGTCACGTGCCAACCTTGGAGAAGGGAGGCTGCCTGTAACTACTAGAAAGAGATTGGCTTGAATCTAATCTACTCCCTTGTCTTTTAAACAGACCAGCCAGAGAGCAAGAAACTGGCTGCTCAAGGTGACTGTAAGTACAGCTTCTGTTAAAAGGGATGGGAAAAATAACTAGACAGTACCTGGGGATGTTCTGTTTAGCCATCTGTAAAGCCCGCCAATAACTGCTGCTCACCTGGAGGGATCATTTCACATGGAAGCTGAGAAAATGAGTGGCTGGGGTGATAGATGGAGGAGGAAGATTTGCATTAGAAATGTATAGGAACTTGTTAATCTGGTGGGATCTTTATCTCCCTTAAAGTTTGCCTGGATAATGATTGACTGACTGATTTTTGGCTTTATGGCACTGTTCTGCATTCCAGTACATGATGTCATAACCCAAAACCTCTCCTGGTTTTTCTTTCCAGCAATGTCTGCTCAACTTGGACCGATTCATCCTCCTCCCAGGTAATTGCCACCTTCACCCTCTTCCCCCACCCTCAGTCACGATGCTTGTGAGCTTGAACTGCACGTTCAGGACCAAGTTAGTGACCCCTCTTGAACTTCAGACATCTGCAGAGGGCAGCAGTTGGGGTGCCCTGAAACTGGCCAAGCTGCTCTGCTCAGATGTGAGGCTTACCCTTGGAGTCGTGTGACATGCCATTGGGGAGACTGGTCACTCCTGGCATGTGTGCGCCTTGTTGGTAGTGAGGGGCGTGCTTCTTGGCCACCAGTGCGGTACTTCTAGCTCTTGTGCAGCCTTTGCATTAGGTTTCATAGCTTTGGCTTCTGTAAAGCCGGCGCATTGTGTGCACACACCGATGCGGTGGACTCCAGGACATGTGACTAGCTTGCCATGTGTAACCCTGACACTTGCGCAGCTCCTAGACTGGTGCCAATTGCTCAGCCACCCTCCAGTGTGGCCCAGCAGGACAAGGAAAGCCCTTTCTCTTGTTTCTGATCGCTGCAGGTGAATATAGGTTCCTTTTTTGTTACCCTCCCACTCCTCACTTTAAGCCGCTGACCGTTTCCCTTTGCAGGTCTACAGTGACTGAAGAGTACAGAGTACCTGATGGCATGGTGGGACTCAGTGAGTATTAGGCAGGGAGTGGCCTGCAGTTGCTTTAGTGAAAGGCTTGTACTATTTCCTGAACTTCACCAATACCTTCCTGGCTTCCCCATGACAGTCACGGAGCTTTCTGCAGAAAAGCTCAGTTCTGTGCTCTGTTGCCCTTCCTCGTGTTGGGTGACAGCTCTCCGAGGTCTCGGACTCCCACTTGAGTCTTATCCTGACGCTCTGGCAGTTCTGATGTGGTACTTGTGCCAGCCAGGGGAGAGTCAGGGTGGAACATGTTGGTATTTTGAACATTGAGGCTCGGACTCCCTGCTTTAAATGGTAGGGATTCGATATTGTGGGCAACTTCCTAGCCAGGTGTGTTGTCACCGTGGTGGTTGGCACTTCCATTGTGCACTGAGGTTGTGGCCTGTGAGCAGTGGCACGGGTTCCCAGGAGCGTTGTCAAAGGCTCTGTGTTTCTCTCCCAGGGAAGAGGGGACGTTCAGTCTTGTCTGTCTGATCTGAGAAGCAGTGACTGGCTCTGACGAGAGTCCAGGCCTGTGCCAGAAGGAATGGTGGCTGTAACAGGGAGCTTGGTGCGAAGCAGGAGGAAACTGGGCTCCGTGGCGCATAAGACCTGTGCCCAGGAAACGGCTGATTTCCAAGATGCGGTTCAGTTGGCTTGGCTTTCTGAGCTTTGAGGCTAGAGGAGGAGTTGGCGAGTTGGGATGCACCAAACTCCTTCAGAGGCGTCTGGTTCCTTTAGGCTGCCCTGGCCCTGTGGCGAGGGTCTTTCTGAGACTCTTAACTAGATGGACTGTTGGAATCTGTTGCTCATCTTTTCCCTTCTGACGCCCACAAACTTGCTTGGGGCACTGAGCTGGAGCCCTGGATTCTGATCTTGCCCGCTGCCTCAGTTTTCCCTCCTCTAGAAAGGGGATAATGAAACTCGCTCGCCTCTGTAGGGCTCACTGAGGCTCATGGACGAAGTGCTGCATGTTCCCTGCAAAGGCTAAAATCACCCTTTGACCGACAGTGTCGGGGGGCCTACCACTACCTTGTGTTCGATCCTTTTCACTGTTCCTCCAGCAGAGCGTAAGGCAACTCTCATCTGCATGGAGATGGATGGGGCTCTTAAATGGCTTTCTTTTTCAAGTGGTTGCCAATGAATAGCCCATAACTGAATTACGGGAAGTGTTTTACTTTGAGACGGGCCTTGTAGGAACATTGCCTCTCCCTGCGGCAAGCGGCATTCCTTAGTGGTTCTTCTCCTTTCCTTTTTTTCCAGTTATAGGCAGAGGCGGTGAACAGATCAACAAAATCCAGCAGGACTCTGGCTGCAAAGTACAGATATCGCCAGGTACGGGCGGGTGCGCCGTGCAGCAGCTTGGCAGAGTGCTCGTGCTAGACGGGTCCTTGGGAGTGTGAATTCATCCCTGGCCCCTTCCTTTGAGGGGGAATGTATACTGGCGAGTGTAATTGCCCCTGTGAGCAATGGCTGTGGTAGATTCTGACCCTCTGGTAGAAGTCATTGGGCTCTGTGGGAGTTCCTGGGTGGGGTTCTATGCAGTCGGTACTCTCCATGCTCCCTTCTAGTCTCAAATCTCTGACGGGGAGTGCTTCGGGCATTGAGCGTTCCCTGGGAATTTTGGGCTGTTTGGGGAGCGTCCGTGGTCCGGTGGCGAATTGGACCGCTCTGGCCAAGCCTGGGACACGGTGAGCGCTCTCGTGTACGACTAGCGATGCCGGCTAAATACCACGGGTCGCTGATCCAAAGTGGCAATGCCAGCGGCACCAGCCCGTGAAGGGCGTGTCGAGCCATGGGGCGCAGTGTGGGTCTGCTTAGAGAACTTGGCTGTCGCAGAGCAGTGCCTCTTCAGATCTCGGCCCAGTTAGTTCGGCTAACTGCGCCATGGCACCTGGATGGTCTTCTGAACTCCGGCCTAGTTGACAGGGAGTGGAAGCATGAGCAGATCTGTAGAGGTTCCTGGTGCCGTGCCCATGGGGCCCGTCATTTACCGCGGTCTTCTCCTGCAGACAGCGGCGGCTTGCCAGAGCGGAGCGTCTCTCTGACTGGGTCCCCGGAATCTGTCCAGTGAGTAAAGACTCTGGTTTGCCGTGGGCTTCGGTGTGGATTGTGCTCGGGTCCGTCAGGCAGGGATTCGGTGCTGAGCTTTGAGCTCAGAGCTCCAGAGCTTGCTGGCAAGTCCCTGCTGGAGGTTCTCGCCTGTCCCCTACCTTCTGCCGGAGTCCTGCGGCTCTTAGTGGCTTTCTTTCCCTGCCTGCAGGGAGGACGAGGGCCTTGTCAAATTGGTGGGGAAAGACCTTAGAGAAAATTCATAATCCCTCCCCTTTCCAAATAGTGAAATTCTGAGCAGGCGGTTTGTAAGCGAAGGGACTCAGGCTCTTGTGATGAGGGCAGGGTTTGGCCATAGGACGTGGAGCCAAAATGCCCAGTTGTAGGCACGGCAGGTAGGTGCTATCACTCGGGGCTCTTGCTGCTAACAGCAGTGTCCACTGGTGGGTTAGGGTGTAGCAAAAGCAGCTCTGGGTGGAGGGCACTGTGGCAGCTGGGCCTGTCTCCTTGGCTGGCAAACGACCTCAGGAGCAGGCGGGGCGAGGCCGTGTGAGCATGTGGCCCGCAGGGTCGGGCGCGCACGGACAGATGGCGTTTTATGTAGCCCAGGGCGCACGCATGGCTGAAGGGGGCCCCACCTCCTGCTCACCATGGCTGCTGTTTCTCTGCCCCTCACAGAAAAGCAAAAATGCTGCTGGATGATATTGTGTCCCGGGGCCGCGGGGGGCCGCCCGGACAGTTCCACGACAACGCCAACGGGCAGAATGGCACAGTGCAGGAGATCATGATCCCCGCTGGCAAGGCGGGGCTGGTGATCGGCAAAGGCGGGGAGACGATTAAGCAGTTGCAGGTAAGGGCTCGGAGCTGCCCCGGCTGCGGGCCGCCGCGCGGTTAGGGCAGGGTGCCAGAGCCCCCCTTTCCTCCTCTTTCCTGGCTCTCCCTGCATCACTGCTCTGCCTCTTGAGCCGTGGCTCTTGTGGCTTCTTCTCCTTGCCCACCTAGAGGCTTGTGCACCAGGGCCGCCCTGGCTCCCTCCAGAGTCCTGTGTCGCTAGTGTGCTGTGTCCAGCTGTGCCCTGTTGGCTCGGGCAGGGGCTCCGTAACATCCATCGCACGCCCCTTGGCCTGGGTGCTGCTGTGCCAGGCCTTGTGCCGCGCCGATGTCCCCAGCCAGGAAATGCTCACCTACCCCGTGCAGACTTCACCAGCCCTGGCACGCCTAGAGGCAGTTGGGCTTAGCCTGGCCCCTCCGGCCCTGCTTAAGTGCAGCAGAGCTAGGGCGCCCTGAGTCACGTGGGCATCAGCCAGGGTGCAGGGAGTCCTGCCCAATCGGCATGTGTGCGGGGAGCTTACGAGCTGGGAGCGTAACTCGCTGGCAGTAAGACCCTGGAGATCCCCAGGTCCACATCCAGCTAGGGCCTCATGCCGTGAGCAGTGACGCTTCAGGGCTGCTCTCCGTTGGTCAGTGCAGCGGCTGTGGGGCTGAGTCTGGAGACCATGGGAATGGTCAGTGGGCAAGTCTGGTGCCTTCTGCCCCCTGCACCCCCGTCAGAGCTGCGGTTGGCGCAGGCTGTGGCAGGTGCATGGCAGGCTATCGCTGGAGCTCTCCAGCCTCGCCTGCCCCCTGGCTGACGTCTTCCCTTCTCCCTTCTCCTCACTGCAGGAGCGAGCGGGCGTGAAAATGATTTTAATCCAAGACGGTTCCCAAAACACCAATGTAGATAAGCCCCTTCGGATAATTGGAGACCCGTACAAAGTCCAGGTGAGACAGCCGGGCTCCCCCTGGGAGCGTGTGTGCGCAACCATCTGTGTGGGGAGCCACCGCAGGAGGCAGACAGCCTGCGCTTTTGTCGGTGGGGCGTTGTCCGTGGTGAGGGCTTGTGAGTGGTAGAACGGGGTTCTCGTTACGTGATCCCTTCAGTGCAATAGCTCTCAACGTTTCCAGAATGCCATCCCCCTCTCTGGAGTCTGTCGTCGTGTGTAGCCCTGAGTGTACCTCCCTAACAGCCACTTGTTTCGTGATACGAGCCTTTAGTTCATACTGATTTGGCTAGTGCTTTTTATGTAGCCTGTTGTAAAACAAGGTAGATATTTGGATGGTTGCTGTACCCGCTGGAAGACCTCGGCGTACCCTGCATGCAAACCTCCGCTTTAGTGGTGAGTGGTTACCTGCCTTAGGGCTGTTCCAAAGTGGGCAGCTTTGGTTTGAGCCTTTTAAATGTCCTAGCACGTCACTTGGCTCTCCCCGGGGCACCCAGAACACGCCCCACGTTCCAAATGGCCTTGCGCACGTGCCTCCCCCGTGAAACCACTCTGGGGCCAGCTGCAGAACCTTGTTTAGGACAGGAAGTGAAGAGTCAGACTGGGACCAGGGCTGTTGCATGCCTGATGGGATGTACCTGGGAGCGTGCATGCCAGGCTTGGACAGCTGTGACTTTCCTGGAGCACTGAGATCTTTCTGCATGGGGCCTTGGGGTCAAAGCCACTCACTGGTGGTGCCCGCACATCTAATGGAGGAATTCTTGTGGTCCAGTGAGCCTCAGTGCTGCTTGCCTGGGGAGCCAGGCCTGCAGCACGGGGGTCACTGGCCCCCGGCTCATCTTGCCATGTCTTGTTTGCAGCAAGCATGTGAGATGGTGATGGACATTCTGCGCGAACGTGACCAGGGCGGCTTCGGTGACCGAAACGAATACGGTTCCAGGATCGGTGGAGGAATAGATGTAAGACCAGTTTGGCGCGTGAGTTTGTTTCACTTGGGGATAATGGTCCCCCGGTCTGCTTGCTGCTGGTTCTGTCAAGGGAGGATGCTGTGTAGTCTGACAGTAGGGGGCAGCACTCGCCAAAAAACCCATTGGCCTAGTGTCCTGAGAGTGACTTCCTGTTCTCCGGTTAATGTGGCTCCTGCCCCTCGCTCAGGTCCCTGTGCCCAGGCATTCTGTCGGTGTGGTGATCGGCCGCAGTGGAGAGATGATCAAGAAAATACAAAACGATGCTGGCGTTCGGATACAGTTCAAACAAGGTGAGAGGCCTAAAGAGCTCGCCTCTTCCCTTTCCCCCGAGTGTCCCTGCAGACCCATTGCCTGCCCGGCGAAGCCTCATGATTGTCGCCTGCCAGACTGTGTTGGGTTCCACAGTGCCCTCAGGGGACTTCTTCCTGAAAGCCAAGAAGACAGATTTTTTTCCTTGGGGAAAAAGCCGTAGAATTTCCCATCCTGTCTCACGGGTGAAGGGCTCAGCAAAGAATCCTCTTCTCTCCCCCCCCCCCCCCCCCCCCCCCCCCCCCCCCCCCCCCCCCCCCCCCCATGACGGCTAACAGCCCAGTGCATTAAGCAGAGTGGGATGGAGTGGGGGCAAGCAGCAGGTATCAGCCACTTCCGGAGGTGGGTAACCTGGCTGGGGGGACTGGTGGTGGACCTGGGATGGCCAATCCTGTGCTCTGGGCAGTTAAACAGCGGGCAGGCTTTGCTCGCTCTTCGAGAGGTGAATGAACCACACAATGTGGGACAAAGTGACCGTACCTACTTCTGACGGATTGGAAGTGTCACCTGCCCTTGGACCCTGCTCCTGTGTTAAGGAAACCGGTCCCGTGCCAGCGTCCAAGGCAGACACACAGCACCGTAGCCTGGTCTGTGCTGTCCAGGTAGTCATCGTCTGGAATGGTCCTCTGGCTGTCCAGGCCTTGTCCCCGTGGCCCCTGAGGTGTGCCGGGGGTGTGTGGCAGAGATGCTGCTAACGTCCGTTGACGCTGCCGTGAACACCATGGAAAAACTTGTCCACTGCTAACACGGTGTTCTGGCGCCTGGCAAGATCCCTGCTCTCAGAGTCGGGTTTAGCAGTGGGCGCCTTGCTTTGAGCTGGCTCCTGTGCTTGTTTCAGATGATGGGACGGGTCCAGAGAAGATTGCCCATATTATGGGGCCCCCAGACAGGTGCGAACATGCTGCCCGGATTATAAACGACCTCCTGCAGAGCCTTCGGGTAGGTAACGCCGGGATGCCCTGCTCCGGCATGCTGCCCTGGGAGAGGTCGGCTCCCCACCCAGTGAGTGTTCCTTAGTAGCCCTAAGAATAAAACCTGTGGTGCTGCTTTTCTGCTCTGTGATGCGTAAGGGGCCTGAAAAGTTGAATTTTCCTAACTTTAAACCTTAAAAAGCGGGGCTGAGATGTGTGGTTTGGGGAGCCCCAGGGCGGGAGAGCTCTGGTTCCTGCAAGCTCGTACCCCTTAACTGGAAAGCGGAGTGTTGCAAGCTGGGGCTCTTTCACCCCCAATGCGAACCAAGGGTTAGGTGGCGACTCGGAGCATGTCTACACGGAGAGCGCTGCAGTGCCACTGTGGAAACCCCTTTGTGTAGGCGCTTCCAGCCGTGCCAGAGGGAGCTGTCTGTGGGGGTAACCACCTCAGGGTCTGCTGAAGCAGTCTGTTGGCCTAGCTGCTTCTCTGCTGGGGTCAGTGGGGTTTAGCGCTGGAGCGGGGGCAGGCTGCATTTCATAGACTACTAGGACCGGAAGGGCCTCGAGAGGTCGAGTCCAGGCCCCTGCCCTCACGGCAGGACCCAGCACTGACTAGACCATCCCTGAGAGACATTTATCTAACGTGCTCTGAGATCTCTCCAGAGACGGGGATTCCACAACCCCCTGGGCAATTTATTCCAGTGTCTGACCACCCGGACAGTTAGGAACTTTTTCCTAACGTCCAACCTGAACCTCCCTGGCTGCAGTTTAAGCCCATTGCTGCTTGTCCTGTCCTCAGAGGCCAAGATGAACAAGTTCTCTCCCTCCTCCTTGTGCCACCCTTTTAAATACCTGAAAATCGCTATCATGTCCCCTCTCAATCTTCTCTTTACCAAACTCTTCAGGTGTAGGCTGGGCCACGCAGGCTTTTGGTTTCTCATTATTTCAGGTGTGGCGACTTCATACCGAAATGGCTGTCCCAGTGCAGCCCATAGTGGGGACGCAGTTAGAGTAACTCCCAGATTTTACCAGTAGTGCTAAAGGTCAATGTCATTATCCCCATTGTACAGAATGAGGGAAACTGAGGCACAAGGAGGCCTTGCCCAGTGTTGTCCAGCTGGGCAGTGGCAGAGCTAGGAATAACCCCAATGCTCCTGAGCCTCAGGCTAGTGCTATCTCCACTAGACCGCACTGCCTCCCCTGATCTGTGCTTTAGAGTGGCGTGTCTCGGTCCCTTCCTGCGGGGGCTACCTGTGCCAGCCTGTCCCCAGTATCGGGCAGACCAAGAGGGAGCGGAACAGAAATGCTGGGGAAGGATTTTGAGGGGCTCCTAGTCACTAACACTAGCTCTGTTCCCAGCCCCCCGAATGTAGAACAGGGATAGCAGGGCTGAATGCTGCTGTCTAAAGGGCCATGTTCAGGTGGCCCCTAGCTGGAGGTCACCGTGTCCACCAGAACCCACGGGGCTGCCTGACACCTGGCTTGGTGGGGGCAGCAGCGAGGGGCGATGGTCTTTGGTTCCAGTTGTCAGACCTGTTCCACCCTGCGACCCTCTCCCGGGTGGTCGCTGGGGTTCGTGACACCGCCCTGCCCTCACCGCCCGCCGCTTCCCCCCTCCCCCCCAGGAGGCTGCTGTCACCGCTCTAAGTCTAGGCACCTGACCCACCAGGCTGGCTTCCTCCCCGAGGCGCCTCGTTCCCTTCGCTTCCATTGGCATTTGCTCAGCTCCGCGAGGGGCAGCAGATTTCTGGCTCCTGTCTGTGTGCTGCTAGGCTGCTCTTGACGCGCTCGGGCCCTGTGGAGCCAGGGGCAGTCGGGTGTGCTGTGGGGCAGGTGGGAAGGGATTCGGAGGGTTTGTGGCATGGTGGTGATGTCCAGTGGTTAGAATAGGCCCTGAGCACAAGCTGAGCTCTGAGTGGAGTCTGTGACCCTGTTCAGGAATTTTGGCTAGGCCTAGAGTGGGTGTCGCCTCTTTGGAGTTGGGCCACTGACCCACAGAAAATCAGTCGGGAGCCACACAAGTGAGAAGCACAAAAAACCAAACTCCACGATCCTCGCTGACCTGGCCCCACGGGAGGGGGAGAACCCCTCACAGATGTGAGAAGCAGGGAGAAAAGATTCCCCTCATGCTCCATCCCCATTGGGGGACGAGGCGTGGCGACTCGGGGCTTACCCCCAGGGCCAGATAAACTCTTCTGGGGGGCCTGGGGCTAATAGATTCCCCCTAGGCTCGGGTAGGGCCCAAAGTGAGGGGGTCAGGAGGAGGGGGCTGCTGGCAGTGCGGGGGCTGGGCAGCTCTGAAATCACCTGGCCGGGGGCAATTGGGGCTGCCCCCAGCGGGCTGCCCGCAGTCCCTGGGCGGCATGTAGAACTGCTCCCAAATGTGCCCTGAGATGCCATCACCCCAAGCTCTGAGCCCTGCTGCTGGGGCGCCTGTGCGGGCAGAGCTCAGGGTAGGCCAGTGAGGCACGTTCCCGCAGCCTTGGATCCTCCCTGGGCGATTCCCCACCAGCGCCTGGTGGCCCTCAGCTGCCCCGCCCTCCCGAGGGCAGTGCCCGGGGTCCTTTGTGCATTGCATGTTGGGAGCTGTGGTCAGGGGGCGCTACCAGTTTTGGATGTGGGTGACTCTAGATCTCCATGGGCTTGGCTGCCAGTGGCCCGTCCCTGAGGCTGTTCTGGCTGTTGTCTTGCAGAGTGGCCCGCCGGGTCCCCCGGGCCCAGGGATGCCCCCTGGGGGCAGAGGCCGTGGCCGAGGGCAGGGTAACTGGGGCCCTCCTGGAGGAGAGATGACCTTCTCTATCCCTACTCACAAGTGTGGGCTGGTGATTGGCAGAGGTGAGTGCCCTTTCTGCCGCCTCTCCCCCTCCCGTGGCTGGCACCTCCCCGCCCGTGCTCACCTGCCCCCCTCTTCCAGGCGGGGAGAACGTCAAAGCCATAAACCAGCAGACGGGGGCGTTCGTTGAGATCTCCCGGCAGCTGCCTCCCAATGGGGACCCCAACTTCAAGCTGTTTGTCATCCGAGGCTCCCCGCAGCAGATCGACCATGCCAAGCAGCTCATCGAAGAGAAGATCGAGGTGGGGGTGGCCCCAGCTTCCCCCCCTTCCCCAGGGAAGGGCCGCTGTGCATGGAAGGCGCTTGTCACTTACGATTGTTTCCTCTCTCCAGGGCCCCCTCTGCCCAGTTGGGCCTGGGCCTGGGCCAGGAGGGCCCCCAGGCCCTGCTGGCCCCATGGGCCCGTTCAACCCAGGGCCGTTCAACCCAGGGCCGCCAGGAGCCCCCCCTCAGTAAGTACACAACTCTCTGGCCTGCGGGGGGGCGTGCGTGGCAAAAAGGCGCTCAGACTGTACTGGGCCTCTTGGAGGGGTGGCATGAGCCATGATCCAGGGTCTCTTTCTGGGGGGAGCTGCTGCCCTAGAGAATCCCCTTTTTCGGCTGGTGCCTGAGCTTTGGCCCCTCCTTCCAGTCGCAGAGCAAGGGAGAAATAGCCCCACGTTCTGCAGGAGCCCCTGTCTGTTGGTTTGACTCCGTCCCCGGCTGAGAGTACAGAGACTTGGCTTTGCCTTGCTGGCCCAGAAGCGGGCACCAGGGCGGATGAGACTGGGGCTTGCCCTCCAGTGGGGGAGGATGGGAAGGCGTGGCCTGGGAAATGGCGGGGGATAACCCCGGCAGGTCTCCTGCTCGTCGTGGGGACTGGCTGATATCCGAGCAGCTGGGGGGGCTGCCTGCCCGGCCCCAAGAGAGCAGAGCAAAGCCGCTGCTTTCCCCCACTGGTGCTGCCTCAGGAATGGGAAGATCGCGCTTTGGGGGGATGCGCTGGGCCCGTCTCCCCCTCCCAGTCAGCGTGTCCCCGCCAGGGTCTGCTCCTTCCTCTGCCGTGCCTGGTATCGCCCCTGCCCCTCCTCAGTGTCTCGGTTCTCCTTTTTCAGCCCGGGGGCTCCTCCCCCCCACCCTTACCCTCCGCAAGGCTGGGGGAACACCTACCCGCAGTGGCAG
>JANRFK010002741.1:5985247-5995466 GCA_030068395.1 Apalone spinifera | reverse complement strand
CCGCATCCCTTTGCCTCTGCAGCTAGTCCCTGGCTAGCCAAGGCAGGGCTCCGGGTATTTCGGTGCCTAAATACCTTTGGAGCTGTGGCCCTTGGCTGTCTGGAATCAGGGAGGGGGGTGCTACTGACCCACTCAAGGACACGCTGGTGTCCCACGTTCCCACAATGGGATTTGGGTCCCGGCACTCGTATCTGTTACAGCCCCGCCCCCGTTACAGTGGGATGCGAGGTTCAGACAGATGGGAGTTGGGCACTTAAATACCTTTGGGCCGGCAGCATCGGAGCGCAGGTGGGAAGGGCTGAGCGCTGCATGTGGTGCTGTCCGAGGTGAGGCCTGCGGTCATGCCTCCAGCTAGTTGCAGTGAGTTCCACAGGTTTGGGACAGTTGTGTCCTACAGCAGTCAGCCCAGAGGGCACATCTGACTGCCCCACCGAGCACAGCTGCCTTCTTCCCCACCTGACCCAGCCCCGGTGCAGCTTTTCAGGCCTTCAATGGCGCCCCTAGCGCAGGGTTGGTGGACACCACCATTCGGCAGAGGGGCGAACTCTGAGCTTCCGGGGGCGAAGGCCGGGTGCTGAAAACCAGCGACCTGGGAAGGCCTGAGGAGGAGGGAGGGTACAGACTAGGAAATGCTGGCCCCCAATTCTCTTTGGTGCTGGGAAGAGAACCCAGGCAGCCAGCTGCTCACCCCTCCCACCCCCACTCCAACCACTAGTCCCCACTGCCTCCTGGAGCCAGGAATAGACCCCAGGTGTCCAGCGTTAAGCACCCCAAGCCCTCGCTCGCCACTGGCACGGTGAATGGAGGAAGGAGTGGAAGGAATGTCCTTGCCCGGCCCCAGGCCCAGACGGCGCCGAGCCCTCTTCTGTCAGCGCCAGTGCTGATTTATCCGCGGGGCTGTGCCGCAGCCTGTGATCCCCCCACCTCGGCCCGGCGCAGGGAGACGTTCCATCCGCGGCCGCACTAAGCCAGGAACCAGACGGCTGCTCTTCCCCCCACCTCCAAATTCCTCCTCTGCTGGCCTTTCCCTCCGCATTCCCGCAACGCCAGCACAAGTGGAAGCAGCTGAGCACCATCCCGGGGGTTCTACCTGTCCCGGAGCAGTGGCAGGATGGGAGATTCCTGGAGGCCTCGCTCCCTGGCCGCCCCATGGACCACTTGCTCCCAGGGTTCAGTGGCAGATCTAAGCACGCTCCAGCCAGAACTGGAGGGGAGGGGAGACTGCCAAGTGTCAGCCAGGACCTACAGAGGTGACAGTGGCTGCTAGTGGTAGGACCCGCTAGGGTTTACCTAGGAAGTGGCAGCTGCGCCCAGCATGGGCCTGAGCCAGCGCTGGCCCTGGGGTGCTTCAGGGAGGCGGGTGGGGGGCTGCTGCCATAGGGAAACATTCCCTGTTGAGCTCCCGTGTTCAGTAAAGGCTCCAGAATCTTTCTGCAGCGTTGGTGTCTGGCCAAAATCATAGCACCTGGTTCCGCTCCTGCCCCGCCACCTGCAGCGCCCCCACCTGCCAGCAGCCTCGCTGTCACCCCACGGCTGTGCTCCACCCCAGAGCTGGGCAAGGGACCCAGCCAGTTCTCTGGGCATGCTGGCAGCACCAGGAATCCTAAGCATGGGGCGAGAAGGGGCCTCAAGTAGTCCAGCCCCTGGAGCACTAGAGTGGCCGACAGGTGTCTGCCGCAGCCCCCCCGCCAGAGCTCACCTGCCCTGAGCGGTAGAATGGGGTCCCTGAAACCGAACCTGCATCCCCCTTGCTAAGCCCAGTGCTAGGTGAGCTCCGCAGCAGGCCTCCAAGCGGGCTCAAGGGCCAGGCCTGGGGCAGAGCTGGCAAAGGACGTGAAGGCTGAGGCAGGATGGGTTGGAGGGAGCAGGTGATGTCTCCAGGCCATGCTGGGGGGTGGGGGCAGGAAGCTGGGGAGCCCCCTAGCCCTCGCTCCCCGAGGCTGGGCAGGGCTGGCTCCCAAGCGACGGAAGACGCCTCAAGTGGGACAGGGCCTGGGCTCCTCCCAAGGCACACGGCTCTGGGGAGGTGACCTGCTCCCCACCTGGTCTGGCGGAGGCCGATGGTACAGCCCTTTCCTGTGCCATGTGCAGCTGGAGTCACTGGCTCCAGAGCGGCAGGTTTCAGCCCCCCACCCCCACACACACACGTCCTGCTGTGCCTCCAGCTTTGGGCCAGACCGTGCCAAGCCGCCCAGGACAGCCCTCTGCTAGCTTGGGAGCTGCGGCCAAACTGTGAGCGGGCCTGAAAAACAGGCCCCTTATGCTCCCGGCTAAATCTGCACTACCCCCTTCCTAGGGCCAAGGGGGCTTGGATGCACAGGAGGGACTTCTACCCATCTCTTCCTCTCCTCTGTCTAGCACAGGGGGTTGGGGAACTGCCATTACTTCCAGGGGAGCAAGGCAGAAGCCTTCCA
The DNA here is from genome assembly GCA_030068395.1 of Apalone spinifera. Lineage (NCBI taxonomy): Eukaryota > Metazoa > Chordata > Testudines > Trionychidae > Apalone > Apalone spinifera. Next base: position 5,993,052 of record JANRFK010002741.1, on the reverse strand, counting down.
GGGTCTGCCCTGACCCAGGGAGAGGGGGAGAAGGCAAAGTGCTTGAGGGAGGCAGTCTGGCTAGGGGAGGCCGAAGGGCACGCAATGGCAGAGGAATGTTAATGCTGATAAATGCCAAGCGATGCCCACTGGAAACCAGCCTCCCCGCTGTGTACAGAAGGAAGGGGTCTAAATTAGCTGGTACCGCGCGGGAGCGAGATCGTGGAAGCGCTGTGGAGTTCTCTGAAAACATCCCCCCGAGGGCCGTGGCTGTCACAGAGCGACTGGGATGTTGGGAATCACTAGGAGAGGGCTGGAGAATAAGACAGAGAATCTCTTATTGCCGCTCTACAAATCCATGGGCTGCCCACGGCTTGAATCCCATGCACAGACGCGGTCGCCTCCTCTCCGGAACGATCGCTCGGCATTGGAAACGGGTCAGAAAAGGGCAACAAAAATGATGAGGGGTTTGGAGAGAGATGAAAAAGACTGAGGCTACGTCTCCACTGCCCTCTCTTGTGCCAGAAAATATGCAAATGAGGCAAAGCAGTGAATATCGCCGCACCTCATTTGCATACTTAATGAGCCACCATTTTGCACAAAACCCCCCTCTTGTGCAAGAGCCATTCTGCTGCTTTTCTTCAGTGTAGACAGCTCCTTTTTGCGCAAAAGCCCCTTGCGCAAAAATGGCAGCTCATTAAGTATGCAAATGAGGCACAGCGATATTCACCTCTTTATGCAAATATACGCATTTGCATATTTTCTTGCACACGAGAGGGCAGTGGAGATGTCGCCTGGGACTTTTCAGCTTAGAAAAGAGGAGACTAAGGGGGGATATGATAGAGGTCCATAAAATCATGACAGATGTGGAGAAAGTGAATAAGGAAAAGCTATCGACTTGTTCCCATAAGAACTAGGGGCTACCAGCTGAAATGAACAGGGAACAGGTTTAAAACAAACCAAAGGCAGTGTTTCTTCACACAATGCACAGTCAACCTGTGGAACTCCTTGCCAGAGGAGGTTGTGAAGACCAGGACTTTTAACAGAGCCCACGCAAGAGCTGGATAAATTCACGGAGGCTCGGTCCATCAATGGCTATGGGCCAGGCTGGGCAGGGATGGTGTCCCTGGCCTCTGTTTGCCAGAAGCTGGGAGAGTGATGGTTCCCTGTTCTGTTCACTGCCCCCGGGGCACCTGGCATTGGCTGCTGTCAGAAGACTGGACTCTGGGCTAGACGGGCCTTTGGTCTGACCCCGGCTGGCCGTTATACGTTCTAACGGCACTTGCTGCCTCTCCTTTGCCCCGGCCGGAGGGCTGTCTGTGGCGAGTGACCCGGGTGCATTGTGGGAAAGGGAGACATTGGAACTCGCTGCCTTGCAAAGCGGGGAGAGGGAAACCTGCCTGAGCCGCAGCGTGGAACCAAGTCAAGCCCAGTAAATCCCAGCTCCATCCCCTCCGTCAGGGCCAGGAGTCCCCCTTTCCGGCTGTCTCGCCAGACAGACAGAGGCCTGGGCAGCCCGGCCGGCCCAGCGCGCTCACGCTCGAGTAGCAATGTTACCAGATGCTCAGTTTGTTGCAGTGTTACCCTAACCCACCCCTGCCAGGACCCTATAATTTATGTACAATCCCCCCGCCATCCCCCCTCCCTCCAAAGGTATTTGCACAGCAGAGCTGGGTGTAATCAAGTCCAGGAATTTCCATTCAAGTATCCTGGGATGTTTTTTTCCCCCAAGATTTTCAGTTAACCCTTTCAGACGGGGAGGGAGGATGAGGGTTTAACTGCACCCCGCCCCTCCAACTCCGCCAATCCAACGTCGCTTTCAGTCACTCGGCCTGGGGGCGGGGAGACTGGCTGGGCCCGATCTGCCATCTTGGGGTGCGGTTCTTGGCTGCTTCGCGGGTCCTTGCCCGGCAGCCCAGCCCGCAAGGGTTCTAACGGCCAGGGCCAAAGACGCTCCCTTGACTGCAAGAGACAGGCAGGGATCACGACATCAGTGCCAGACGCGCCACGGGAACGGCTCTCTCCAGCACCGTTAAACCTGCCCCGTGTTTGGTCCAGCATGGAGAGCGTCCAGGGACACAAAGAGTTAACGCCTGTCCTGCCAAGCCCCGGGCCATCCCAAAGAGGATATAAATTAGAGACCAGCCACCTTCCTTTCAGAAGCCAACCCGGGAAGGATGGACTCATCCCGGCTCCTCTGCGGCGTCTCGCTCATCCTCCTGGTCAGACCCGCCGTCTCCCAGGCAGTGGAAAGCAGGAGGCCCGTGGTGATGGAGGAGCAAGAGCCAGGTACCAGCAGCAGGGGCCCGCGCTGGGCACGCCTAGGTAGGCCACGCTTTCTGCTCTATTCCCACCCAGGCTGGGCAGGGCCAGGTGCCTGTTCTGTAGTTATTTCCCCCACCCCAGCCATTCCGGGGTTAGGGGAAAACCAGCCCCAAGCTCTGGAGTCCCATGATGGCATTTCTCCAGCACCCCCCCTTTACCGAAGCACCAGGCACCACGTATTTAGCCCCCGGCCCTCCGGCAGACAGGGCAGCGCTATGACCCCCTTTGCAAACGGGAGGAAACGGAGGCTAAGGCCACACAGGGAATCGGTGCTGGAGCCGTGATTTGAACCTGGGTCTCCCTGAGTTGTTGAACCCACCCCTGAGCTTGCTATCAACGGCGCCACTCAGGGAGCTGGCAAAGTCCATCAACCCTCATGCTTCAGGGCTTGAGCGAGCAACACCGGCGGGGGCCAGGCCGTCGTCCCCACAGCGCCCGCTTTCGCTGAAGCACTCGGCACAGGGTCTGGCTGGGTCTACGGGCCAAACAGGAAGGGCTTTTGCTCCGATCAGAGGGGCAGAGCGACCGGCCATTAGCACCCATGGGTGTGAAGGAACACGGGAGGGAGGGGAAAGAGATTAGACACCCATGGGCTGGGACCAACAGGCAAGAGCATGGGAGACTCTGGCACGGGGGCATATTGAGCTAGCATCAGGGGTACCCCAGATCCTGGCTCCCCCTCGTCTCCTAACATTACAAAACCCCTGACTTACACCCAGCAGCCCCTGCGGTCTGACCAGCCAGTTTGATTCACTTCTAACTGGACAGTCAGAAAACCCAGCCTCCATGGTGGTCCCATTGAAAAGGTCCCATTGATGGTGCCTCCGCCAGCTTCTCTAGCCCCACCGCCGGCAGCCGAGGTCTCCCTGGTTCCTGCTCGGCACCGCTCCCCAGGGGCTAGTCGGGCCATCCCCAGGAGCCTTCCCCTAGCTCCCTGCAAGGCGCCATCATCTCCCTAGGGCTGAGCGCGCCCAGGACTTAACACTGGGGCTGTAACACCCGGCAGCAGATGGAATTCTCCCCTCTCTGCCTGATCACAATAGGCCCACAGGGAGCTGCAGAGGGGCTGCCCCTTTCCCACGGCTCAAGGGGCCTCCGCCATGCTGTGGAACATGGGATTCCAGGATGGCTCCGCGCCCCTCCCCGGCGTGGCGTGAGCTCGGTCTCTCTCTATTTCAGAGACGCACCTGCCAAAGGCACCTTCCCTGCAGCTCTCGGCCGACTCTCAAAACCTGCTGCCCTCCGCCTCCCCCGGGCCGGCCAAGAGCCGCCAGAAACGGAGGCTGCTGGGCAGCAGCCGCCTGTGGGAGCAGCCGGACGAGCAGGCGTGCCGGCTGCGGAGCCTGCTGCTGCGCGTCAAGGACCTGGGCCTGGGCTATGACTCAGAGGAGACCATCCTGTTCAAGTACTGCAGCGGGACCTGCCCGCGGGCCCGCACCAACCACGATCTGACGCTCTCCTTGCTGCTGCAGAAAAGCGAGATCCCGGCCTGGGGCGAGGAGAAGATGGTGGGCGACCCCTGCTGCCGGCCCACGCACTACGAGGACGTGGCCTTCCTGGACAACAGCCACCAGTGGCACGAGGTGGAGAAGCTCTCGGCTTCTGCCTGCTCCTGCATCGGCTGACGCCGCTGGGGGGGAGCGCCAGTGGGGGGGGGGGATTGCTCTAAGTTAAAGCAGCCAGTGTTTCTTCCTCCCGCACCTTCAACCTGTAGCCTGAGAGAAGACCAAACGCCACCCCACAAGATGGGGGCCTTGACCTTTGCCCCTGGAAGGGCTCCCTCGAGGGGTGGGAGAAGGGACCTGCTAACACCACTACCGGGGATGTCAAACAAAGCCACAGCCAGGCCAACCCCCTCCTGTTTCTTTGCATCGCTGAGACGCAAGCTTGTTTGCTAAGGCCTGAAACGTCACAGGTATTTAGGCTCCTCACTTCCACTGACGCCAGTGGGAGTTAGGCACCTAACTATCTTTGATGAGCTGAGCAGGAGATCCGGCCTGGAGGAGGGGTGCCTGGCTCACCTCCATGCCAGTGCCGGGGAGAGCTGGACGATAACGTGAGATATTTATGGATTCCTAAGTTATTTATTTATTTGGTTTCTTCCACAGAGGGCAGGGATCTCATTCCTGCAGCCTCCTTACCTGAGCTTGTTCGAGTCCCTTTCTAATTTATTTGCCTCTTTCTGCTAGTAGAGAGTCAGGGATTTTGTTTGCTTGTTTGCAGGCATGTCTTGGGAGCAGCTGAAATGTACATGGTGGTTTCACACTAATAAAAGCCGTGAAAGTGATCGAAAGGCCCGTGGCTGTTTTGTGAGACACATGGGAAGGGATTACTTCCTCTCAGTTAGCACGGGGCATCCCTTCGGTGTACCACAATGGGGCCCGGCTTGTGGCTGGCCTTCAGTGGCCACTTGGGTTAACTGGTGGGGGCTGGCGTGGCTCCCCACTGCCATGGGCAGGGAGGGGGCCTCTCCAGCTCTGGTGGGCCCGCTGTGGACAGGGCCTGCTCTGGACGCCCGGAGCAGCCCCTGTCTGCAGTGTGCTGAGAAGAGGGGGCACGAATGCAGAGGCCGCTCTGGCTGGGCTGGAGCAGCCCCTGCCTTTGGTGGGGGGCCGCTCCAGCCTGGCCATGGCAGGGGAGGAGGGAAGGGTGCTCCAGCCCAGCTGAGCTGGAGAATCCCCCTTTAACTGGTTAACCGATTAAACGGGATTTTACATCCCTCGGCACTACCGTAACAAGAAGGGTTAATAACAACTTTTGAAACCAGCTGCGTGCTAGAAGAAATGATTTTCCATGAGGGAAAGTCACCAAAATGTGCCAGAGCCGGCGGATCCTTTTAGGAACAAACCAAAGCAGCACACTGTCTGAAGTCTACGTCCCTGCTGCAGCCCTGCCCGTAACAAAGATCGCAGGGGAGACGTTTCCATTTTAGATTTCACTTGTTGGGTTGAACAGGGACTGTGCAATCAAAGCAACTTCCCCAGCCCGTCAACGTGGTATATTACATCATTCGTTAATTGCACTGCGGATGAGACTGTAGGTACCTGGGTTGTCGGGGGCACATACGTCCGCAGACGACTCCACGGCTCCCTGTTGACGGGAGAAGTCCCCTGGCTTAGGCGTGGCTACTAACCTCCACAGGCAGGAGTGAAAGTGAGCTCAGCTGAATGCATTCAGCTCTGTTCCAGCATGGAGGGGAGAAGGGCTGGTTTCCAAGCCCATGGCTCCACTAGTGTCTCGAGCCTGGGGCTGGTTCTACGTCGGCGCGGGCAGCACAGGCAGGTTCCTGCAGATGACGGAAATCCTTCTCTCTCGGGGGATCTTCTGGCCATCAAAAAAGGACTCCTCGTCTTTGAGGATCTCGTGGGTGAACTCGTAGCGAGCCGCGCCCCTGTGGAAGAAAGGCACTCTGCCTCAGCCCAAGTGCCACTGGCCTCTATAACCTAGGACAAGGGAGAGCCGACTTCAATTCCCTGCTCTGCTATACACTCCCTGTGAGGCCAAGGGCAAGTCACTTACTCTCCCTGCCTCAGTTCCCCAGGAGTACACTGGGGATAAAACCCTGCTCTGTGCCACCACGGGTTGTGAGGAGAAATACAGTAAAGATTGTGAGGTGCTCAGGTATTATGGGGATGAGCCAAAACCAGGCCTCAACAGAACAACTGAGGGCGAGTTCAGTCAGAGTCCATAGCACATTCAGTCCTCGGCCTCTGCACCGAGACTGAAGTCAGGGTGCCCAGTCTCCACCCTCAGCAGCCACTAGGGGAAGCACCATGCCCTAGTGGGTAGAGACTGGGAGTCAGGAGACCTGGTTTCTGTGTCTGGCTCTGCCACCGGCCTGCTGGATGATCTCGAGTATGGCACGTCGCTGCTCCCTGCCTCAGTTTCCCCACCTGTAAAACCAGGGTAATTATACTGACCTCTGAGCCGTGCTGCTGGTAAGAGCTATACGGGACTCAGGGATTATTAACAAAGTCCCCCCGCCTCAAAACGAACTCATCACACAGAAGCAAAAAGCCCTCCTTTGGCACCAACAGAACCAGGAGGAACCTGCTCCAACAGCAGAGGCGACACCTCTGGTGTCATCTCATGGGCCGCTGTTACCTGATGATGTAAAGCGAGCGGCGCGGCAGCAGCAGGTCCATCCAGTCCTCGGGGTTCTGTTCGCTGACCAGCCGCATCACGCTGGAGGACAGCAGGGACAGCCCTGCAATCGTGCAACCGCAAAACTAACATGGGGAAGAAAGGGAGCGATAAATGCCAGTAATGCAGCCAGGCATGTCTCTCGCACTGGTCTTCCTAGCCCTTTAGAACCCAGCATGGAGGTTTCCCACCCAGCCCCCAAACGCGACTGCCTCTGGGGTGGTGCACGGCAGCTGTTTACCAGCACACAACAACGCTCGAGAGTTTTAGGATAGGAAGCGAAGAAATAAAGCTGCAGAGAAAATTGGAAATGCCCAGCTGGACCTAAACTGGAATTAGGTCAGGATGTGGTGTGGATTCCCCCTTGCACTGTGGTCAACACTGCCACGCTCTGCTTTGCTTTTATCCCTCCCCCAGAAGAGTAACACAGCACCTCGTGATATCATGCTGGGGCAGCACAGATTGGGGAGAATCCCCTATTGAGTCACCACCCTTCCTTCCCTAGCACCATGCTTGACATCAGCTCGCATGAGAGAACTCCCCTCCTCAATCCCTACAGTATAAAGGTTTTGCCTTCAATCACGGACTTGTGTAGGATGAAAGATAAAGCCCGAGACGCTCTGGCAGAAGGAGAAACCATTCCACCCCCAGCCCCTTCAGCCCTCCAGCCTCCTCACGAGAGCCCCGCAGTTTCACCTTGACACTGTCTATGTGAGGTTTGACATAGCCGGTTTTATCCAGGTCAAGGACATGGACAAGCGAGAGCTGCGGCACCCCCGGTGAGAAGGCTGTATCCCGGACCCGCTGCAAGATCTGCTGACTCTCCTCGCTCCAGTGGGATATCTCGGTTTCCCGGAAGCCATGAATGGCCTGCATGAGAGAAGGCCACGGTAACGGAGTGGAACCTCTCTGCTTTGTCCTGTGTCCAGTAGGCCTAGCCCCCGACTGGCAGAGGGATGCTCCTCCAGGCCATGATTCCCTGGGTCCATCCTTATCCAAGACACCCACCCCTGGCTTTCAAGAACCCCCTGCAGCATCCCCCAAATCCTATGGCAGGGAATTCCCTCTGCTCCTCCCTGGCCTGTGACCAGAAAGCCAATGGCCACCCTTCACCCCAGCAGCGCCCCACAACAGCACACCTCAACATCTGGGGCCAGATGCTAGCCAGTCACTCCCCTGGACAGCCCACCAGGTGCCTACCCTTCCAGATGCCCACCCCATGGGTGACCATGCCCCTCCCCGCCCAATGCACCGAGAACCCATTCGCGCCCCATCACCAGCCTGTTTCCCTTTCTTCACCACGAACCTCTTCTCCCCCTGCCCCGAGAAGCGCTCGACTCCGAATAGCCAGGCTCAGC
>JANRFK010002741.1:5945763-5955803 GCA_030068395.1 Apalone spinifera | reverse complement strand
AGGCGTCACGAGGCCAGCCCGTGGCATCGGAACCGCTGTGCCCCGTGCGGAGGGGGCGGAGCGCCCAAGCGGGCCACGGCGGCAAAGCACCAGCGTCGCAGGTGCAGACGATGCAGCGTCACGTCCCGGGGACCCGTCTCGGAGGGCTCGCCGTGTTAGTCCGAGTCTGCAAAAACAGCCCTGTGGAGCCTTTCAGACAAACAGATTTCTTTGGGCATAAAGTAAATCTCTTGATCTTTAAGGTGCTACGGGGCTCCTCGTTGTTTCCATAATATCGCTGTAAGTTATCAAACTCCTCCTGGCCAAAGGGGGACTTGCCACAGAGCCGCATTGTGCCACGAGAGGTGACGATGATATCTTACCCCAATAGCCATCATGTGGAGTCAAAAGGGGACAGTGCCCCTTTGGAACGTCCGCTCCACGAAGCAGCAGGCTGACGTCCCAAAGCACTATCATGCCGTGGGTGGCAGGTCACTCTTGTGTCAAAATGGCATCAAAGCTGCCGTTGCTCATGCTTGTGTAAAATGTCATTGTGACTGTGTCAGAGTGTTATTGTGCTGTCAGACTGTGGCACTGGGAGATGACAACATAGCATCAAAATATCACCGAGGAGAGACAGCATGATCACATTTCCCAGGGCCCGGAAACAATTTCCAGACCCAGGAACATTCTCAGTAAATTGAATCCTGTCAACAAAAGTGGAGCAGTTCACGAAAATTACGGCTAGGGACCATTCAACAGGGAACTTACCTGCTCTGTGGTGCTAAATTACCCACTCCCTGGCTTTACATATTCAGTAGGGGGTGGATTTGCACCTTCTATATGTTTTCCTGTGGTTCATGTTACTGCTTCATAACTTTATTATGATGCTGCGTTTATCTTGGTGTGTCTGTGAGTCCTTTGTGTGACTTGCCCATTGGCTTCTTTCTGGGCATTTCTCAAATTAATTGCAAGGGGACAAGTAAACAGGGAGGAGGGAGATGGCATAGGTAGAGATGAGGCTTGGAGGGAATAGCTACTAGGAGCTGTACAGATATTGTTCAGTTTAGACTGAGTGAGAAGGAAGAGGAGGATCTTTATGCTGCAAAAGGTGAGATACAGGAGCTAATCTTGCAAGGTGTTGAGTGCCCGCAATGTCTTTTGAAGCCATAGGCAGTGCTCAGCACCTGACAGGATTACATCCTCTAATCAGAGATCTTTGCTGTAGATTTGTCATTCCAAAAGCTGAGAGAGTTTGAATACATTCCTTTCATCCATGCCCTTTTGTATCAAACTGGCCCCAGCCAGCGTTAACTGGTCCCTTTTAAGCAAATCACATGTTTTGTCAAGACATTCTAGTACTTTATACGATGCATGTAGAGGGGATCTTACTGGAAAACAAAGTGCTGCTTTGATTACCATGCTGCTGTGTCAAACAAGAAAAAGAGACAAGATGGAATAGACCATTACTTTGATCTTGGGTGAAAAAAATCTGTTGCTATAAAGGGCCAGTGGAGGTACTGTGACCCTTTGTGTCATTAAACACTAAAATGAATACAAATAAAGGGACGCACACAGGTTAAAAATAATATGTGTTTAAGTGTTCTTGCCTTCCTTTGGAAAGGAAGGGTTGTTTTGTGATTAAAGTACTGAGTGTCTTGAGTTCTGGCTTCTATTTCTAGCTATATGAGAAGCTTCCTCTTTGACCTCAGGTAAACCATATTAACCTCCCTGAGCCGCAGTTTCCTCCTTTATAAAATGAATATAATGACACCCACTTCCCAAAAGTGTTAAGAAGTTTAATTCATAAATGGTTGCAAGGGATGGTGTGGTAGAAGTACAGAATATTATTTCCAGAGGCTGTGTTACTCATCACACCTTCAGTGAATAAAATGAAAAGATTTTAGAAATCAGATTCACTTCTCACTATTGATGCTGGGTCCAGGGCTGAATTTGGTCAGTGAAAACAGACTGGCCGCTTTCACTTTTATTTCTTCACCAATTTCATTTTCCGGTTCTTATGTCAGAACTGTGAGGAGGGTGGCCAGTGGAGCTTTTGCTGGTGTGGTCCCCTCCTTTGTGTAGCAGAAACATTCTCGAGCATCTCTGTGGGACTTATAAGCACAAAGAGCCCCTTGAGACCCTCACCGTTATGAAATATGAGCTTTAATCTTGAGGCTCGGGCTGCTAGCCCAGGGTTCCTGGCCAGATTCCTGTTCAGGTGATTCCATGCTGCCTCCGTCATTTCAGCTGAATATGGGCTTCTTCACTCCTCCTATAGCCTTGCTGTGTGCTGTTAAACAGCTGCCACGTGCCCCTCTCCCCCCAGAGACGGCTGCATTTTAGTGATAATGCCAACGTATAACGTGCCTGCCAGTTTGATAAGCTCCTTGGCATTCAGTAGAAGGAAAAGGCCTTATAGGAACATGAGATAGTTTTGTTGTTTGAGTCACTTGGATCAGTCAGCCGAAGTTTGATACTTGGAAAGATAGTGGAACAAATTATTTAATAATCAGTTCGTAAGCACCTGGAGGACAATAGGGTAATGGCCAGCATGTATTTGTCAAGATCAAATCATGCCAAACCAACCTAATTTCCTTCTTTGGCAGCGTCACTGGGTTACCGGTTGGGGGATGCAATAGACATGATATATCTGTATTTTAGTAAGGCTTCTGACACAGTCTTGCATGACAGTCTCATAAGCAAACTGGAGACCTGTAGTCTAGCTGAATTGTACTCAGAGAGTACTTATCACTGGTTCATTGTCAAAGTGGTAAGAAGGGGGACGTGGCACAAGTCTGTCTGGGGTCTGGTACTATTCAATATTTTCACTAATGACCTGGTTAATGGAGGGGTGTTTATGCTCATAACATTGGCAGATGACACCAAGATGGCAGAGATTGCATGCTTGAGAGGAAGGGATTAGAATTCAAAATGGCCTTGAGAAATTAGAGAATTGGCCTGAAATCCACAAGATAAAAGCCAGTAAAGACAAGTGCGAAGCACTGCGTAGGAAGGAAAAACCAAATGCACAGGTATAAAACGAGCAGTAAACGCCGAGGTGGAAGTACAGCTGAAAATGGTCTGAGGGGTAGAGTGGATGACAGGCTGAAATATGAGTCAACAGTGTGATGCAGTTGCAAAAAGCTAATTCAGTTCTGGGGTGTGTTAACACAAGTGTCCCGTGCAGTGAAGCTTCACTTGGAGGCTTTCACTTTAAGAAAGACTCTACAAAAGTTTAAATAATCTGGCCAGTGAGGACAAAATAGAGACCAGTGGACATTCTTCGTTTGGAAAGGCCAACGGAAGGGAAGCCGTCTAACGGTTTCAGGTATTGGGGGAGCCGTGTTAGTCTGTTTCAGCAAAAGTGACAAGGAGTCTGGTGGCATTTGAAAGAGGAATACGTTTGTTAGGGTATTAGGGTGTAAATTTTGTGAGCTACACCTCAGTTCCTCAGATTGAGTTGTAGCTCGTGAAAACATATGCCCTAATGCCCTAATACATGCGTTAGTCTTCAAAGTGCCATGGGACAGGTAAATTCAGGGCTGTTCGAAAGAGGATGGTGATCAGTTCTCCATGACCACTGAGGGTAGGACTAGCAGGAATTGGCTTGGTGCACAGCATGGCAGGTTAAGGATAGATGTTAGGAAAAAGCTCTCTGACTATAAGGATAGCGAAGGACCGGAACAGGCTTCTAAGGGCTATTGAATCCCCGTCCTGGGAGGTTTTTAAGAACAGTCAGGACAAAAATCTGTCAGGGATGGTCTAGGGCAGTGTTTCTCCAATGGTCCGCGGACCCACTCTGAGAAAGCTGCTAACTGGCCGCTCCGGTTTGTTTCTTTACTGGCTCCGTGGTTATTGGCTCCGCAGCCACTGAGCCTCATGGCTCTGGTTTGCGGTTTGCAGCCAAGGGGAGCCGTGGGAAGCTTCCCACAGCTTCCCTTGGCTGCACACAGTGAACCGAAGCCAATGAGAGCCCCAAGGCGCTGTGGCTGCGGAGCCGGTAACGAAACACATTGGAGTGGCCCGGTAGCAGCTTTCTCAGGGTGGGTCCGTAGTCACTTTGAGAAACACTGGTCTAGGTTTCCTTGGCCCTGCCTCAGTGCAGGGGGCTGGATCTAATGGCCCTCTTGAGTTCTCTTCTAGCTGGCAGTTCTGTGATTCTACGAGATTAAACCATTATGCCTAGTGCAATTCAGGATCATTGTTTAAACACGCTCCAGTCCTGTCTGCCTCACAAGACCTGCCCACCCTGTGCTGTTGCCCCTACCCAGGAGGAAGTAGAATGTGAACAAGCCCTTTGCATGGTGACTAGGAATTGGCCTCTGCTCACAGGGGTCACTAAAGAAACCCCAAGTGCTGGCAACTTTTGGTTACTACCAATCTAGCCTGGATTGGCACCAGCAGCCTAGAACTGAGCCCCAGAACCAGCCAGTTCCTCCAGCACCATACAGCTGGGTTAGTATGTCCCTCTTGTTGCTGGTCATCACTGAGTCTCCCGGCTGTGTCCACCTTCTCAGGCGTTTTGTGGAGAGGAAGCTCTCTTAGCATCCTGGTGCTTTAAAAAAAGCACTGTGCAAAGGTTGCCGCAGCCGCTCTCAGACCTGCGAGATGCAGCCGTTGACTAGGGCATTCGGTGTCCCTTTGCTCTGGGGGAGGAGGACAGTTGGCTGTAATCAGAGTCCCTTTCAGAAGGTTTTATGTGCCTGATTTGAGACGGGCCCTCTTGCTCTGCAGCATTCGAAGAATCAGGATCTTGCACCAGGCCTGGTCCTCAGAAGGGGCCATGTGCCCACATGGAAATGTGGGTCCTTGCCTTTTGGAGACTCAGGCCCCAGATTTACTTACTGGGATGCATCTGGGGAGTGGGAAATGGATCTAAAACCAGACGGGATATTTCCAAGCGGGGCATATTCCTGAAGGAGTGACCAAGGGAATCAGCCCCTCTGGAGTGTGGATTGGACCTGGGGCCGTAAGCTGAACGCTGCGGCCGGTGGCTGCAACGTGATCTTGACTATTGCAGTGCGGGTGGTACGTGGGAAATGTCTGGCTAGCTGCGTGTGCCATGGCCGCAAAGGATCCCGAGGGCTACTTCCCAGGAATGGCAGAAAAGAGAGGTCTTCTCATTGGCTCAGAAGCTCTTCACGTCTTCAGTGAGAGTTGCAGATTTTAACTAGGTAATCGTCTCTTCCCCCACAGGAGGCTAGAGGCCTCACCTCTCATTTTACAGATGGGGAAACTGAGGCATGGGGCTGGCTTGTTCAAGGTCACAGTTGGCACAGAATCCTGACATCTTGACTCTTCAGAGCACACACCTCAGAGCAGGGAAGAGAAGCAGCTCAAAGCTCTGCTTTAAGAACTGGAACTCCTAGGGAATAGTTCACTTGTTCCCGATGCTCAGACCGCTAAGCTGTCCCTTGTGACGGCACTCTGAACTGCTGCTGGGCGAAAGAGCCCTGTCGCTGGCAGCTTTTGAGGGCATGTGTGCAAGCGAGTGACAGATTTCAGAGTGTTGCCTGATCCTTTTGAAGGGTTAATACTAACTGTGTTGCTTGCCAGTTGATATTGATTTACCGAGCGGGGGCTCATAGGGTTCTCGTCCCAGGATCCAGCTCTGCAGAATTGAAACTGACAAATTCAATATCTTGGTGGGAACCTCGGGATGTATGGCAAAGACTTTCCCCCTGAGGGCCAGGCCAAGAAAACTCTGAACCATAGTCACAAACAGCAGTAGCTCTGTAGGGGGGCATTTCTTTGGTGTCATCCCCGGCATGTGCTCAGAGACCTGGATCTACCCACCACCTTCCTTGGGGACCTGGCAGTGAGAAGCAAAGGACCCGTCTTGGCATGCCCAATGGGGCTGATGGTCTGGAACCTCTACACCCCAAGATTGGCGGTAGATAATAATGGGAAGCTGAAGGGCTGGAAACCTCGCCCCTCTTCCGTGGAGGCGTGGTCTATAATGGGGCCTGAGCCCAATCATGAATATTCATTGACATGCCCAGCCTTCTGTGTCCATAATTAGCTTCCTCACTCACACTCAGAATATCAGGGTGCCCCCATCTGATAGGCTAAGATCGTAACACCTTTTAGCTCATTATCATCGAGGTCACCTATTGCTAAAGCAAGTTCATGGTTAAACACCTGCCAACAAGTCTGTCCTGAAATACCCAAGCCCAGCTCAGTTTAGTGGTCCCGAGGTTGCCTGCGTGGCTATCAAGCAGTTCCTTCTCCTGAGCAAGCTGTCCCCAAAACCTAGGGTAACTGTCAGGCCGCTTGCTCCATGCTAAGGGCCACGGGCCTGTTTTCCTTATGCTAACCTGCTCGAGCCAGTGTCTTATAGGAGCCAGGCCTGTGTGTTCCCTGCAGTACTGCTGAGTCAAACAAAAGGCTGAGGTAGCTGAGTGGGCAGCCGCCGAGGTGGAAGGAACGAGTAGAGCTGTGATGGGAGAGACATCTGGGAGGCGTGGAGCTGCTCCCTCTCTCCCCCTCCCCCGGGAAAACAGGGCTGAGAACTTTGGCAGATCAGAGTGCACATGAAAACTGTTCCGGAAAAGCTTGCAGGCAGACTCCAGGGAGTCATGACTCCTCTCACTCGGGAGTCCGGGCTGTGGTCTCTCAGAGGCATCCGATGGCCACAGCACGATTCTTATTACTCCTCCCTTGGAGACCTTTGTGTAGGAGCACGCAAGCCAGAAGGGCTGCCGTCTGAGCTCCGGCCTTCTCTTTAGCCGAGCCGGAAATACTGCCTGGAGCATCTTCATGCCCCTCCTCAAAGCACTTCCCATCAGAGGATCTCAACTCGCTCGACTAAGATCAGGCCTCAGAGGGGTGGCCATGTTAGCCTGTAATTTTGAAAACGAGTAGTCCTGTGGCACCTTAGCCCTGGTCTGCACGAGGGAGTCATTTTGGAATAACTCCCCTTATTTTGAAATAACAAGCGGAGCGTCCACACTAGCAAACCCGTTATTTCGAAATAAGGGGTTGGTTATTTTGAAATACCAACTCTTGCTTTCCACGAGGAATAACGCTTATTTCGGAATAGTGGTCGTGTGGACGCTCCACTGCTGCTATTTCGAAATAACAACTCCCCAGAGACATTCAAAATAATTCCTCCCCAGTGCTTCCTGGGGCGCTAAGTTGAGGTAGCGCATCCACGTTAAGGGAGCCTGCTTTGGACTAATTTCAAGGCTTCCCTGTAGTGTGGACATGCTAATTCAAAATAGTAATTTTGGGAGTTATTGTTTCGAAATAAGTCATTTTGAAATAGTTTCCTAATGTAGACATGCCCTTAGAGAATAACAAATATATATCTAGTATCATGAGCTTTTGAGGGCAAAACCCACTTCCTCAGGTGTGCTTGAGTGGAAAAAAAGGGGGGACTATCAGAATTAGAACAGAAAAATAAGGGAGAGGAGAGAAAAAAAAAGGACCAGTCAATAGCAGTGCGGGTGCTAAGAAGGCTCTGTTGATGTGAATCTGTGTGTCATTGATTTGCAGAATCTGGTCTAGTGGGTTTTGCAACTAAGCACAAAGTCATCCCTTCCCATGTGCTGGGCCAAATCCAGCCCTGATGGAGAATTGCCCTGGGGTTGACCCACGGCATCTCGAGTAGGGCGCCCCAATCCAAGGCCGCTACAGAACATGCCAGCTTAAATGCCTGCTTTGCCTCTCCCCCCTGCCCATGGGCTTTGATGGACCCTCTGCAGATTTCCCTCCTTGGAAGCGAGAGCAGAGTCAGGCTGAGCTCTAGTTTCAGTGTAGTTAAAAACCTGTGTGGTGGTGGTGGTGGTGAGGGTCTGGGGGAGAAAATTGACGTAGCTTTGTAATTGCAGCCAGTCACAATGTGGTGATTGGTTGGGACCAGGTTTCTCCAGCACCATTACTTTTCCAGGCCTATTTCTGCAGTAAAAGATGAACTCTGCTAGTGCCTTTTCCAGCTGTAATTGACTGTAATTAGTTATTAACCATGGGATGTAATTAAGTTATTGCTTAACGAATAGAACAGCAGGGAGCTGTTTCTATCCACAGATCGCTTTACAATTGATTAATTGGTTTTTCTTTCTTTCTTTTTTTATTTTGTTTTTTCCTCTTTTTTTTCTCAACAAAAGGAAGCAAAAAAAAAAAAGCCTTATTTATTATCATTTTCCCCACTGTTGGCATGGCAACACAGGCGTACGTTACGGAATTACAGGCAGCTCAGCAACAGTCACAACAGCAACAGGCGCAGCAACAACCAACAGCGGCGGCAACAACGGCGGCACCAGCAGCAGCCCAGCAACAGTATGTAGCGGAATTGCAAAGCACCCAGCAACAACCAGCCACTCAGAAACAGTATGTCTCGGAAATCCAGGCCCCCCAGCCGCAGGCTCAGGCCTCAGGCCAGCAAACTCCAACGCCAGCCCCTCAGCAGTATATTGTAGTCACGGTGTCCGGTAAGTCTGGGAGGAACATGTTGGGGAAAGCCTCGTGGCTCCTTCAGCCTGAATGGTTATTAATGTTGGAATTGGTTCAGAATTGGTTAGGCTGAGGAATCCGTTCTGAGAGCCAGGTATGCTCTTGGTGTTATCTGCTTTATTCCCAAAATACATCCACAGAGTGCTGTCCTCTGACCCTAGAAACAAGCAGCAGCAGGAAGTTTCCTTCCTCAGCAATCCCTCTGCCTGCCCCTCCAGTGAGCTCTGTGCCCAAGAAGCTTAGACTCTGTCTCATCTCAGCTGTCTCATCTCTTACAGCTTCTTCTTCCGGCTGTTTTCTCCCGCACACACAGGTTGCAACTGACATCCTAGCCCCTGAGTTTGCAACCAGGGAAACCCATCAGCCCATACAATTTAGCTCTGACCTACCATGTGCCCTAGTGCCTTGGGCGGGAGCGTCTATGTTCACACCTTCTCTCTTGGTCAAGGCTGTTCCCTACTCTGGCGCTGCAGAAGGTGGGGGACTCAAAGTTCCCCGCTGCCCCAGGCTCCATGCTGCGCTTCCACTTTGAAATGTACAAGAGCCCCAGCGGGGACTCTTGTACGTTTCAGAGTTGGAACGCTGCGTGGGGCCCAGGGCCAGTGGTCCCCCGCTGACCCCAGGCTCCATGTGGCGTTTCAATCTTTGAAATGCACAAGAGCCTCTGCTGGGGCTCTTGTACATTTCAAAGGCAGAATGCGCTAGTTCTTATCGCCTAATCAAATAGTCAATGGAAATTCCATTGACTATTCGATTAGTTCATTAATAGAAATTTAACATCCCTAATCCCACGTCCAACAAACTCCAAAATAAAGAAAATAACCTGATCGCATTTGACTAAACATTCCCTGTTCTACTCATGTGTCTGTTGTTCCATGATTTAGTCCTTTCCTAGGCAGGCATGTTGCTGGATACAACATGCTTGGGTTCCTGGCTTAACTCATGTCTCCCAGGCTCTCCTCTGGTCACACACTAACTGGAACAGGAAGATCACTGCTTCCAGTTCAAATGCCCACACACTGTTTCCAGTCTGGTTCTCTTGGCCTCCTGCCAGCTCACTTCTTGCTTTCCTAGCATTCCTGGAGACTCTCTAGGATCCGTGGTCTATGGCTTAACCCTTACCGGCAGGGCAGTTAGCTTAGGGGCCAAGAGTTAACCCCCTGTGAAAAGACTTTGTTAACTGAATGGCTGGAATGTCCAGAAATGGATATTAACCCCCCTCTCCCTCCCATTCATCACACTGCTATGTAAAGAGTCTTGTTTCTTCTGTTGGGTCTGAAACTGCGTTTGCCACACACATAAGTGTTAGCAAGGTCTGGGCTTGTCTGTACATACAAGGCTCGCTGTGAGCCACTTTCAGCAGAACATTATGTATTTTTATTCCAGTCTTGTGGACCCAGCCTCTGGCACACGTACAAACAGCAACCACCTCTGCCGGCAGTAGATGGACATGTGCTCCATCTTATCTGTTTAAGTCCATCTGCGACCTGCGTCCCACAGGATCTCAGCCCCTCACCATCTAAAGGCAAAAAGGCAAATAGGATGCTAGGATTATTAAGAAAGGGATAGAAAATAAGGCCCAGAATATCTTACTGCCCCTGTAT
>JANRFK010002741.1:5933228-5945663 GCA_030068395.1 Apalone spinifera | reverse complement strand
TTCTTGTGTTTACCCTCAGGCTCCCCCCCGGGAAGCAGAGAATATTTTACCACCATTTTACAGATGAATAACTGAGGCACAGAGATACTAAGTGAGCTTGCCAAGGTCACATGGGGAGTATGTGGCAGAGCAGGGAATTGAACTGGGGCTTCCAAATCCCACGCCAGGGCCTGGCCTGCTGGAACTTCCTCTCTACTGATCTTCCCTGTCAGATAGGCCTCTTGTCTTCCCCTGGAGCAGATCAGGACAGGTTGAAACTCTCTAACCTGGGATTCTCTGGTCAGGCAACATGCAGAGAGTCCCGGTGGAGGCCCAGCAGTAAGGATCCCTGTGGGGCTGGCTGGGCAGTGGGCTGCCCACAGGGAGCTGATGGTGGGGCTGTCCAGTGTGTGGCAGCGGGGCTGGGAGCGCCGGCACGTGACACGCAGGGCTGTTCACAGAGCCCCGGCACACGCAGCTTCTCAGGAAGCCCCAACATGTGGCGCAGCAGGAGATGGCAGGGGTCCAAAAATTACCTCCCCTGATCTGGCAAAATCCCTCATCCGGGACCAGTCAGGTGCCGGACCAGGCAGGTTCAGCAGGCACACTGCCCCCAGGGACAGCTGGCAGCCCCTCGAATTGAATCAGCTCTTCTCCCGACGATGCCTGAGTCACAAGAGTCCATATCTAGCTCTCCCAGAGCTCTCTTGGCTCCACGGGGCTAACCAGGGTGAGAAGCAGCCAAATCTGACGGTTGCCTCTACGGTCAGCAGGTAGGTCCTGCCCGGGCCAAGGTCTGAGAGATAAGAAGGAGCAATAGTCACGCTTCAAACTTGAACTTGCTCTTTTCCATAAATCCAAGCTGTAGGAAAGGCTCAGGTAACCAGAGGAGCCTTTATACGGAGATCTGGAAGCTGCCTAACTCTAGGGAGCTGGCTCTCCCCTGGGAACACAACATGCATGGAGAGGCTTCCAGCAAGAGATGGCTTTGTTCCAGTGCTCTGTTGCCACTGAGAGCCTCCACGCTAGGCTCCACCTCCATCCGCTCCAGACACAAACCTACCTGCTTTTCCAGTAAAGAGCTAATTATTACACGCCACTAGCCCACCAACGCCCCCAGAGATCAGGGCGCCAAGCCAGGTTCTTTCCAGCCGACGCATCATCAGTTCCGATTTGTGTTTGGAACTCGGTGGATTCTGTTGGGAGCGCCTGTCCTGGAGCAGAATCCAGCTCGTTCGCCCAGCACCAGGTTCCCTCTGGAGGGCTCCCAGAAAGAAGTAATAAAAACGTAGGTTAGTCCTAGTGCCAGAGCTGTGCCGATAGGTAGCCGTGTTATTTGTGGGCCTCGGTCCAATCTGCCTACGTTTCATCCACTGTGTATTTGAGAGTTTGTTTTGTTTGTCTGTTGGGTCAAGAACTCCTAAGCGCTAAGAGCTGGGACCACCACATTTGGGAAGCAGCTTTCTCGTGTCATCATTTAAAGCCATGTAAGGGTTTGGTTGGGTCAGGAAAACGGGATGTGCCTAGAATGGGACTGTGTCTCATAAAACCGCACAGAAGAGAGAGAGAATCAGGGACTGCCCAGTCTCCAGTCCCGCAGAGGCCCTTTAAGGAGCCCCTCTCCCCCAATTTATACGGGGCCGTTGCTGGTTGTTCCCTTTTGTCAGGGAGCGATGGGGAAGTGCAGAGATGGCTGCATTCCTCACTCTGGCTGGGGGGCGCAGGAGACAGACAAACCTGGACCTGCCCCAGCTGGAGACGTGCACCCCTCCCCCTGCTGTGCCCGCTGGTGCTGCTGCGGCCATGGAGAGGCGCGTCTCACTTGGCCCCAAGCTGCTGCGCTTAGCGAGGGCAGGGGCTGTCCCCTCTGCCCTGGGCAGCCTGCACCCTGAGCCCCCCCTCGCCAGCCCCACCCCGGAGCCATGGGCTTACTGAAGCCTGGACATTTTCATTCTGTTTTCCAAAAAGCAATAATGACCTGCGTGAAGGAGCCGAGCAAGGCCGGGTAACTCTGCTGGTAGAGTCTAAAGCCAAAAGAGACAGTTGTGATCCTACGTCTACGCTACGAGTCTTCTCAGCAAAAAATATGCAAATGAGGGACTAATTTGCATGAGTCATAATCTCATTTGCATATTTCCTGCTGCTTCGTTTTTGTGCAAAAACAAGCAGTGTGGACGTTTTCTTTTTGTGCAAAAACTCCTTTTTTGGGGCATAAGGATCTTGCGGGAAAAGGGGTTTTTGCGCAAAAAGAAAATGTCCACTCTGCTTGTTTTTGCGCAAAAACCCCAGCTCAAAAAGAGATCGGCAGAAAATATGCAAATGAGATATTTTTTTGCTGAGAAAACTCGTTGTGTAGACATAGCCTCAGTCTGACCTTAGGCCATGGGACTTCCCTGACTTAATTCCTGTTTGAACAGGAACAGGACTTTTAGGAAAACATCCAGTCTCGATTTGCAAATTGCCAGTGCTGGAGAATCTCCCCGCCCCCCAGCTCTTGGCTCCAGTGGTTAATTACCCTGCCTGGTACAACTGTGTGTTTTGCGTCTAGGCTATTTGTCCAGCTTCCCGCCATCTGAACTTCCTAGACCGAAGGGCCCCTTATCACCATCTGGTTCCTCGTGCAGGTACTTGCAGAGACTGCAGTCAAGTCACCCCCTTCCTTGTTCCTGGCTAGGCCGAGTTGGTGGAGCTCTTTGACTCTGCCCCGGTAAGGCAGGTTTTCCAACCTTTGCGTCATCCCTGGGCCGGGTGACTGGCCAGCGAGCAAGTCCTCCCGCTGAGGAGCAGCCGGTTTCCTGTGGAAAGGAAGATTGTTACCAAGTAGCCGAGGGCAGGAGAGGAAAACAGCCAGATAATATTCCCACTGCCTTCAGTGGTGTGCTGCAGAGCAGCATGAAATCCCATCCAAAGAAACCTGGCTAGCTCGAGATAATAATCAGGCTCCACCAAAGCTGGTGAGAAATCTCTTGAGCCTTTTGACTCAGGCTCGGGTTGGGAGTTTTAACAAGATTGGATTTTCCTTGCAGTGGAAAGTTTAATTGGAGAAGCTGCCGGGGATCGGATTCTAGCTCCCTAGCCACTGCCCGTGAGGTCCAGAGACGTCCACCCACACCAAAGCTGGAGTTTATCTTTCTAGCAGGCTTCCCCTGACACTTCCCTCCCCTCCGCTTAAGCTCCATGGGGGCACTCTGCAGCCGCTCAGTTTGAAAGCTGGCCTGGGTTTTGTTCAGAGGAGATTCACTGTGGTTCTCCAAGGGGAATGCGAGCGAGGGCGGATTTTCTCTCACGCGGCCCATGTCCTAGGCTGACCCTGCTGTTCATGATTCTGGAGTGATGCAGGCTGGAGATCTGCCACAATTCTTGTTCTTTCTAGTTCACCGGCATCCCCCAAGTGTAGGTTGAGGCAGCTCGTGGATGTCAGCTGGAGCTCTGGGTGCCAGTACCGCTGAAAATCAGGCCCCGGGATCGAGTGCCTGGCAGGCGAGAAGGGAAGGGGGAGGGCTGATGCACTGGCAGCTGGTTAGGTAGGCATCAGTCACCTTCGCTCTTCCAGAAATCATTTCCTGCTGAGCCAGCTGAGCGCTGGGGCTGAGAGAGCCCCTGATGCCGGTCTTGGGAGCGCAATCCTCTAGTTCCCCGCTTTGCTGCATTGTGAAGGGAGCAGGGTGCCTCTCTCAGGCGCTGCGTCTCGCCCCCGGGAAGCCATTCGGACGCTCCGGCGCAGTAAGCAGAGCGAACAGCGCCAGGCCCTCAGGGAGCCCCTCAGCCCTTCAGGAGAGGAATGGCAGGACCAGAGAGGTGCTGAGCTTGCCTGCTGCCCTTTGTCAATAACAGTGACCCTGGGGCAGTCAGACAGGCCTCTCGGACTCTCCCTCCCCTCCAGTGTAGCAGTGGAAACAGTTCAAATAACACCAAATGCCGTGTAATCCCAGGAACCCACGCCCTGCTGCACTGCAAAAAGAGAGAGGGGGAAAGCAATAACACTGAAAGGTTTACTTACCATCTGGCCTTTAGGTGAAGGAGGAGGGGTGAGGATGACTTGATGCACAGATCTTGCTACCTAAGAACTTGTTTAGGGGTTGATTTCTTTCTGTATCCATCTCCCACTTAATCTAATTGAAATGAGCACAGATATGTTTGCACACAGCACAAGAGCTGGCTTTCCTTTGCAAAAGTTACGTAGGCGCCTGGCTCTGAACGGGAGGGAGGCATTGAAATAGCTTTGACGTTCATCTCTCCTCCTGCAAAACAGAGATAATAAGAGCGGCCAGTCGGGCTCAGACCACAGGTCCATCTTGCCCAGGGTCCCGTCTGCCCACAGCGGCCAGTCCAGGTGCCCAGAGGGAGTGAACAGACCAGTGACTCACCAAGTGATCATTCCCCTATCACCTATTCCCAGCCTCTGCCCGAGACTAGGGACACCGTCCCTGCCCAGCCTGGCCAACAGCCATTGATGGACCTGTCCACGAATTTATCCAGTTCTTTCTTGAACCCTGTTAAAGTCCTGGGTTCCACAACCTCCTCTGGCAAGGAGTTCCACAGGTTGCCTGTGTGTTGGGTGAAGAAAAACTGCCTTTGGTTTATTTTAAACCTGCTGCCTGTTCGTTTCATCTGCTGGCCCCTAGTTCTTGTGTCATGGGAGCAAGTCAATAACTTTTCCTTATTCACTTTCTCCATACCTGTCATGATTGGATAGACCTCTATCCTATCTGCCCTTAGTCTCCTCTTTTCTAAGCTGAAAAGTCTCAAGTCTTTTTCATCTTTCTTCACATGGGACCCATTCCAAACCCCTCATCATTTTTGTTGCCCTTTTTCTGAACCTTTTCCCGTGCCAAGAGATCTTTTCGGAGAGGAGGCGACCACGTCTGCACACAGGATTCAAGCCGTGGGTGCCCCGTGGATTTGTAGAGCGGCAATAAGAGATTCTCTGTCTTTCTTCTTTGTTAATGATTCCAAACTCACCCAGGGTTGCCTGGTAGCACAGTATCAGAGCTGGGAATCGTCCCAGTCCTGTGCTCTGCGCAGTGGGCCACTGCATCTCCTTTGTAATGGCCCAGTGTGATGACGCGGGGCTTAGTGTTGCTGGATAGCGCAGGGGAGCCAGGGGAGTTGGATTTCAGGGGGATGTTGACAGAGTTTCACCTAACTGATCCTTGTACAAACTCCCGAAGTCTGGGTTAGGAATGAGGCCCCGCCCTCCTCACTGAGGTCAGCGCGAGTCCACTCAAACAAGGTCTCCGGCTCTGGAACTTGCATCAGAATCCCGGGGACGGTGAAGCAGCTTCCTGTGTGAAATGCAGAGTGCAGGACCGTTTCCCATCTCGAGTGTGTCTGATTCTGTGGGGTGCAGAGCAGCCCACGCAAACATGGTCCCTGTCAAGTGCTAGCTACTCTGCACCTCACCAGGGGAAGGACCCCTGTGAAATGGTCAGCAAATGCCAGAGCCCCAGACCCATAGGACCCATCACCCAAAAGCCTCCTGAAAATCTGTCTCCATGAGTCCATGGAATCAGAGCTGTTCAAGCGGGAAAAGGACCTCCAGCTGAGCCAGCCCTGTCTCCCGGGGTTACCCAGCAATGACACCCGTCCTTAACGTTGACTTGTTCAGGCGCCCTATGGAAACAGACAAATTCACCCTCCTGGAAGGCCGCTGAGCTATTTTTTTCCTCCTTTTCTGCTGATAATGTCAAATGAGACACCCATGAAATGTGATCTCCTGCTTCTCGATTAGAATCAGCCCCAGATGAGCTCCCCCGACCCCTTCCTGGAAGGATCAGAGGGTTGGGATCGTACCTCCTGGGATGGGCATGTTTATTGAAAGCAGCCTCGCTGAGCTTTGGTGAGAACTGACAGGGATTAGCTGGCCAAGGTTCCAGGTTATAAAAGCCTTGAGTCTTTTATTACCTGTCTCGCAAGGAAGGCAGCCAACGCAAACGCACACCCCCGTGCCCACCGCACCATGTATTATGATTGTCTCTGTACAGCTCCTTGTGATCGTAAGTACCTGGCTCACTTGGCAGGGTCCCTCCAACAGGCAGACTGCATCAGAGACCTGTCACCAGTTTGCTCACTCATTTTTTGGTTATTGCTTTCTGTTAGAAGCAGAGGCTGAAATTCACCCGGGTGCTGCATAGTAATCAGAGGAGTTACACCTGGGGCAGAGAGATTCATTCTTCATGGGCGCATGAAACGACTCAGACCCAGGACTGGGAGTCAGGACTCCTGGGTTTCATTCCCGAGTCTGGGAGCCGCATGCCTCCCCCAGCGCTGTGATTAGAACCCCGCATAGCCCAACACCCGTGCTGTGCTCCCGCCACTAGGCCCTGCTGCCTCCGTGCTCCTCCTTTAGAATACACAGGTGAGATCCGGACCCCTTTTCTGAATTGCATTCCTCGGGCTTTTAATGGGCTCTTTTCTTCTCCTCTTCCCAAATTCAGAAGGTGCCATGAGGCCCAGTGACTCCGTGTCCGAGTCCAGCCCGGGCTCGACGGCGACCCAGTCCGGGGTGCCCACACAGGTGGTGCAGCAAGTCCAGGCCACTCAGCAGGTAGGTGGTGATCTTCCTGGGCGACAGGTGGGCGCAGTGAGGCTTGTTGCAGGGGGATAAGTCAGGGTAGAAGAGGGCCCACTGGATTTGTTTGTTGCTTCTGTGCCTGGCGAACGTGAAATCCTCCCACCTCTAGTGGGCTAGGGCAGGCTGGAAGTCTGTACTTCTGGGTTCTTTTCCCAGCATGGGGGTGGGAAGTGGGGCCTAATGGTTAGAGCAGGAGGCGGGGCTCGGTTCCAGGCTGTGGGAGGGGAGTGTGTCTAGAAGTTACAGTGGGGCAGCGTGAGAAGATCAGAGTTCAGGACTCCGGGGTTCTGTGGCTGGCTCTGTCACTAAGTTACTGTATGAACTTGCTCGGTGCCTAGGACCAAAAAAAAGCTGGGGCCTGCTGATAACTGGAGAACATCTGGGTGCCGTTGCTGTAGTCGCTCCTGCTTCCCTTGAATTCTGGGTGTTTTGTTTGGCAGAGGCTGTTGGTTCAAGCCAGCGTGCAGGCTAAGCCACCTTCGGTGTCCCCCCTCCAGCTAACAGGTGTGCAAGTGCCCCAGCAGGTAAGCCCCAGGCTCCGTGCTCTTCCTGGCCTTGGCAGCCTTGCGAAGCGCAGCGTCTCTGTGTTCACCTGGCCCCTAGGCACTGCTCCCTGGCTGCATGCTGAGTTCATTCACCCCCAGCATTAGCAGCTTGACAGCCCGCTCTTCCTTCCCCTGCGCCTGACACCAAGCAGGAGTAGCCCCTTGGAAATCGATGGAGTAAAAGCACGAGGAAAACCAGGCTGGCTGAGGGGCACCGGTCATGCCGGCTCAGGGGAGTACCTGTGCTTCTGCCACTCCCCCTGTGGACGGGGAGGAGAGGAGGAGCTAGAGGGGTGAGAATCATTCGGCTCACCAATCCAGGCTGTACAGGGGGAGCTTGGGATGGGGGTCCGCATGCAGAGGGCCCTTAAATGGGGCTGGGCAGATGAATGGATGGAAGTGGGCCAGATCTGGGCGTCAGTGCAGGGGTGCCGGAACAACTTTTATAGTGTAAACCCTGTGAACGATAGAAACCACTTCAGCCAGCGGCTACAGGAGCCCCTCCTTCCAGCCCCCGGGGCTAACGGTGGATTGTCTTACATGGCAGCAGGCTCGGACCTAGCTGGCCTAAGGAGGCCCGGCGTAGGAAAAGCAAATCTCATGAGGGGGAAGATGAAAGGGGCACTGCCAACTCATTCAGTTTCTCTACCTGTTATTTTCTTCTCCCGCCTTGGTGTGTAATTGACATGTAATTGACGGGCTTGACATCTCCCTGCTGTGTGATTGTCATGCGTCTTGCATGGCACCCTCCCCTGTGGCTTGGTATCACAGATCCCCCCAGCTGCTGGGTGAGTTCTGCCTCTTTGCACTGATCTGACTCACCCAGTGCTGTGTGGAATGGATGTACGTGTTGGAGGCCCACTGACTGCCAGAGGAGTTTCTAGCCCCTTTCTCCATGCACTGTATACCCTGCATAACTTACGCCATCGTTTATGGCCACGTCTGATTCTGGATTGGAGGCCATCGGTCCTGCTCGGCTTATTCCAGGGCTGAATGCTACGCCAGGACTTAAGCAGGCACTGGACTCATTGGGCTCAGTTAATCCCAGACCCAAACATCATTGACATGAATAGGAGTCTTTTCACCTCCTTTAACGGGGTCCGTTCTGCAAGGCTTGGGTTACTGGATCCCAGCGTCCTTCTCAGGGAAACACACGGCAGCAAGATGGCGCGGAACTGGAATTGTGGCACAGGCGTCGGAAGACAGAGGCTCTTCCCGTTGCACCAGCAGAGGGAGAACTCTGGCTTGAGGAATGGGCCTTCTAAACACAGTGACGCGTCCTTGGGAAGAAGGGAGGTCATGTGACTAAAGCACAGGCTCCACCACACATGTCAGGAGACTGGGGTTTCATTTCCGCTTCACCCACTGTCTGACTTCTGGTGGGCCTTGAGGGCAAGCAGGAATTCTCTCCCCAGCTCTGGGAAGGGAGTGGGGGCTAATGGTCAGAGCAGGGGGAGCTGGGAGTCTGGACTCTGGGTTCTCCTCCTAGCTCTGCCTCTGCCTCACTCCGGGACTGAACAAATCGCATGCTCTCCTGACCCCTTGTAGTTTCCCAATGAGCAGCCCAGGGTAATTCATGAGTCAGAGTGGCAGGGGCGTGCTTGCTCCCTGAAGATGCTCTCTCAAGTAAAGCCTTACATTTGCCAAGAAGATGCAGCTGTGCTTGTATGGACAGGCAGCTGGAGACCACAGGAAGGATTGTGAGTTTCTAGCATCTAGCCCAGTTGACGGGCCACTAAACAATGTCTCAAACAGTGGCTTCATCCATGAGCACGCCCAGCACGAGGGAGTCTCAGTTCTGTGCACTCTGACCAGTTCTGCCGCTGGCTTTTCCTTTCCGTGTTAAAAGCACTGCCAGGCAAGAAGCTGTCTTGCCTTGCCTCCATCAATGAATGGCACTCGCGGCTCTGACAGCTACGCACTAAAGGGGGAGGAAGTTCTGCAGACATCGAACTAGGCAAGATTAAAGAGAGAGAGCAACATTTCCATTTTTCAGCCTGGGCTTGGTTTGGTAACTTCCTTCCTCCACACACAATAAATAAAATGTGTCTCGGAGCAATTCAGACTACACTCAGTAGCACGGAAATGCAGCTGTCTTTGGGAGATAGCTACTAGCCAGAGGGGGCGGGGGGAAACTTTGGCCAAGGACAGAGTTAAACGCTCTTCCTTAGAAGGAGAAAACCACACCAAGAGATCCTTCTCCCAGCACCTCTGCTTAGAGAGTCTTGTCTAAAAGCCCCTGAAGAATTAACATTTAAACGCCTTCGGATTTGGTGACCAGTCTCAGAGGGGTTGCTGGGTTAGTCTGTTTCAGCAAAAGCCATGGGGAGTCCTGTGGCCCCTTAACAGCTAACACGTTTATTTGGGCATCGGTGTTCATACGAATGCTAGATTTGCATGGCTGAGTTATTTCTAATCCGGGGCCATCGGCTCTGCTGCTGTGGAGAGGACCCTTCCTGTATGATGCTGAAGTGTACCAGGATAACGCGGGGAGCATTTGAGCAACAGGGGATGCTGCTTGAGCTAGCAACAGGGCAGGCCTCTGGGAGGAAGCCTCAGTAGCACGTCACATGGGGCTCAGCGAATCATGGAAAAGTGCAGCTCGGAAGGCCCTCGAGTCCAGCCCCCTGCACCGAGGCAGGACCAAGCAACCCCAGAGCATCCCTGAGAGGGGTTTGTCCAGCCTGTTCTGCAAGCCTCCAGCCTCTCCTGCAAGCCCAGGCCAGCGCTCGACTCTTCTCACAAGGCTGTTTCTCCTAGGATCTAACCCAAAGCCTTGCTGCAGATTAAGCTGATTCCTTCTTGTGCTCCCTTCAGGGGCTGTGGAGAAGAACTCATTGCCCGCCTTACAGCAGCTCCAACCCCCTTTAAGGCTGGATTAGGGCTTCCCTCCCCCCAGCCTGCTTTTCTCAAGACTAAACGTGCCCTGGAGTCTCCGTCGTTCCCCGCAAGGCAGGGTTTCTAACCCGTCCTCGTGTTTGTCACTGTGCTGTGGCCTTCCTGGTTTGCTCCCCTTTCTTAAACTGTGGCGGCAGGACTGGGGCTGAGCCGGACAGTTACCTCCCGTGTCTCACACGCCCCTCCTGCCAAACCAGCCCGGAATGATACGGCCCCTTTGGCAACCCCATCACATTGTTGACTCCTGTAAACTATTTCCTTGAGATCCGTTAGAAGCCCAGCACCTTTTCCGCAGCGCTGCCCTCTGTCCACTTGGCCGCTGGGCCCTGGATTGTCCTTCCGCATAGCGCTTTGCGTTTGCCTTTTCGGAATTCCATCTACTTGATTTCAGACCAGCTCTCTGGCTTCTTTCCAGAGCGGTTTCAAGTGCTAATCCCGTCCTGCAAAGGGTTTGCTACCCCTCCGGCTTGGTGCCCGCCTGTAAACTCCCCACGCCGTTATCCCAGTCATGGATAAAAGATTGAATGGCAGCCACTACAGGACGGACGTCTGCGGGACCCCAGGGGATATCACGTTTCCTGTCAAACTGGGGGAACGTAACTGCTGAGGCTGGTGTTTAAGCCCGTTTGGCACCCGTCGTACGGTAATTTCATCCAGACCTCCTCTCCCTTGCTTGAGAGCACGGGGGTTGTCAACAGCCTGACTGAAAGCATCTCCTAGGTGGAGCAAGCTACCCGGACATCTGTGCTTCACAGCGTCTGCCGGCTCCCTGGTCGCTCCCAGATCCACGAGATCCTTGATGTTGATGCACAGTGACCTGAATGGGTCACGTAATGCCCCCGCCACACAAAGCCTCGTGACGTGCAAGGTGTCCGGCGAGTCCAGCGCTCACCACTTCCAGGGGATCCCCAGGGCTGGCTCTCCTGCAGAGCGCCACTCCGTCAGAGAAGTGGAGAATCCAGACAGGTGAGAACCTTGCGGCCAGCAGCTCGCCCACCGACGTGGACAGAGCCTGGTCGGATCAGGACAGATCTTACTGGCCTTTGCAATGGGGGTGTAGCGCCTGAAACCTCAGGGAGGGGCTCTTCCCACGTGCCTGCTGAGGCCCATCTGTTTGCACTAGCATGGTGAACACAATCAGGCCATGGTGACTACGGAGACTTTCCCATCGTGAGCACCTTGGAGTGTCTGCATGAGCGCCAAAGCAGCAGCACCTGGACCCTGGAAATGCCAGGAGAGCCCCGCGTCTCACCCCTGCTGATTCAGGAATGTTCCCTGTTGGATATCCTCTCCTGCTTTAGCCAGGCTGATTTCAAAGCCCCAAAGGTTGGGGCTTCCATGCCTCTCCACAGCCAGATGGCCAAGCCACGACGCTCTCCCAGGATCCCGAGAGGGGCCAGCTTTCACACCCACTTCTCAGTGCCCCGGCTTAGCCGTTGGCTGTTCCAGCGAACAGTCTGCTTAGGAATGGCCCAGAAAGCCTTTCCCTGGCCAGCACGGGTGCCTCGGCAGAGGACCGCTCGAGGAACTGTGGCTGATCTAAACTCATGTCTCAGATTGCCTGCCTGCCTGCCAGCGGGCGGCAGAGGCTGCATCTGCTGCCGGTAGGATCCAGGAGAAGAGGAGGGGTGCAAATGCTGCTGCACGCCTCCGGTTGCCTTTGGGAAGAGAAGGAAAAGCCCGTGGCCAGCACTGGTGCGCGTGGTGGACGGCAGCCGAGCTCCAACGCAGAAGGAACGCTGCGGAGCTTGCCCGCTGTATAGTGTTTCCACTGACCGGAGGAACCTGGAGATGGCAGAGCCCGGAGCCCCTCGGCCCCGTGTATTCCTCTCGGCTGCGCCTGTCTAGTGTTCCCAGGCCCCAAGTGGCGCGCCCGGCCCGGCTGGCATGGTGCTGGCCAGACACGCGCAGGGGAGGTTCCTGCCGAGGGCGCTTTGTTCCGCGGCGGTTCAGTGCAGCCCGGCCCTGGACATGTCGATAGGCAGTGGAGTGTGCCTGTGAGTACGGGACCCAGGGCCACTGGCTTGGGCTGGACCAGGGAGTGGTGTGACCCAAAGCCAGGGCAGCCCCACTTCCACCCTCTGGACCCGCCCGGCCCCCAGCGCCAACAGGACGTGGCGTTCCTCTCCCCGCCAGCGGGGTACTAACCTTCTGTATCATCCCTTTGCAGCGGCTGGTGGTGCAGAGTACGGCCCAGGCTAGCAAAGGAGGCCAGGTCTCGCTGGCCATGCACAGCGTCCAGCAGCAGGTCCATTCGCCGCCTGAGGTGGGTGGTGGGGCGTGTTTCCGCCCGCGCCGGGGGAAAGCATGGCCGGGCCCAGAGCGGGGAAAGGGGACGTTTTTTGGCATTGCTCTGTGTCGCTCATTCGTGACCTCCCCACCCTCCGGTTCCCCACAATCACCCTTGTCTCCTGCCTGCGGCATTTCACGCTCCCACCA
>JANRFK010002741.1:5910597-5926750 GCA_030068395.1 Apalone spinifera | reverse complement strand
CCTCCTAGGTCCCTGCCTCTGTATAGACAGCATGGTCTGGCCATCCCCATAGTGCGCCCCCCTACCCCCCGCTGGGGGAGCCTGCTAGGTCCCTGCCTCTGTATAGACAGCATGGTCTGGCCATCCCCATAGTGGGCCCCCCTGCCCCCGCTGGGGGAGCCTGCTAGCAATGCTGCACAGAACCAAGACTGCAACCGTTAAGTCTGATCTTGAAACGAAAGCGTCCTAAGCTGGCAGCCTCCTGCAGCCCATCCCTGTGGCTAGCAGCCACCTGCCTGGTGTCTTCCTCCTCCCCGCCATTCCCCAAGTAACCCGCATGTGGCCCAATGGTTAGAGCTGGGGCCTGAGTCAGGACTGCTGGGCTCTGGTCCTGACCTTCCACGGGGTCAGTTTAACCAAGACCCTGAGCCTCACAAGTATTTAGGGTCCCAACTTGTATTGAAATCGCTGGGAATTAGGTGCCTCCCCGGGTGGACCCTCTCCAGTCCGGCGCCCTGGGAGCCTGGCGGGTGCCAAACCAGAGAATTTGCCGGCCGTGGCAGGGCAGTATCGTCTAACAGCGCTGCCCCTGCCTGCTGGGCTCTTCCGAGGCACGCCGGGTAAACTGGAGCGAAATAACGGCACAGGAGAGCCAGGGCTGGGGGCTGTCACCAGACCTCCTGGGGCTGCGGGAAGCTTAGCCGCCCCCATGGTAAATGGACATCCAGCGAACCACCATCCCACCAGACCCGGGGGTGGCTGGACCAGTGCATGCTGGACGAGAGAGGCTCAGCCTGCAGGCCTTTGAGGATATGGGCCCGAGTCACCTCCCTCCGGTGCCCCCCTTTTCCCATCTGTACAATGGGAATAGTTCTCCTTCCCGGGTGCTGTTCGGCGCAGGCCGGGCCGTGTGCCTGCAGGTCCCGGTGCGGCAGTAAGTAGCAACGGGGCTTCGCTCGGAGCCGGAGCTGCCCCCAGGAGCAGGCAGCAGCAGTAGAGCAGCGGATGGTTCGATGCAAGCTCTGATTTCCTCAGTGTTTCTGTTTATTGTCTAGAGCGCAGGCAGTGAGGTCCCCGGTCCGGCTAGGAGCTGTGAGCAGCCGCGGCCGCAGGCAGTGCAGCACCCTCTCTCCTTAGAGTGTGGCAGCGGGATGCATCCGCTGGCCGGCTGCTGTCTAGCCAGCCCAGAGCCCAGGCACCACTATCTCCACCCGCTCGAGGCCTCTGCGGAGCAGTGGGTGGAACTGGTCCGAATGCTTCCTCAGCACCTCCTCCTCCCGCAGCCAAAGGTGGTGATTGAGCAGCTGCCGTTCCTCTCCTCTCAGCACGCCAGTCCCGACCAGAGAGTCAAGATTCAGAGAGTCCCTCAGGTGCTAGTGTTTGGGACTGCGGCTACCGCTCTGAAAGTAGGTCCAGGGAGATCCAAGAAGGGTCACCTCTGCCCCGCCTCCTCCGGCCAGAGCACCCGCCCCCCCCGGCACTAGGGCGCCACCGACCGTTCCCTCCTGCGGTAGCCAGTAGCGTTACTCCAGGGCGCCCCGACTTTCCGGCCTCCCTCCCGCACCTCGGCCGGGCCCTGCCAGGGGCTCCTGAAAGCTGAGATGTGGTGTCTGGCTCAGGCTGGAGTGCAGTAGGAACCCAGGAGCCCAGCTTTGGGGCAGGGCGGGAGGGAGGTATCCGGACAAGCCGGGCCCTGGGAGAATGGGCACCGATTCCTTCCTTCGCAGAAGCGGTCTGATTTCTCTGGAAAGGGAGGGCGAGTTAGAAGCCAGAGCTCTTCTGGTCCCTGTAGGCCCCGTGTCACTGACTTGGCCAAAGTCCATGCTGCTGCCCTGAAATCTTGCTTGTAATGTCAGGTGGGTGCAGGGTCCTCTGAGCTTCCCACCCTACCTGCCCCTGCAGAGCTGCAAGCAGGCAGGGAATGACCTGGGAGATGCTGGGGGGCAGACCAGTTTATGGTGGTGTAACCGTTTGAGGAATAACATGGCAGAGATATCAAGTAATGAGCTTTCATTGTCCAGGGGCACTGTAAATCTGGGGGGAGGAGGTAAGTGTCCAGGTAAAAGCTGTAGCTTCAAACAGCTACTGCAGCTTGTTAGCTAGGAGCACCCCAGCTTCCCGGAGGAAAAGTTCCTCGCTCTTTAGTGCGGCTGTGAGGGTTAGATCAGGTGCCTGGCGACGCGGTCCCTGGGTTCTGGCACTGGCCGGCTGTGTACTTAGCAGTGTGTATTGTTTGTATGACCATAGCGCCTAGGCCAGGGCCCTGGTGTTCGGGGTGCTGTACGTTATCGCTTGGGTGGTTGCAGTAATGGCCGGGCCCCAGTCGTTGCCCGGTACCCTGCTGTGCCGGGCGCTGGAGGGATGCAGACCAAGGAAAGACTCTGCCCCAAAGAGCTTTCCCTCCGAGTCGGTTTTCAACCACTAGCACGCCTCTGACTCAGTTTCCCCCGGGCTAAAGTGGGGTCCCCGGGGCCCGTCTGGAGGGTGTGAGCGCAGGGGGTGCACAGCGCCTCAGGAGGCAGTTTGCGCGGGGCCAGGCGCTAGCTGTACCAGAGGCCTCGGGCCACCCCTGATTTCTCTCCCCTGCCTCGCTCAGGTGCAGCAGCTGCAGCAGGTCCCTGTCCAGCATGTCTATCCCAGCCAGGTGCAGTACGTGGAAGGGGGCGACGCCAGTTACACAGCGAGCACCATGTAAGTGAGCCCGGGCCCGGTGCCGTGGGGAGACAGCGGCCCGGCCCGTGGGGACCTGCTGCCTCCTTTCCTGCCGGATCGAGCATGAGGCTTTTCTGGCGTGGTCAGCCGGCCTCCAGGCCATCAGCGGCGGCAGTTAAAGGGCCGAGGCCTCCCGGCTCCCCAGGGCCAGGCTGGCCCCCCAGGAACAGCTCGGTTCTGCAGCGCTGTGGGCGCTGGGCCTGCCCGCCTGGGCTCTCCTGTGCCCAGCTGCACATGGCCCTGCCCCGGGCTGCATGCCCTGAAAGCTTGCTCCTGCGGCTCCCCTTGCAGGTCTGAGCCAGGATCAGTGGAAGGGGCAGTGCAGGGTCACGCAATTGCAGGCCCATTCTTGGCTCCAGGCTCCCTCTCTCCCTGCAGCCGACTGCCTGGGGCTCCCCCTCCGCACCCAGCCAGCTCCCTCTGCCCCCCGCTGCCGGGGGCTCAGCGAACCAGCCTGCCACTAGCGCAGGCACCCCCCATCACCCGCTTCCCTCAGCTGCGGCCTCCTCTTCCCCACAGCTACCCCCTGCTCCTGAGCCTCTTCCTTCTCCCCCTCTTGCACCCGCTGATCTCGGGGGAGGGGTTAGCTTGGCGCGCCCCATCTTTTCCTGCTCCTTGTGGAGGGCCGGGAGAGAATCAGAGACTGAAAGTTGGCAGCAGTGGCGCAGCAGGACGCGGTGTCCGCACACACCAACAGCCCCCTGCCCCCTGCTTTGCTGGAGGAGCTCTGTGCCTCAGTGTCCCCAGTGGTAGAAGTGGGAGACCTCTGCTGCCCACATCGAGGCCCGTGTATGGAAGCTGCTGTGTTATTGGTTTCTCCCTGGTGAAATGACGGGCTGAGGTCCTGGCCCCATAGCCGTTCCGGAGACAACTGAGCCCGGAACCTGTCCCCCCAACTCTGTTCTGTGTCTGCGTTCACCCTGTAGCTGTGGGATAACGTCGCTGTCCTAGGCGCGGGTGGCAGTTTGCCGGAGCTGTATCCACCCGCCGGCGGCTGCATGGTGGGGGGGTGAGAGATGGTAGAGAAACGGGAAATGTGTCTGTCCGGTGGCAGCAGCTCCGCTCCCAGCTTCTCTAACCCTGCCTCTTGTTTCAGACGGCCCAGCACTTACCCGTACACAGAGGCCCCTCTCTACACGCCCAACACAGGAGCGAATTACTATGAATCGCAAGCCACCCCGGCGCAGGTCACCACGCCTGCGACCTCCCAGACCGTGGCCAGCACCGGCTCTGTGCCCATGTACGTCTCTGGCGGGCAGATCATAGCCAATCCGAGCGGCGGAGGCGGCGGCAGCAGCGGCGGGGGGGGCGCAGCGGGGACCTACGTGATTCAGGGAGGATACATGCTGGGGAGCTCCAGCCAGTCCTACTCCCACACCACACGTGCCTCTCCAGCAACCGTAAGTCGCTCGCGGGAATGGAAACGATTTTCTCATCGTCCTCAGCTGTTTGCAGAGGCAGGGCCAGGCCCGAGGAGTCACGGCTGGGGGCCTGGCCCCGGGGGTCAACATGCCCGGGCTAGGAAATGGCTCTGACCTCTCTGCTGAGCTCCGCTCGGGCCCCTGGGCTCTGTCCCGGAATGCAGCTCTGCGAGAGGCTGCCCCTCGGCCACTCAGCCCTGCTGCGGGCTGGAACTGCCCCTGGGGTGGGGGGCAGAGGCCTGTGGAGCGAGGGCCTGGTGCAATTTGGCAGATTATTTTTTTTTAATATTTGGATTTTATAAAATAAAACATTGTTGAAGCCTGGGCGCTTGTAAAGCAAAACCAGGACTTACCTGTATCCCGCGAGGGCTGAGCAGAGGGAAGGTGCGGGCTGGTGGTTAGATCTGGAACCGGGAGTCAGGGCTCCTGGGTTCTGTTGCCCTTGTGGAGGGAAGTCCTGTGGATAAGGGAACCAGGGGACTCCTCTTCTGCCTCAGTTTCCCGAGACACGCTGTAAGCAAGGGCCGGAGCGGAGGCCTTTCGAGTAGCAATAAATGCCTGAGGCAGGTGTAACGGTGCGGACCTGCCGGGCAGGGGATGGTGAAGTCGAATGAACTATTGTTTGCAAGTGGCTTTGAGGTCTTTGAGTGAGACATGCTGCTGCCGTGCGACGTGTAGGTGAGATTATTGCTGGCTGGGAATTGCTAATCCGTGACAGCTCTGGAGTTGGAGATTTATCATTTATATTTATTAGGTGTATTACGGTAGCAGACAGGCCCACTATGTACAAACAGAACAAAACGATGGCCCCTCCCCAAAGATCTTCCAGTCTCAGAGCTCTGGGACGGACATAAGAACGGCCACACTGGGGCAGACCAAAGGGCCATCCAGCCCAGTAGCCCGTCTGCCGACAGTGGCCCCAGAGGGAGTGAATTGATCAGGTACTGATCAAACGATCTCTCTCCTCTCTCTGACAAGCAGAGGCTAGGGACACCAGACCTTACCCATCCTGGCTGAATTTATCTAGTTCTCTCTTAAACCCTGTTCTAGTCCCAGCCTTCACAACCTCCTCCGGCAAGGAGTTCCACAGATTGACTGTGCGCTGCGTGAAGAAGAACTTCCTTTGCTTTGTTTTAAACCTGCTGCCCATTAGTTTCATTTGGTGGCCTCTAGTGGACAGATCGTACACGCTCCTTGCGTCAGTTATTTGGAGCATCTGATATCGCAAATCAAAGCTCTTAGATTTGTGTGTTTAGAGCAACAGAGCCAGATTTTGATGGAAATGACTCAAGTGTAAAGCTGGAGGATTGCCACTGGGGGGAGGGCAGGTCTCGGCTGCGAGTGTAAACCCAGAGTCATTGGCTTCACGCTGGTTTAACTGAGGGAATCTAGCCCAGAACGTCGTCTTTACATAGTCATGAGCTCAACCGTGCACTCCTAGAATTCGGCTTGTTTTGTTACTGCCCTGCCATTAAAGCAGGTATTCCCAGTCAGGTGCCCACATTAACAGGAGAGTCACATTTGGCCTTTTAATTTGGACCCTGTTGTGTGAAATGTGGCAACAAGAACTTGTGTATAAATCGATTCGGAGCAAACCGAAGGCCAGCAGAAATCCAGTGGAAACACTTCAAGCAACCAAAGAAACCCCACTGCATTTACAGCTCTGCCGTGCAGCCGGTGCTAGTGTAGGAGCAGCAGAAAGGAACTCGGACTAGAAACAACCATGAAACGGACTAGTCCGACCCCCACTATCCAAATCCTCAGCAGGTCGGGACCCTAAACGACTGCAAACCATGAAAAGTTCATTCGATTTGTAAAACCCCTTTGGTGTTCATTGTGTCGGGTTGAATCCTTTCAAAGGGGCTGGGGGGAGGGGGAGTTTTAACCCCTCCAGGGCTGATGGATGGTCCTGTCATTAAGATGCCGCATCAAGTGTCAAAACTCGGAGGTTCTATTTCCTGCTCTGCCCCCGACACGCTGTGTGACTCTGAACAAGCCCCCCCGTCTTCTAGTGTTGTCTGGAAATGGGGCTCACAGCAGCAGCCTGTGCCGGGTGGGGAGTGGCTGGGGGGCTGGGGTGGATTGCGAAAGCTAACCCCTGCAGCGGACTTTGGAAGGCCGGGTGGGAGGGCCGGAGAAGGGGAAGACTTCTCTCCGACCAACAGCAGTGAACCCCCAGTTCTTACCGGGGCCGTCCTTAGGATTTAGTACAATGAAACTGGTGCCCCTGTGCCCCATGGAGGCCAGCAGGGGCAGGGGGAGGATTTTGGAGCTGTGATTTGATCGTCTCCAGCAACACGCCGATGAAA
Organism: Apalone spinifera; assembly: GCA_030068395.1. Classification (NCBI taxonomy): domain Eukaryota; kingdom Metazoa; phylum Chordata; order Testudines; family Trionychidae; genus Apalone; species Apalone spinifera. The sequence continues at coordinate 5,920,329 of JANRFK010002741.1, read as the reverse complement.
TGTTACGGCCCATTGTGAACTCGGGGCCTGCCGACTAACACGGTGAATTGGGAACCGGGCCGTAGAGACCTGGGGCTGGCCCGTGCCTGTTCCATGGCTTCAATCCCGCTGAGGTGGCTCTGTCCCAGGGTCAGGTGCTGCTCCTGGCTCGGGCAGGCCGTGTCACTTTGAAATCAGCTAGATCCTCCCCGAAGGAAGCAGAGCCACGGAACGGGGATAAGAAGAGGCAGGCGGGTGGGTGGACATTAAGACCCAAGGCTGCCCCAAATTTTCAGGTGCCCCACACAGCTGCATAGTCTGCGTATGGGTCAGGACAAGCCTGGTTGTTACCTAGCAGTGTCACCATAGATCTCAAGGCAATTAGAAAAGAACCTCAGTATCATTATTTACATTTTACTAGTGGAGAAAACGAGGCACAGAGCAGCAGGGACTTGCTCGCGACACCCAGCAGGCCAGGCACAAATGTGTGTCCAGCTAACGGGCAGAACCCACGTCTCTTGAGTCCCAGTCCAGTACTCTATGCACTAGGCCGCACTGCCTCAGTTGGGGCCAGTTAGTAACATCGGACCCAGCCCTGCAGACACTCACTGCCAGACCTGCTGACGGCTGTGCTTGAGACAGTGGCGCTTCTGCAGGACGTGGCCCCCAGGCAGGGGGCTGGTTGCTTTAGTAATTTCACCCGTGCCCCTCTAAGTCCATGGGTAGGCCCCTAAAAGGGCCACGTAGGGTCTCGCGGCAAGCTCACGCCCACAAGGACTGTCCAAGGCTGGCTGGTGAGCCCCAGGGGCTGGCCACGGGGCCCGCACTGGCACTGCTCTCGGGGTGACGGCGATGTCTGCTTTGGGGCCGTTGCGATTAGTGGGGGGAGCAGGGGGAGAGTTGCTGGCCCCGAGGAAGCTGCGTAACTGCTGCCTTGTTCCTTCCCAGGTCCAGTGGCTGCTGGACAACTACGAGACGGCTGAGGGTGTGAGCCTGCCACGTAGTACCCTCTACTGCCATTACCTGCTGCACTGCCAGGAGCAGAAACTGGAGCCGGTCAACGCGGCGTCTTTTGGCAAGCTGATCCGCTCCGTGTTCATGGGGCTCCGCACCCGCAGGCTGGGCACACGGTAAAGGCTCGGGCATCGCCAGCTTCTTGTGCCCGCTGAACCGTCACCGGCAGCAAGGACGGGACTTCTGTAGCTGCAGGGCGCGGGGCCCTGCTCAGCCCCTGAGATCAGGGTGGGACGGGCCCCCGGGTGAGTGTGCTTACGTGATGAACGTCTGTGCTGGCTGCTGCTTTGCTTCCCGTTCATCCGTGGGCGCGCTCCCCTCAATGGTGCTGGAGCTGCCGCCAGCCCGCCAGGCTCCCGGGCCTGCAGAAAACGCCCAGTTCCCGTTCTCCCTGCATCCCCCATGGCGCTGACGGGCCGGATTCTGTTCTCGGCCATGCCCGGGGGGGATGGGAGGGGCTGGGTAAGGGAAGTCGAATCGGGCCTAAGGACCGGACGCAGAACCGCGTTTGCTCCGTTATACGACGCTCGACGGTGGGTTCGTGTTGCCCCAGAGCTCTGAGGTCTCCTGGTTTCCTTCCAGGGGGAACTCCAAGTACCACTACTACGGCCTCCGCATCAAAGCCAACTCGCCGCTCCTGCGCCTGATGGAGGACCAGCAGCACCTGGCCATGAGGCAGCAGCCTTTCTCCCAGAAGCAGAGGTAGGAGGGAGCGAGGACCGTCTGGGTCCCCAGTGTGTTCCTGCGCACCCAGCCGGAGCAGTCCCCTCGGGGCCCTCCAATGGCTGGTGTCAACAGAGAGAGGGTGACTGTCCTGTGGGAAATCCCCTGCCGCACCCGCCCCTGGCCTTGCGACCCAAGCTGCAGCCGCGCGTCCCGGCCTGGCTCTCAGGCCTGCAGCTCTGCCAGCACCTGACCTTTGGCTCCTCTGCCCTCAGGCTCAAGCCCCTGCAGAAGATGGAGGGGATGACCAACGGGGTGGCGGTGGGCCAGCAGCCGGGCTCCGGGCTCTCTGACATCAGTGCTCAGGTGCAGCAGTACCAGCAGTTCCTGGGTAAGCACGTTTACAGCAGCCTGGCGCCTTGATTGGCTTCCCGGGAGGGGGGCGGGCTGGAGGGCGCAGGGTCTCTCACCCTGCTCTTTAGGGGGAGGGAGGTGGGAACAGTCAGCGCTTCGCGGTTCCCCCGCTTGGTGGATGCACACAGTCCAGCTGTGTCCGGTCCCGGGGGCCTCCCGGCGGGTCTTACCCGCGCACCCTGCTGACTTCCAGATCGGTTCCGTTGCGTCCAGCGGGCTGAGGGGAACGCAGAGCTGCTGGGCATCAGGAGAGCAGAGCAGCCGGTCGCCTCTCGCTTGCCAGCTCGAATCAGAGGTCAGAGCGTGGCTCTCCAGGCAGGGTGTGATGAGTGGGCGGTTCTCAGCTGATCCAGCCCAGGCATCACCGCCGCCGCCTTCACTGAGTGACTCCTGGCTGGTCGCGTCAGCAAAGAGGCCAGGGACTGACTGGGCCACAGAGTCCAAACTCCTGGGTCTGCCCAGGAAAGCCGGAGATACTCCCAGGCAAAGCCCCCTTGAAACACATGGAGCCCAAGCTTAGCAAGGCCCTCACAGGAGGTCACGTTCTCACCCCACGCTGGCTTGCTGTCATCTTCCCCCCACAGACGCATCGCGGACCCTCTCCGAGTTCTCTGAGCTCGACCTGCAAGGGAAAGCTCTGCCTGATGGCATCGGGGCTGAGGACGTGAAGGCCTTCCAGCTGCTCTATCGAGAGCACTGCGAGGTACGGGGGCACTGGCAACGGGGCAGAGACGACCGGTGTAAATCCCGCACAGGCTGTAGTGACAGACCGTGTTCCCGAACAGGGCGACGTTTTTCCATCAAACTTGTTTTTCAGTGGAGAATTGGAGACTTGGGGGGAGCGTCCGCTTTGTGTCAAAAACTGCTCTCCACAAACCAGTCTTTTTAATTTGGCTACGTACCTGCAGTGCCCCATGGGCCCTGATGTCCCTGTTCTCCTCTGTGGGCTGGGCTACCATGCTGGACTACATTTCCCATCCTGCACCTTGGTCGCTCCTTTCCAGAGAGGAGATGGTGACTATTGACTTTCCCTGGTCATGGTGCATCATGGGACATGTAGTCTACTTGGGAGCCTGGCTCATAAGGGACATAAGGCAACTGTACTTCTCTATGGGCTGGACTCCCCAAGATTTCCCATGATGCACAACCTCCTCTCCAAAGGCTGTGAGTAATGCATCATGGGAGATGTAGTCCGACAAGAGCCCGGCGCCTAGAGCAGGACAGGAACATGAAGGTTCTGAACTCCCACTCCCACAAGGCCCTGCAGCAGCTTTTCCGTCTCAAAACCTCTAGATTTGTAGTCAACATATTTCAGTTTTCAAGGGGGGCAAAGCTCCATGCACCGCTGAATGGTAACGTTCCCCTTCTGGAGCAGGCTCCAGCTTATTCAGGCCAGAGCAGCGCTGACCTTCCAGCCCAACCCGTCCTAGCATCAGGAGCCCCCGCCCTCCTTCCCAGAGCTGGGCTGCGGTCACACAGCCCCTCTGCCCCCTGCAGGAACCACTCACCTGCAGCCTCGCCTCCAACAAGCTGCAGCTTCCCCAGCTTCCCACGGCGCTGTGTCTCTTGAGCATCACAGAGACAGGAAAGGGTCTGTAAGGGAGCAGGGCTCTTCAGTTTCAGAATAAGGGTCTAATGGGGGAAGGAGGGGGGCTGCTGACCCACAGAAAAATCATTCAGGGGCCACATACGAATGAGAAGCAAAACAAAACCCAAACCAGAAAACCCCAAGCCTCACTGACGTGGCCCCCGACTGAGAAGCAGAATGGCCCTCCCCCCATTCCCCTCGCACACCGGAGCCTGGGGGGCCCAGGCCAGTAGGTTTTGTGCGCCCCAGCCCCGCAAGGGGGTAGCGGGCAGGCTGGAGCGCCAGTGCGGGCTCCCCACTGCTGTGCGAGCCTCAGGGGCCAGATCCAGGCAAGCTGGGGGTTGCATCCAGCTCCCGGGCCTGAGGTTCCCCGCCCCTGGTCTAACACGGGCCACTGGCTGGAAGCAGACACTAGGCAAATGCAGAGCAGAAATAAGGCGCCTGCTTTTAACCGCTGGCGCAGCGGGGCGGGGCGGGGCTGGGGCGGGTTCTCCGTTGCTGACAAGTTGTCCATCAAGCTGGGACGTTTATTTGGCACTTTCTCCAGGGCAGTTCTCTGGCCTGAGCTCCCTGGGGCTCAGAGGAGTTGCTCCCAATGGTCCCTGCCGGCCTGGGAATCCCTTGGATCTGTTGCTAGCCCGGTTCCAAGATCCCGTTCAAGCCCCTGAGTCTCCCTCGGGGTCTTATATGCCCAGGCCTGGCCTGAGTCAGTCATGTGATCGTCCAGTCACATGACCAAAACCATTCTTCCTCCTGGGGGGGCCTGGCTGATCTGTCAAAGACGGGGCTGGCAGGGCCAGCCACCCCGTGGCCGTCTGCCCCAAGCGCCCCCTTGCCCTGTGCGGTGACTTCCCCGGAGCTCCTGTGCCAATCTGGCTGCTCCTGTGGAGCAGCACGAGGGGAATTCTGCGGGGCCCGGGCTGCATTAACACCGCTGGGTCCTTCAATGGCCTCTTGGCCAGTTCAGCCTGAGGGGGGCTCCCTCGTCGCGGCCTCCACGTGCAGCGGCTGCTCTTGGGCTGTGCCTGCAGGGAACGTCCTGGGGGGATCAGGGCACCAGGGGTCACTCGCCCCAGCACCGACCCTCCCCCCTTCTCAGGCCATCGTGGACGTGATGATAAACCTGCAGTTCACGCTGGTGGAGACCTTGTGGAAGACCTTCTGGAGGTACAACTTGAACCAGCCCAGTGAAGCCACCCCCATAGCAGTGTGAGTACCTCCGGGGCAGCGGGGTGCTGCCTCAGCCCGGCTGCGGCGGGGCCCCTGGGCCGGGGCCACACTGAAGAGTCAGCTGAGGATGGCGTTTGTTTCGAGGTGGGGGGGGATTTCCGGAGCCTGGGAGAGGCGTGAGCCCCCCCTTCCAACGCCTCTCAGCATCTCGTTAACTGCGTCCCTGCTGAATGTCCGCAGAACCGGCCGGCCCACGCCCGGAGTGGACGCCGTGGCAAACCGCGGGGCAGGGGCAGCTCTCCGCAGATTGGAGCTGCTGGGGTGGGAAAGAAGGGAACCAAGTGGCCCCTCTGCATCAGCCCCAACCGCCTCTGCAGGCACCGTACCCCCGACCACCAGACACCCTGTGCAGCCCCGCTGTCAGGAACGGTGCCTTGCCTCGGCGGGTCTCAAAGCTCCCTCGGGAGCCGGCAGTGTCGTTCTCCCCCGTTACAGATGGGGAAACTGAGGCACGGGGCAGGCCAGTGGCAGAGCCAGGAATAGTGCCCAGGAGGCCTGAGTCCCAGCCTGGTGTTCTAACCACTAGGCCTGCAGAGTTTCTAGGCTGCTGCCCAACCCGCAAGGCCGGACTGTAGGCCCTATCCTAGCTGAGGTGGAGCCCCCGGGGCTCAGCTCTGCTGCTTCGGGAGGAGCCGTGTGGCTCTCGTATGCAATAACCAGGGGCCCTGCGTCCGTGCAGGCACGACGAAGCGGAGAAGCGGCTCCCAAAGAGCTGCCTGGTGATACTGTCCAAATACGAGCCCGTCTTGAAGTGGACGAAGGACTGTGACAACATGCTGTACCAGGGGCTGGTGGAGATCCTCATCCCCGACGTGCTCCGCCCCATTCCCAGTAAGTGCCGCAGCCGCGGCAGCGCAGGGCCGCGGGAGAGCAGCCCAGCCGGCTCTCGGGGTGGTGGGTGTAAGCCCTTGGTTACCACACGGGAGTGGTGGCACCGCCGCAGTGCAGCCGACCTCGCGCGTTCTGAGCACTTCCTGGACCGAGGATGTTGGTATTGTCAGCTCCGTTCAACAGGTGGGGAAACTGAGGCACGGAGCAGTTGTGGGGCTGTGAGACTTGCCCAAAGGCACCCGTAGGCCAATCGCAGAGCTGGAAATTGAGCCAGATCTCCTGCGAACTACTCCTGTGCTCTACCCATTAGGCCACACTGCCTCATCTGGTCCGGTTTCAGGCTCCAGCCCGCGGGGGAGATGTTGGGGGCGGCCCGGGCTACTGCCGGTGCTGAGCGGCTGGCCGGGCGGGTCTCACCGCTCCTCTCTGTCCCAGGTGCCTTGACGCAAGCGATCCGCAATTTCGCAAAGAGCTTGGAGAGCTGGTTAACCAACGCCATGATGAATATTCCCGAGGAGATGGTCCGAGTGAAGGTGAGGGGGCAGTTGGCAGGGGCAGTGCCAGGCTCTGGTCGCTGGCGGCTGCGCTCCGGGCTGTACCGGAGCCCGAGGCCGGGCCCAGCGCGGTGCCCTGACCCCGTCTGGCCTGCAGGTGGCAGCAGCAAGTGCCTTTGCCCAGACGCTGCGGCGCTACACCTCCCTGAACCACCTCGCCCAGGCCGCCCGGGCCGTGCTACAGAACACGGCCCAGATCAACCAGATGCTGAGCGACCTCAACCGGGTGGACTTCGCCAACGTCCAGGTAACCCGCCCCTCCGGCCCCGGCCAGCTGCCCCGCCACACGCCGGCGCAGCCGGGAGGCACGCTGAGGCCTGGGGGACTGCACAGTAACACCAGAGCTGACCCAAGACACTGATGGCAACTGAGGGCACCAGTGTCTAGTGGTCAGAGCGGGGGGTCAAGGCCCTGGGCTGCTCCCTCGCAGCGGGTCATGAACCTCAGCGATTTAGCACCACGCCCTGGAAAGCCGCCTCTGCTGCAGGCTGCCTGATTGGAGCCCCTCTGGCTGGCTGGGTGGAGGGGCTGTGCCAGCCATTCCCTGTGGCAGGGCGCCCATGAGAGACAGGCTTGACGCCTGCCCGAGCCTGAGCTGGCCGGCCCCTCCCGCTCTGCTCATAGCCCCTGGCAGCGGGACAGAGGAGCCAAGCTCAGCCCCTCAAAAGGGTTTAGGAACCTCGGTACCTTTGCGTGTCTGGGCCCAGAGCCTTGTACGCAGGACTGCCAGCTGCTAGGCTGGCCCCGAACCACTGCCCCGGGGTGGCCTCTGGCACGCCCCGTCCCTTGCCCCGGGCCGCTATCCCTCAGCCCCCCAGCCCATCGACACCCAGAACGGTCCCGGGATGCCGAAGTGACCGCACCGAGCCGGCGCCTCCGGCTGAGCGAGGGGCCTCGCCTGCAGCCGGGATGGGTGCGGGGCCCCGTGGGGATGGGCCTCCTCCAGTGTCCGGCCACAGTCCTGCCCCCGCCCGGGAGGCTGCTCCTGTCTCTGAAGGCGCCGTTGCCCCCGCGCACAGGAGCAGGCCTCGTGGGTGTGCCGCTGCGAGGACCGCGTGGTGCAGCGCCTGGAGCAGGATTTCAAGCTGACCCTGCAGCAGCAGAACTCCCTGGAGCAGTGGGCCGTGTGGCTGGACGGGGTGGTCACCCAGGTCCTCAAGCCCCACCAAGGCAGCTCCAGCTTCCCCAAGGCGGCCAAGCTCTTCCTGCTCAAGTGGTCCTTCTACAGGTAGGCGCCTGCCCTCCCCGCCGCCAGGCTGGGCCTGGGCGCCTGACCGGAGGGAGGGTAACCCCAGCGCCCGGCTCTTTCCACAGCTCCATGGTAATCCGGGACCTGACCCTGAGGAGCGCCGCCAGCTTCGGCTCCTTCCACCTCATCCGCCTGCTCTACGACGAGTACATGTACTACCTGATAGAGCACCGCGTGGCCCAGGCCAAGGGCGAGACGCCCATTGCTGTCATGGGAGAGGTGGGTGCTCCGGGTCTCTCGGCACCGGGCTCCGGCCAGGGCACACGGCAGAGCCAGGCCCCGGACTGGAGGGACTGCAAAGGGGGAGGGGAATGAACCCGCAGCAGTGGCTTGTCGCGCGGCGTTAGCCCAGCCGGAGGCGGGAGCCGGGGAGGGCTCTGGCCTCGGTGCGAGCAGAACGGCCCTGGCACGCAGAGCTATTCCCCCCAGGCCCGGCGCAGCGCCAGCCGCCCGCTGCCCACCGGCTGGGTTCCTGCGGCAGGATTTAGGGGCCTGGAAAGGGCTGCTGGGTTTCCCTTAGTGGGAAAGGGGCAGTGCAGGAATTTCCTCCCCCGCCCTGCAGAGCACGGGTCAGCCGCGCTGTGGGGCGGCGCCTGCCTTGCCGTACGATGGGCCAAACCAAGTATGGCTGCGGGGTGGAGCCCCGCTGGGCCCTTGGCGCCTGTGGGGCAGGGGCCCTGGCCGGGACTCTGTCTAATGGCACAAAAGTGAGGCCATGTCTACTCTGCACCCTTCTTCCGCAAAAGCTTATGCAAATGAAGCACGGAGTAGAATATCGCTGGGCTTCATTTGCATAATTAATGAGGGGCCGTGTTTGTGCCTCAGGAAGAACAGCTCTTGCGCAAGAGGGGGTTTTGTGCAAAAAGGAGCCTTCCACACAGCTCCTTTTTGCGCAAAAGCCTTTTGTGCAAAAACGGCCCCTAATTAATTATGCAAATGAAGCGTGACGATATTCTACTCCGTGCTTCATTTGCATAAGCTTTTGTGGCAGAAGGGTGCGGTATAGACACAGCCTGAGCCCCTTTGTCCTGCTGGCTGCCCCGCCCCTTTCCTGAGGCCCCGCCCCTTCACCCCCTCTCCCACTCCTTCACTTTCACCAGGTTGGAGCAGGGGCTTGGGGGACTGGAGGGGAAGACTGTGGGGTGGGGCCAGGATGAGGGGTTGGGTGCAGGCTCTGGGGCCGCGAGGCTGGGCTGGGGGTTGGGGCAGGGTCCGGGTGGCGCTTACCTAAGGCAGCCCCCGAGCTATGTCCCTGTAGCTCCTAGGCAGGGGCCTGGCTCCGGGAGCTCCCTACGGTTCCTGGCCAATGGGCGCTGCAGAGCTGGTGCTCGAGGTGGGGCCTCCCTGGCCCCGGGATGCCTACCTGCTCCCCTGCGGGCAGGGAGCCTGCCTCAGCCCTCGGCGCTGCCCACCGGACGCCTGGCAGACCCTCCTCCTCCTCTCTCTTCCAGTTTGCCAACCTGTCGAGCTCCTTGAATTCTCTGGACCCAGACAAAGGTAACCGCGCCCCTTCCGCGTCCCGGGGCCATTGGCTCTACGCCCCCCGGCTCCCGGGGGTCTGGCTCGCCCGGTCCAGCAGAGCCCTCAGGGCTCTGACCAAAAGGGTTCAGATGCCCCCCAGCCCCGCCGCAGGCTGCAGCCACGGGCCGAGGGGCGAGGAATTGCCACCCGGGGGGGCTGGGAGGTCAGGCTGGGGAGGGGTGGGGCCACGGGGGCAGCCCAGACACTCAGCCCCCTCCCTCTCCTTCTGGCCCTGGCGCAGACGAGGAGGAGGAGGAGGAGGAGGAGAGCGACGACGAGATGCAGCAGGAGATTTCCCTCAACTCCAACGAATCCACCACCCTGGCGGCCGAGGCCCTGGAGCCCCCCCCCAAGCTCTCACGGACGGACTCCCGGGGGATCTTTGTGCAAGCCCTGCCTTCCAGCTAGAGGCCAGGGAGCCGCCTGCGTGGGCCTGGAGCCGGAGCCGCCCCGCCAGAGCCGAGGCCTGGGCCCGGCTCCCTCCGGCTGCTGCCGAGGATAAAGATGAGCTTTTCCTTGTCTGCAAGTGGTATGCAAAGCGCTTTCATTCCCCGGCCGGCCTGCCCGGCCGCTGGGGGCTGCACCGCGAGAGCTCCCCCTCGGGGGCGAGAACCACTATGCCCGCGGCTCCAGCTCCCCTGCTTTGGAGCTGGTGCCCTTTCCCAGGGCTGGCAGAGAGCATCATGGGA
>JANRFK010002741.1:5850988-5877475 GCA_030068395.1 Apalone spinifera | reverse complement strand
TCCCCTCCCTCCCTCCCTCCCGCCCACGCGCCGCTGGAAGCTGCCCCTGACAGGCAGGCCCCCTCCAGCGGCCAGAGTCTCTGCAAGCTGGCTCCCATGCCCGAGCAGAGCCCGTCTCACGCAAGGTGCTTTCCCCGCCAGCCCTGCCGAGGTCACATCACGCCGGCCGGCCCTTACCGCTGGCATGGTCTGCGGGTCAATCACCAGCCACTTCTCTGTGCTAGTCTCCACCTGCTGAGAACTCAGCGGCTCCCTGAGACGCACAATCACCTCCAGCTTCCCCCCCGTGGGCCGGCGGCCGTCCAGCAGCTAGGCATGGAAAAAAGGGAGCAAGGGTGTGGGAGGACAGCGCAAAGCCAAGAGGCCGGGGCGAGACAAAACAATGGGGCCTCGAGTCCAAGCGCCCACCTCCGGACAGACCCGATCTGGCATTCTGCCTCCCTGGAGCACAGCACTGGGTCAGCAAGACCAGCAGCGTCTCTCTGGGAGAGTCTGGGGGGGCCGGCAGCGAACTCTCACACGAGGGGGACTGAGATTCCTTCCTGACCTTGCCGCCACCTGCCCGGAAGCATGAGATTGGTTTATCCTCATGTTAGCAGAATTATCTGTGTTACTGGTTGATTGCCCGGCCCAGACACAGCGGCCGCCTTCGCCCCCACAGCGGTGTGTGTCTGCGTGGCCCACGCCCCGTTCAGCAGGGAGGTGTGGGGACCGACTGCAGCTGGAAAAGGTCAGCGTTCCCAGGAAACTGACATAGACCAGAGTGCAGAGCAGCTGGGCCTAATATCCAGCCCCTGCCCCGGCTCCTCTCTCTCCTCAGCTGCTCGGAGGAGCACGCAGGAAGCTCTGGGAGGCTGACGGATAAGAGGGTCGGGTTTGGAGGCGGGGGGCTCACCGCTCTGGCCTACCTCGACAATCTCCCGCAGCTCACACGTCGTCTCCAGGGCCTCCAGCTTCAGCTGTGCTGCCCCCACCATGCGGTCCGTCTTGAACAGGCCCCTGGGAGATTTGTGGGGAGAAGGGGACGTGAGAACACATCAGGCCCTCGGCCCGGTTCTCTCACGCGCCGCGCTGGCAGTCCTGCCGCCCCGCCCCGGCTCCACCAGCAGGCCCGGTGCCTCCACGGGCGGGTTCCCACGGCTCGCTACGCTCTCTGCTGGTACGCCGAGGGGCACGCTTGGAGCTGGCTGTAACTGAGCGCGCACAGATAACAACGCTGGCGAGAACGGGGCAGAGGTTTCAGCTTGGCCTAGTCTCTCGAGCATGCACCCGTGGGCCTGGCAGGGCTGGACCTTCCTGGTCCGGACTAGTCCCGAACGAGGGAATTTGCTGGACCAGGGAGGTCCCCTGCTCCCAGCCCACTGACCCTCCCTACCCGTGGCTCCACTTCCGGCCCAGCCGACCCCCCTGCCTCAGCCATGAGGGGCCAGCCCCCAGCTCCCTACCACTAGCCCCAACAGGGACTGCTGGACACCGGCCTGCTGCCACTGGACTCCCAGCCCCGAGCTCTGAGATTCAGAGACATCCCTGGTCTGTCCAGACCGTGGATGCTGCCGGACCAGAGAGTCCCAGTTCAGGGAGGTCCAACCTGTATTAGGGATGTAAGCCCACCGGCTCTTAATAGATTAAAAAAATCAGAAGGGCAGTGGAGGGGGGGAGGCGGGACCCGGTGTGAGCCAGGACAGCTGATCTCCCAGCTTGTGCCAGGTTCCCCTGCGGTGCTTCAGCCTTTTAAATGCCTGAAGAGCTGGCGGCCGGGGGACAGGGCAGTGCAGGGAGGACCTAATGTGAGCCAGGAATCCGCTGTCCCGGCTTGTGCACGGTCTCCCCGCTGGCTCCTAATACATTTAAAAGGCAGAGCGGGGTTAGCTCCTGGGGCCGGGCGCTGGCCCCGCTGCAGCTCCCCCGCGTATCGACTAATCGATGGAAAATCCACCGACTAGTCGATGAGTTGGTTAAACTAAATTGAAGATCCCTAACCTGTACGTGGGTATTTCTACTGTCACAGTCAGGGCACGGCCTAAGGGACAAAGTATTCCCCTCCCCCGTCCCTGGGGACCACGGGCAAGGAACGAGCCCAGCTCTCCGCACAGCAGCACGGCCCAGCGCGCGGGACTGCAGGGGCCGGGTTCAGCACAGACCGATCGCAGGCAGCGGAGCAGCTTTAATAAGCCGTGTCGCCCAACACCCTGTTTATCTCCCCTCCCCTCCGCCCGCCCAACGTTCCCGCGTGCTCTGTCCCGGAAGCCGAGTCCGAGGGCAGGGCCCCGCTAGCCTCCGCCCAGGGCCCGCCGGCCGCGCCGCTCACTCACCCTTTGTGAACAACCTCAAACTTGAGGCCTTTGGTCTGAAAGACTCTCTTGAGCCCTCGGTGGCCCCGATTGATGTACAGCTTGAACTGCTCTCGGAACTCTGCCAAGGGAGCAGCGGCAAAGAACTGTCAGCGGCAGGCCCCCGCGCCAAGGGAGAGCCGGGCCCTGCCTCCCCGGAGCAGGGGTCGGCGGCACGGGATTTCGCCCTGGGATCCCAGGGCAGGCTGCAGTTAGTTATGCCACAAACCCACCCCCTCGCTGGAGAAAAGGGAACTGCGGGGAAGGGACCCGCTCCATGGAATCAGCCAGGACTCAAACGCTGAGATCCCGGCCCCCCACTGCAGCCCCGCCGGCACCACCTCCCGGGCCCCTGGGGAGAAGGACTTGGAGGCACCAGCTGGACACCGCACCCTCTCGGGCTCTTCGCCCCATCTCACGGCGTTGCCGACTCAGGCGAGACGCAGCTGTGATGCCGACAGAGACTAAACTCAGACCCCGCTGTGCCCCGAGGGGCCGTGCACTGTGTGGTCCTGGCCCACGCTGCTCGGCCACCGCAGTGAAACCTGGTCCCTTTACCACCCACCCAGCACACGGCTCCCAGGCTCCCCCCACAACCCCAGCCTGCTGGCTCCCCGCTGTGCTTCACACACAGGGCAGCCACTGTCCCCCAGGCCTGCCCCCCTTCCTCCTAGTCCGGAGTCCCCACCTGGCTCTGCAGGTGCACAGCCGTGTTCAGCTCATCCGGGGCCCCCCCCACAGAATCGGCCCTGCCCCGCGCCATCCACTCCTATTCCCACGAGACGGATTCCACGCGGGGTGCTCGTCCCCTGGGCTCATGCCACACACAGGGCACTGACTCACAGAGGGGCAGGGCTGGAAGAGACCTCAGGAGCCCCTCCAGCTAACCCAAGGGACCCCTTCTGCCCCCACACACAACCCCAGACTGGAGCTTACCGGGGGAGTCTGTGTTTTTGATCACTCTGGTCTTGTCTTTCTGGGCTTCCTCCTACAACACAAGGCAAAAGCGACGGTGAGAGACGAGCTTCCCAGCCGCAGCCCGGGAACGTCTCTGGGCAGGGTCCAGCACTCACCGCGCTGGGGTGGGGAAACTCAAAGCGCACGAAGGCGTCCAGGTCGTTGGGAGCCACACCTGCAAAGACAAAACCCGCCCGGGTTCATCGCTTAACGGAGAAGCCCTGAGACGCAACCCGTGAGAGGAAGCCCAGGGGCCGGGCGCCAGGGGACTGCTTGCTCCCGGCGATCCGAGCAACGTCCGGGTTTACCCACCGCGGGGAGAGAGTTTGAACTGAAGGGCAGATCGATTTGTACCGGAGAGGGAGGGTTGTTCAGGACAGGCGGTTCTGACCAAGATGGAAGACGAGTCCTTTTTTTTTTTTTTGGACCACGTGAAAAATGCTACAACGGGGCTGTGATGGAAAAGTGGGCATTCGATTAACTGGCGTTTTTCGAGAGAAGTGTCCGATCGCCACAGAAAGTTTTCGCTCTTCTGCATAGCCCCAAACCACAGTATTTCTACTGGGACAATCTACCGCACTGCATCATGGGAGCTGTAGTTCAGCTGCCTCCTATCCCCCATCTCCTCTACTAGCTGAGCTCCCTGGCTGGACTCCATTTTCCAAAATGCACCATAGCCAGGGACTCCCATAGGGAGACAGTGGTACACTGTGGCAGATACAGGTGAATCGGGGAGCCTACCGGGTCTGTAGAATGGGCACACGAGATACCCAGACTACAACTCCCATAAGGCACTGCAGCAGCATTTCCTAAGAGAAATGTTGCGTGTCTCAAATTTTCCCATAAAAAATAATTTTCTGCTGGGGAAAAAAAAATTTCCTGGCAGGTCAACCACTGCCCCTCCGCAAGGGTCTGACACCCATCCTTGTGCGGCCACCGCCGCTTCCCCCCCACAAGCCTGGGGCCGGTCAGTGGCTCCCGTCTGTCCCCGCGTTAGCGCGCGACCGGCACACGGCAGCTGTCTCTGGCTCGTTCACAGAGCAGCAACTGGACGCCCCCCACTGCCGTGTTACCTGGCGGGGCTGGGAGGTTGATTCCTTTCACAATCGTGAGAACCATGTCGTTGCTGTTCAGCTCAGGGAAGATCCTGCAAGAATAAGGCAGCAGGAAGGTTAAACAGCCAGGAATTCCTACCCCCTCCCGTCAGCCCAGCAGTAACCTGGGGCCAGTGACCCCTACGCGTCCACACTTCCAGCCGGTGCATGCGACAGACCGACCCAGGTGGCCTCAGCTCTACCAGTAAAATCTCTCTCTGCCCCGCCTTCCACCCCGGACTGCAGTGCATCTGAAAAAGGGTGCTACCCCATTTTGCTAATGGGGAAACTGAGGCACAGAGCAGCCCAGATCTCGGTTTTAGCCAACAGCGTGTAACTGAGGCGGCTAGGGCGGTGAAACATACAGCAGGCCTAGTCACCCCATCCTCTGGGGGCCCCCATCTCTGCCTGACTCACACGCCCTAGCCTGAAAGAACTCAACCCCCCTACGCAGTTCTGGAGACTAGAGACGGTGGGGCAGACTTGCTGGGAGGCAGAGGCAACGTGTACAGCCCGGTGGAGAGAAGGGCTCCCGCAAAGCGAGGCCCGTGGGCCAGGTAGAGCAGCTTTGGAGAGGCCTTGGTGACCCCTGGAATGGAAGGAGCAGGAAGCCGCTGGCCGCGCATTCACCTACTTGACCACACTGAAGGTCCTCTGCTCGTAGTGGTACTTGGGCAGCGGGAAGCCCTTGGCGTGGGCTTGCTTTAAGATTTCCATGTTACTCTTGCAGTCCTCGGCCATCTTCTCAAACCTGGCGGGAGAGGAGCAGAGATGAGCCGGGAGTTGGCTCTTACAGAGATTCCATTGCAGCCCCCCCACCGGTTATTCTGTGGGCTGCTCTCGGAGCGCTGCAAGAGCATTCCTGCATCGCCCACTCAGTCTCCACCCCCCACAGCCTGCCGGAGAGGCCTTCCACGGACCCCCTCTGCGCGGGGCCTTCGGTACGTCTCCCCCACCAGTGGGAGGCATGACTGCAGCTCCTGCATGCCTCGCCAGATCAAAGCCAGAACAGCAGCTTAGACCCAGCAGCACTGGGAAGAGATCAGAATAGATCCTGGGTGCGGCTGTACCCCGAGGGCGCCGCGAGAGCGGCAATCACACCTCAGAACTGCCGTCTGGACGCACCCTTCTCTGCCCTTCCTTCGGCTCCGAACTGGAGCCTCAACACGTTACAAGGGGACCCCACCGTCGCTTTATTGTGGAACGCATGTTGTGCCCACAGCACAGAGATCTTGTAGTGTTGGCCTCCGCGCTGGCTGAAGGCCCCTCTGTGCGCCTCAGCCACTGAGCCAGTTCCTAGCTCACAAATTCAAACCAGCAGCCTACGTCCCGACAGAGGTGGAGCAAACCTGACCACGTGGGCCAAGGCCATCTTAACGTGCACTCCTAGCTCTGACTGGGGGGGAGGGGCTGGGAGAGAGACTGCTGAATTTAATATAAGCTCCTTCTAGGATGGAGAGAGAAACTGCAGCCAGGGGCGACCAGTTGAACATTCTCACGGCAAACACTTTTCATATTTAACACAGCAGCCTTTGTCCAAATGCTTCCGAAATTGCAATATCTCAATCAGTGCTTCCTGTGGGCTGGTGCTTGTGACCGTCAAATGCCGCCCCGCTGATTAGCAGAGCACCCACTGCTAGGATTTTGTTTCTACTGGTGGTGCACATTCGCACATGCCTCGGTGCACGTACAATTTATTCCACACAGGGCTGGAAAAGCTTAGAAGGAACGCTGCCCACCACCGAAACGCGGCCACCTCTGGAGCAGAAAACAGCAGCTGGCGTGCGTTGTTAAACAACACTGCGCAGCGAAGCGTCCTGCGTGCCAGGAATTGCAGGCAGGCAGGAATTCCCTGTGCTGGAATTCAGGCTGGGAAAAATGTCCGAGAGTCGGGACCTCTGCTTAGCGTCTCATCTGAAAGGCAGAACGTGCAGCAGAGCTGCCAGCAGGCCAAAAATTGGTGGCAACCCAACACAGGCACATCTCGGACAGGAAACGCAGGACTTCCCTGCTGGAAGCCACAGCGTCGTGGGGGGCTCAACCAAACCAAGGGCAGGAGCCGGAGGGAAAAGGCGATAGAAATCCCTCCTGCTGACATACTTACTTGGTCGTTTCGGCAATATTCCCCAGGTGAGTGAACTGCTTGGAGTAATTCATACACATCTGGGACAAAAAAAATACACAAGAGAAAGTTACCACAATCCCCCCTCCTCCAGTGCCTTCCACGGACCCGCCGCCCTTTTCAGACACGGCCACGGGCGGAGAAGTGTTCTCAGATGGAGCCGCTGAGTCAGAAAGGGGAAGATGGTGCAGAGAGGCAACGGTGGGCCTGGACCCAAGCGATCCTTCCTCCCGCCCACAAGTCTTTGCGACCCAGCTGGCGCACTGCCGTCCGGGTCATGTTCCCGCCAACACACAAGCCAGCTTAACGGAAGGGGCGCCTCCCCCAGCCGCCTGGCCCGACTCCTTGGAAGCCAACCGACACCTGCGCTATGCCCACCGACATCCCACGGCCCTGGAGAGATCGTCCCCCGAGAGGCGAAGTTTGACTTGACCGGACGCAGCAGCTGACAGGACCCTAATACGCTTAGGACCACAGCGGGCAGCTTAATCAAGGGGGGAGGAACCCTTTTTGAGTCGGGGGCCACTGACCTACAGAAAAAACAGCTGGGGGCCACACACACGTGAGAAGCAGACAGACCCTCCCCACATTCCCCTGCACACCCGAGCGTAGCGGGGCCAAGCCTAGATCTTGCGTCCTCCAGCCCTGCAGTGGGGCAGCAGGGGGGCTGGAGCGCCAGCATGGGCTCCCCAATGCTGGGGGGAACTCTGAGCCTTGGGGGCCACATCCGGCCCCCCTCACTCCTGGCTTAAGGCATGAAAGCTGGAGGAATCCACTGCCCCGTTACTCCTGTTCCCAGTAGCTTCTAGGCCTCGGGCAGCCCTGCAGGGCATGCTCTTCCCAGCCGATCTCCCCGAATCTTCTACCTCGTGCTGCCGCTTCATCAGCTTCATGAGCTCCCCGTACTGGCTGGCTGCCTCCGGGGAGATGCTGACCCCACGACGCTGCATGAGCACGAAATCCTCCTTGTTCTCTGGGGCTGGGGGCACCTGGAAGAGAAGGGGGGCGTGCGACTGGCCGGCAGTTTCAAGGAAAGAGATTTCCTGCCGGGCAGGCCGAGTCCTGGCGTGAGGACTCGCCCGGGCGCTGTACCGCATCCTCCGTTTTCCTTCGCTGAC
Source organism: Apalone spinifera (assembly GCA_030068395.1). Classification (NCBI taxonomy): domain Eukaryota; kingdom Metazoa; phylum Chordata; order Testudines; family Trionychidae; genus Apalone; species Apalone spinifera. The sequence goes on along the minus strand of JANRFK010002741.1, from coordinate 5,869,854 downwards.
CCAGCCTGCCGGCCCCCGGAAGGCAGGTAAAGCCCCATGTCACACTCCGGACACACCGCTTCGTCTCGCATCTCCACCGGCAAAGTCCCGGGCACGGCCGGCCGGTCTCTGCTCTAAGCACTGGGCCCAACCCCCCTCTCGGAGCACAGAGCAGAATCCAGGAGAAACGCTCATCCCTAACCTAGCCGTTACGCTATCCTCCCATACAGGCACCGCCTCAGCACTAGGGATGTAAACGGGTCACCGGTTAACTAGCGCCTGGCCCAGCCAGAGCCCCCCCCTGCACTGTGGGCTACCCCACTGCGCTGCACTACGGATGGGGGCTACTCCAGCGCCCCCCCGGTGCAACGCTGCAGGCTGGTTAACTGGTTCAACGTATAGTTTAACTGGTTAAAACTTTCAAGGGGATTTTGCATCGCTAGTCGGCACTTTGAAAGTGCAGGGAGTGGGGCTTGCAAGGGTCAGTACGTAACACAGCTGCGGTTCTACTGAAGTCCGGGGGCTTGTGCATTCCACACCACTGTGTTCAGGTAAAAGGCACAGCTGCACGCCTTAGAGACAGGTTACTGTTGCGCTGGAAGAAGCGACCCGGCTATTTATCTTTCTGCATCGCCAGCACAAGCTTGAACAGTGACAAATGCTGCATGCAAAGATCACAAGCTCAACACAGAAAGGCGGCCACTTCTGGGGTGGGCCGCGTCAGCTGTCTAACTAGCACACAGCCCAGGTGCACGGCGTGGCAGGAGAGGGAGCGAAAGGCGCCACAGGAAAGGCATTTTGAATGGCGAGGCAGAAAGGCACTGCCCAGGACTGGTCAGAAGCTGGGACTGGGCTGTTCACTCCCTCTGAGGCACCTGGCACTGGCTTCTGTGGGCAGACAGCACCCTGGGCTGGATGGGCTTTGGGGCTGACCCACCCTGGCTGCTCCGATGTCAGACCTCTGGGCTTTTGAAAAGGCCGAGACCCTTTACTGACTGTGTGGCCAGGGCCCAGCCTTGCTCACGCTGTGGACGGTCTCCAAGTGAATGGCCCACAGGGGCTGCCTTACTTTGGTTATGTCGACAGGAAGCCCGCCCTGGGATGCCTCGATCATGGGGCCCAGGCCCTTGGCCTGGCGCAGGAACAGCTTGGCTCCCTCGATGTCGTTCTTCTGCTTGGCTCGGAGCGCCGCCTGCATCAGCTGTTTCTTCCTGCCCTCCAGGAAAGCCAGCTGCTGTTGGGCTGCCGGGAGGAAGAGGAAGAGGAGGTGGGCAGATGCTGGGACCGCACGCAAAGGGGAGTCCGAACTGGAAAAGGAGGGGAGTGCCGGTGTATTCAAAATACCAGGCCCATCTCCCCCTGGGGCCCAGGGGCTTCGCGTGGGCACACGACGTGCGTGTCAGTAGCACTGCAGTGGGGGTCTCTCGAGCCACCGCGGACTTAAGACGCCTTTTGCTCAGGACAGGTGGCTCTGATGCAAATTACACCTGAAAAAGGGGCATTAACCCCCTTGGCTAGCGGGTTAAACGTAACATGCAATCCGGGGGGGGAACCTAAGGCCCGGGGGCCACATGCCTGCCTGGATCTAGCCCCCCAAGCTCCCCAGCATCGGGGACCCATACTGGTGTTCCAGCCTCCCGCGGAGCTGGAGCAGACAAAATCGACTCATCCGGGCCCCCCCAGGCTTGGGGGTGCGAGGGGAATGCGGGGAGGGTCTCCCTCCTTCTCACTTGGGGGTCACGTCAGTGAGGGGGTTTTTTGCTTCTCACTGGTGTGCGGCCCCTGACTGATTTTCCTGTGAGTCAGCGGCCCCCGGCCCACAAAGGTTCCCCACACTAGGTTTAACCGGTTAACTGATGAAGAGAGGGCGTGGGCGGACGGAGGGGGTACTCCAACCCCGCTGGGCTAGAGTGGCCCCCCGCCCGCCGCAGCCGGGTTGGAGCACCCCTGCCTGTGGCCCGGAACCGGTAAGTGACAGCCGTTAAGAGCAAGGCTGAGGCTCACCGGTTAACCTGTTACCCCGTCACGTCCCCTGTGCGCTGCCTGGCAGCCTCACGCCAGGGGAGGACGGTGAAAGGGGAAGTCCAGAGACAGGCAAGAGACGAGAGGGAAGGGCTGGCCTGACATAGCCGGAACTAGGCAGCTTTGGCTAAGTGAGGGCTAGGAGGCAGAGATTCTCGGTCTGTAAACAGCATGGGAGGGTTGGGAGGGGGGGCTGCAAAGCCAGGCGCGGTGGGCAGCCGTGGCCACTCCAGGGAATGGCTGCGTTTCATGTGGGTGGCCTGCCGGTCAGCAATCGGGAGGTAACGCTCTGCCCCGCTCCGACACCGTCCGGGCTGGAACGGCAGCTACAGCGCAGTGCCCCTTGCTACCGGAGACAGGACGTGGGGTGCTAAGTACACGCACGGCTCTTCGGCCGGCTGGTCCAGTTTGGTGCCGAGCGTTGCCGTGTATCGTCCCCCTAAGTCCCCGGCCTGGCTGAATTACGCCCCAGGGGGCGCATCGGGCCAGGCGACCATCCCAGCCAGCGAACAGGCGCAGGGACTGGCTGCGGCACCCACACTCGGCAGAACGTTTCCGCACGCGGGAAGGCACGAGTACCTTTTGTGTTTGCTTTGGTGGATTTACCAGGCCCTGCGGGATTTGCGGCTGCAGGGGTACCTCCGGCAGACACTCGCTGGGCGTGCTGGGAGGCGGCGGCTGGCTTTGGCAGCACGGAACGGGAGCCGGGCTGGAATTACGCATCAGAAAAAACACACAAAGCGATTTTTCTTACAGCTGAACGGGACACTCCTGTGCTCGGGGTGGGGGTGGGGGCGGTAAGATGGGAACTGGAACACCCGGAGAGAGGGACAGCCCACGTTAGCCAGCGGTATAAAATTCAACCCGCGCTCAGACTTTAAGGGACCATCACGATCATCCGGGCGGGCGTCCCACACACTGCTGGCCACAACACCTCAACACCCCACCCGCTCCTGTAGCAGACCTCAGGCCCCAGGCAGAGTTAGTGAAGTCCTCAAATCATGGTTTAAAGCTTTCTAGTTACACAGAATCCACCTTTCCCACTAACTGAACCCTGCAAGTGACCTGTGTCCCATGCTGCGGAGGAAAGCAATAATCACCCGCCACACACACGCCCCGTCTCTGCAAACCTAACCCTGGGAAAATGCCTTCCGGACTCAAACCCAAGTCACTCGGGAAGCACTGTGCAGGGCGAGCGTACAAACCAGGGTCAGGAGTTGCATGTTCATGGCCTGCAGAAAGCTGTACCAGTACCTCTGCACAGTGACTTTCAGCAAGGGCTCTTGGGCCCCTCTACCCTGGGAACAGTCCCGTGCCAGACGCCCCCAGCAGACCAGTACGGCCAACTAGCCCAGTGTCCCTGCTTGCCGACGGTACTTGCTCAGACTAATGACCCATCCCACGAGGGTATCTGACGGGTTCAACACCAAATGCTCCAGAGGCCGCGCGAGGGTCACCTTTCCGTGACTTCTGGCGTTTACATTCCCCTCCATCCCGTAGAGAGAAAAAGGGTTCCTAGCACAGGTGAATGGGTCCCACCCTAAGAGCAGTTAGTCCAGCCCAGCATCGGTTTTAACTGATCCATCGTGTGCCTAGTGGGTCAGCTCCCAGGTCCGCAGAACCTGACCTTCCTCATCGCCTCCGCATCGTCCTCTTCCTCCTCATTCTCTCGGTCGTCCTGATTGGCTAGTTTCATCGCCGTTTCCAGGACTCCCATGATGCTTTGGTCCCCTGCCGATGCCTCCGTGCCGTGGATGGGCGGGAAGCCTGCCGGAGAGATGGCAAGGCTCGAGAGGGGACAAACGGATCAGACTCCCACCGAGAGCTGCCGCGTGCCCCGCGGGTCCCACAACGGTGACCAGCCCCTTGGCGGGCGCAGCGCAGGGGAGCAGAGCTGCTGGGGAGCAGGGGCCATCTCAGGAGACGTGCCAATGGCCACAGAAAGGAGACAAAGTCCTTCTCGCGCCTAGAGGGAACGTGCTTCCAGGGCAGAGCTCAGGAACACTGGTGGGGAGAGCGGTCCCCTCCACAGGACGGTTCGGGATGGCTGCCCCAAACCCTACACTTTGGGGGGGCCCCACAGTTGCCACCTCAGCTGTCTTATGGAGGGGGCCCAGGACGGCACAAGGCATTATCTGGGGGGGGGGGGGGCTGGCAGCAGGGGGTGCCCCCCTCCTGCACTCAGTCTGCCCCACTCCTACTCTTCCCCTTCCCCCAAGCTCCACCCCGGCCCTGGCCCCGAGCGCCCCCTCCACACTGCCATTGGCTGGGAACCTGGGCCCCACACCTGGGGCAGGGGTGGGGGGTTGTGTCAGGCTCCCCTAGGGACGGCCTTGTAGGCGGGGCTGGAGCGGTAGAAGCTTGCCCCGTAGCTGCCAGTGCTGGGTGCTGTGAATCAAGAGGTCTCCAGAGTTGCCATTCCAGAGTGAAATTCACACAAGAGGGAGTTTTTAAAACACCGTGGGTGAGGCGCATCCTCTACCGCTCTACGCTGGCAGCGACATAGAACCGGAGAATACCTGGTGGAACCGGCAGCTCAGCCAACTCCACCGCTTTCCCTGCTTTGTGCGCGCGGATGGCCTCCTGGTATTGCTGAAAGAGAAATCCAAACGGGTCAGCTCTCAGGCATGCCCCTCGGAGAAGGACCTGCCCCTGGTTATTTACACGGCCGCAGCGCTGGGCAGGACCCCGCTGCGCTGAGCACCCATATGCGCAATGGTGGGACGGGTCCTTGCCCGAGAGCTTACAGTCCAATGCCAGACAAGCGGCGGCAGGTGGATACAGACAGATGGGGGGGCACATGGAACCTGTGGGGTGATCCACCTGCAAGCTGCTGACAGGGGGGGGTGTTCCATCGACCAATCAGAATGAGACAATTGGCTTGCGCTAGGGATGTAAAATCCTGTTTCATTGGCTAACCAATTAAAGGGGGCGGGCAGGCAGCGGGGGTCTAGAGCAGCCCCCCCAGCCACAAACAGGTGCTGGAGCAGCCCTTAGCCACAGCGGGCCCCCCCACAGGGCTGGAGAGCCCCCTGCCTGGGGCAGCCAGGGAACTGCTCCAATACCTGCGGGTTAACCTTAACCAGTGAGCCTCAGTCATTAAGGGGTGAACCATTCACACCCCTAGCTTGAACCATTTCCCTGAGTTCAAATCTTACCCCATGGCACCTGTTAGGGGTTTCTCCTTCCATTACTGGCCTGCGTGTGGAATGGGAGGAGCGACCCAGGTAACTTTACCACCCACTGGAGTTATGCACACCAACGGCAGATTGGATTCCAATAATGGTGGTGTTGTGTGGAGGCTTAAGGATCAGGGGTTTTTAAGCATCCCCTTTCTCTGAGAAGATATCAGCAATTTGCCCAAGGATTTAACGCTTGGCCTTAAAGAAGATACCGAGCAAACCAGATGAACTTTACAAACAAAGATGACAGACACACGGATCTTGCGCCCACCACTGAAATGCAGCTGTCTCTGGGGTGGAACCGAGCAGCTGTCTTAACAGCGCCCAGGAACACTTGGAGCGATGTATTGTGCATCCACATGAAACTGCAGGGGGATTTAGGAAGGCAGCAGGCAGTCACCCAAAATGTACCACACCCCCAGCTTTGGGGGAAAGCACGAAAGACGCTAATGACTCCGCGCTGGAAAGGATCTCACTCAAAGGCACTGAGCTCCTGGCCGTGGAGGTCGGCACCAGAAGACAACCACCAATCGAATGCCCAGCAGCACTGCCCCCTAGAGAATGCTATCCTGCTGTCCAGAAGCGTTTCTGCCGGGGGCGAGGCAGCCAGGGCCCACTCGGAGCCGTAACGCGGGGGTTCCAGGACTCGCACAGTTTCCTCACCTTCACAATGCGCTCGTGCATTCTTGCCTTCCGGTCATCTCCTTTGCTCTTGGCCTGAGCGGAGGCTGTTTTATACCTCTCCATCCTCTGCTGCAGAGCCTCCAGCATGTCGCGAGGGGGGGCAGGGATGTCTATTTCCGGGGAGGGAAGAAAGGTGCCACGGGTTTATTGGATGCCAGCGTCTCCCTCCTTAACAAAAAGCTGTAACCCCGCCGCTCAGGTGGGGACAGAAGGCAGCTCAGCATTTCATTCCCAACCTGCTTCTAACCACTGCTTAGACTAGCCAGCTCTCACCCTGGCACTTTCAGCAGTAGGCCTCCAAATCAGTATTACCACCCCACTTTTCCCAGATGGGGAAACTGAGGCATGAAGCGGCCCATGACTTGCCCATGGGCACCCAACAGGAGAGCCAGAAATAGGACCCAAGTCTGCTGAGTTCTACCCCAGTGCGCTCTCCACTAGGCACGACTGCCTCTTCCCTGAGCGCATACAATAAATAAGAATCAGGGTGCACACATGGTCCCACCCAACCCTTGCATGCCCACCCATCCCTGTGTCACGAGGCGTTTTCACGTATCCGAACGTGCAGCACGAGCTCCAAAAGGCTCTGGAATGCTTCCCGGCCGCTGCCAGGGGCTCTGCGGGTAGCAGCTGAATGGAGTTTGCACAGTAAGGCCACGCCCTGACTGGCCTCCTCCTCCCCCCTCCTATTTACTGTCTGGGCAGGTTTCACCTTTCACTACAGAGGGGAGTTGCTGTGCTTAGGAACCCAAGCAAGGCCGGCGAGATATGCCGCAACTCCCAAAGAGGCAGTAAAGCACCCAGCCCCCATTCCGGCTCTGTCTGCACGGCACGAGGAGCAATCTCCCGTCGTGCCAGGGGGTGGCCCCGATACCCACGCGTCACTCTGGGGCTCAGACCTGCAATGGAGGCTGGGGATTTTGCTAGAGGCATCACTGGCGACACAGCGGATTGTTGCTGCGGGCGTGGGGACGGCAGCTCCTTGGGCAGCTGATCTGTGAAAAGAAGCTGGTAAGTGACAAGCAGAAAGTGAAAAATAATAATAAAAAAACCCCCAATCAACCCAGATGGACAGAAAGTAGATCGGTTACTGGCCCCGCCAAGCCCGTCCTCTGGAGGAGCACCGCCCAGATGGCACACCGCAACCGGACACTTCCTCTTTCGCTGGCACCTCCTTCCGCCCAGCCCCATTTGACAGACACAGAGCGGCAGAGTCCCCTTCCAAAGGCCACCGAGTGAGTAAGCGACACAACAGGGACAAGAACCCGTGAGTGTCAACTTCCAAGCCCTCTCCAACCACGGGATGCCAACAAGGGCTAGTCTATCCTGGCAAGGCTTGGCTGAGACAGCTGTCCTGGCACCGCCCTTGAGGGCGGCTTTACTGGCATCGGGATCTTTGGCCCAAGCCACCTCCCCGAAGGACACCGTAAGGACTCGGACCAGTCAGCTCCTGGCCTGTATAGCTACGCAGGCCTGCCTTGGCAAAGAAAGGTGCAACTGCCGTGTTAGCACTTCTCGCGCATGCCGGTTCCTCCTGACACCAATGAAGTCTGTGGGCTGCGCTCCAGAAAGCGGATGCAGCTGTTCGGCAAAGCCGAGAGTCAATTCTCACCTGGACGGGGGGGCAAGCGGCCCAGATCCACGGTTTCACCTTTCCCCATGGCTTCTAGAATGGGATCAAAGCTCTGGAAGGCACGAGACAGGGAGAACAGTACTTTAAATCTCGGTCTTCAACGGCTCACCACTTTACAGCCACGCAGACCAGGTCGGATAGCCCACGTGAGGCAGGGACGTCAGAGGGTAGCCGTTAAGCATGAGCTTATTGGTTACCCAAACGATCACGCACGGCGCCCGGTCCAGCTCCCAGGGAGAAGCATCTGCCCCACACTGCTGCCTCTGTATCAGACACAGTAGCGCGTGGCAGCAGGCGGGAACTGGTACGTGCGGGGAGCCGGCTCCTGTCACACAGCCGACTGCCGTCCCGTGATGCTGCTGCTGTATCAGAGGCAGCAGCATGGGGCAGCCGCAGGTGCGCGCCAGGAGCCGGTGTAAAAGCCAGCTCCCCAGGTGCACCGGTTCCCGGGGAGCTGGCTGCCACCCCACGCTGCAGGTGTGTGTAACTGCTGAAAACATTTCAGTGGTTACACAATTAGCCAATTACCCGCATTTTAGCATCCTCAATGCGAAGTGGGATTTATCGCCAAATTTACAACTGAGAAAACCAAAGCAATTTGCCCCCACGATGTCACAGTGAGCAGAAATTAGAACAGAGGAGTCCTGGCTGCCAATGTTCTGCTCTAACTACTAGGCCCCAGTCTCCCCCAGAATCAGACCTCTGGGCTCCCAGCCTCGTGCTAAAGCAAATGAACCATCCTCCCAGTGCAGGTTCAGTGTTGGTTAGGGAAGATGCTCCAAAGGTGGCGGATATATAGGAGCAGATGAATGAATTTTCTTCAGCCACACCCGGACCGGCACGTAGACATGACCCTTACCCCTGCGTTAACGGCAGTTTTCAAGGTCTTTTTCCCCCCGCAGGCCACAGTTTGGTTTTAATTCCCCGTACAAAGCTGACCAGCTGAACTGAAGGAAAAGCCTGTCCCAGAGTAAGACAAGCCGAGGTGCAGGAGAGTCCCAAACCTGCTGCAGCACCAGTGGATGTGGGTTACCGTCAGCCTCCTAGGCACAAACCGGTCAACTTCTTGACAGCACGCCCTGAAAGGGTCACCTCTGGGACTAAACCAGGGGCATGCCAGGCTGCCAGAGGAGCGCTGTGGCTGGCAGGCACCTACCTACCTTTGCGATGCGGTAGTATTTCGAGGCCAACTCAACGCTGCCTTCCTGTTTAGCTTGCAGCGCGGCTAGCTTGTACTCCCGCTGCCTGTCCTGGAGGAGCGCCTGTGGGCTGGAGTGTTCAGGACCTGACGGGAGACAGAGAAAAAAGTCCCTGCGCTTTGTGTCTGTTTCAGAGTCACCCCCGGCCAGACCAGGGGAACATCATGGTCCTAGATCAGTAGATATTTATCAACTCCACCATTTGCAATGAGGGAGAATGAGCAGGCCCCCCAGTTGTACCTGATGGTGCCAAAGGGGCAGGTTTTCCCTCTGGCGTCCCCGGGGGTCTGATGGGCAAGGCCAGGGCTGGCTTTGGCAGAACAGGAGGCGGCGGCTTGGCAGACGCTGCAGAGGGGCCCTGTGGAGGTGCTGCGGCGGGTGGCTGTGGCAGAGGATGGCCGGATAAACTCGGCAGGGGGGAGTTCCCACCCTTTCCCAGTGCGACCGCGGGCGGGATTTCTTCCTCGTCGATCTTTTTGCCCTTCCTCACGGAGGTCAGCATGTTTTCTAAAGTCTTGGAGACAAACAGCAATGGATAACTAGCTATGTGCGTCCAGACGCTCGTGCTTGGTTTCGGCCAAAAGCTATAGGAGCAGGCACTTAAAAACTAGCCATTGCTTCTGCTAGAAACCCAACAACAAGAACGCTGGATGCCAGGAGGGATGTAAGAGGTTACCCGGTTAGCAAGTGGCTTACCCGCCGGCTTACAAGGTAACCGGTTAACCAGCCCAACCAGTTAGGCCCTGCCTATGGCACGGTGGGTTGGAGCAGCCTCCTGCCTGCAGTAGTTAACCAGTGAAACATTTTAATAGGTTAACTACTTTCGTGCATTTTTACATCCCTAGATGCCAGCACCTTAGTCCTAAACCAGCCCAGAAACTGCAGCCTAATTAGACCCACAGCCTGTCATCAGCTAAAGAGCCGTTCCTCAGCCAAACAGCAAGCGCCACGTTTTTCCTGACTAGAAAGCAGCTGCCTCTCAGATTACTGTGGTGCCATCCTGCCTCTGGGACCAAAAGCGCCCCCGCCACATGCGCTCTATAGAGAAATTGCATCACACACATGCAGCGTTCCATGGCGGGAAGAGCAGCACACGGTCACAGCACGTCCCTGCTCAGACCTGAAGACTCCACACCCAAATGAAGATGCAGAATGAACCTGGCCGGGATGCTGGGTACTCTGACTTACAAAAAGCACTATGGGAACTTTAATGACCCTGGTGCCGTGTCACATAACACACCGTCAACCTATGGAACTCCCTGCCAGAGGACGCTGTGACGGCCAAGACTATAACAAGGTTCAAAGAAAGAGTCAGATAAGTTCATAGAGGGTAACTCCATCGATGGCTGTCAGGCAGGGTGGGCAGGGACAGTATCCCTTATCTCTGTTTATCAGATGCTAGGAATGAGCAAGAGGGGAGGAATCACTTGAGGATTCCCTATTCTGTTCATCCACTCTGGGGCAACTGGCACTGGCCTCTGTCAGACCACAGGACACTGGGCTAGTTGGACCGTTGGGCTGACCCGGTCCGGCCTCTCTCACAGGTGAGTGGTATCTCCATTTTACATCTAATTGGAAAGCCACCACCTGCAGCAATACAGGTTCCAGTGGGAACCACGCTGGGGCCTTTGGGTTCGACACGGTCTCTGAGGACACAGCGCTAGCGATAAATATTAAGACATCTAGACGGTGCTGGGTCCTGCCGTGAGGGCAGGGACTGGACTCGATGACCTCGCGAGGTCCCTTCCAGTTCGAGGGTTCTATCTACGAGCAGAGCCCTGCACCCTGCAACACTGACTGCCGAGGAGTTATCAGCTATTGTAATATCCATAGTGAGGCACCCAAATAAAAATGGCCTGAGTTTCAGAAGGGCTCAGGACAGATAGGGTCCCCCAAAGGCACTAGGAGCAAAGGGGGGAAAAAATAAACCCCCCTGTGTGGGTGCCTAACTATGGATTTTAAGTGTCATGCTTTGAAGTCTGGCAGTGCTGACCATGCTCAGCTGCACGCTGAAGATGAAATAGTTTCTAAAACATCTGTTCGGTTTCGTTCTTACAGCATCGACAAGCTGGTTAGCCTGGGCCTGCTCCCGCTGGTGTTCTTGCAAGCTCACCTGGAGGCCCCGTTCGTATCTGCGCATCTTGGAGCTATCGCCGGCTTGCTTCGCGTTGGCAATGGCGGCTCTGTACATTTCCAGCCTCTCCACCAGAGTGGACTCCACGCCGCCGGAGTCAGCTGACATTGCGTCCGCCCGCTAGAGCCCAGGGAAGCGGGGGAAAAAGCGAGGTCAGTGAATCCAAACCACCAGTCTGCTAGGGCCAGCCACACCCACACGTCCAAAGAGAGACCTGTATTCCGCTCAGCTCAGGGCAGTCCAACTGGGCTGAGTGGTTTCACTTCCTGGTTTTTACATGTGCTAGAACAATTCTCCGGGACAACATGGGTCTAGAGCAGCGGTTTTCTATGGCTCGGGACCCAGCACCGTGTTGTGGAATGTCAGGCGCTGGGCTCGTTGCTGCAGGTGGAGCAATGAGGAGCTAAGGCAGCCCCCTGCCCGGCCTGGCACCGTAGACTGCGCTGCGCCCCAAAGGCAGCTGGCAACAGGACTGGCTCCCAAGGGGAAAGGGCTCTGCGCACTGCCCCTGCCCCCAGCACTCCCATTGGCTGGGAACCTGCTGCTGGCTGCTCCGGATCTTAGCCCCCTGTGCTGCAGTGCTGACCCGGAGCCTCTCAAGGCAAGTCGTCCCCCCCCGCTCGAGCCAGGGGTCCTTCCTACACCCCAAAGCTCTCATCCTGGGCCCCACCCTGGAGCCCACATTCTAAACTCATTCTGTTGGCTCGCAGCATCAACCATTTTCTTCAACTGGGTCAGGAGGAAAAAAGTTTGAAAACCGCTGGTCTAGTGAGACCACAACTTAGTACCTGTTCAGACAGCAAGGACAGACGGTGGGCAGCTGGCAAGACAGTAAGTGCCTTAGAAACGTCTGAACGCACAAGGCTTGGGGTTAACTAATCCCAGCCACATACAACACTGTGCCTAGCCACGTTAGATTTTCTCTTCCTTTTTTTTTTTTTTTTAAACCAGAATGGAGCTTCATCTCCCTGAAAGTCTTTTGAAGACACGCACAGGAAAACAACACATTATGTGAAGGGAACGGGCACAGAAATACGCGCTCTTCTCAGGATATACCTGAGCTCAAGCAACGGGTACTAAGCACTGACGCTAAGGACAATCGCATTCATCCGACACTCAGAAAAGCTTTTGAAAAGGGCCATAGAACAGTGTGGAAATGACGACACCATCACTGATGAGATGAGGAATTAACAGCACTAGCACAAAGCCCTTTCTGCTAGCAGCAACGGCCTAGACTCTGAGGTATATGGCCTTTTCCTGTCCTCGTCAGCGGTAATTCTAAAACCCACCGGATTTCAAGACACACCAAAAACACTTGATTTTTTTCCCCTTAGGGACTTGGCTCCCAAATTCTGAAGAGTGACTTTGTTGTGTGGGCACATTTAGGCCCTGATCCTGCGATTGATGCCACATGCAGAATGATTTCCGTTGCGCGCACCAATAAGGAAGTGATGCATCACATAACAAAAGTCATTCCACCCACGGCCAGTGTGTGGCAGGGGTTGGGCCAAGGGGCTGGGTGAGGACTCCAAATGGGAACTCCGAGCTGGGGCAGGTGCTTGGGGGGCAGGCAATGTTCCCATTTTTTTCATCCATGGGAGGAATACATTTTGTTCTGTGCACCAAGGCACACGTGGATGTGCACCACTAGAAGAAACACATGCTGCCGGCTGTAGGTGCTGTGAGCGCTCTGCTAATCAGCTGGGCACATCAGAGTTTCTTCTGAGTGGCCGCACAAGCGCCCAGCTTACAGGATGCGGGCGGGGACGGGGGCTCTGCAGTGGGATTGGGGCTGAGGCTTTCGGGTGCTGGGGGTGGGGTGAGGGATTCAGAATACCGAAGGGGGCTGTGGCGGAAACAGGGTATTGGAGTGCAGAAGGAGGTGCGGGCTCTGGGATGGGCCCAGGGACGAGGGGTTTGGAGCGCAGGAGGTGGCTCCAGGTTTGGGGAGGGGCTCAGGGTTGGAGGTTGGGATGCAGGCTCTGGACTGGGGGTGCGGGCTTTGGGGTGGAGCCGGGGAAGAGTGGTTTGGAGCGCAGGAGGCGGCTCTAGGTTTGGGGAGGCTCAGGGCGGCTCCCCGGTCAGCAGGGCTAAGGCAGGCTGCCCGCCTGCCCTGGGGCACCGTGCTGCGCCCTAGAAGCAGCCACCAGGCCAGTCTCTGGGGTGGGGGAGGGCATGAGGCTCTGCAGCATGTCACGCACACTGCTCTTACCTGCAGGCACCACCCCCCCAGCTCCCATTGACCAATGGGAGTGCGGAGCCAGCGCTCAGGGCGGGGGCAGTGCCCGGAGCTCCATGGCCCCCCGCCTAGGAGCCCCCCACCGGTACTGGCAGAGAGCTGCCCCGGCCGCAGCCACTCTGTGCTGGGGTTGGAGGAGAGGCCCTTCTCCCCCGGCTGCAGGGATCTCTGCCTGCTGAAGCCCTGAGCCCCTGCGTGGAGCTTCATGGGAAGCTGCGCCGCCACCCTGCTCGCACGGAACAGCTGCTCTACGGAACGTGGGTCCCAGCAGGCACAGCACATGCCCATCGATCCCTTCGCTCAAATCAGCCTCTCGACGGTCGGCCAATGACACCAATTCCAACTGGTGTCTGAAAAATCCCCAGATCCAGGACTGGCCCTGCCCGAATCCGGCTGTCAGTTTTGTTACTCCGGCTCGCTCTTCCCCTGCACCAGCAGGAAGAGGGACTTTGAATTCCCAGGTTATTTCTCTCTCTAATACCCCAGACGCTGCAACGCCGAACAGGCTGGTTTGGGCTAGAGGGGGGAGCAGACGTACAGGGCACAGCTATGTAGCAGAAGCCATCTCTGTGCTAGGACTAGGCTTTCTGCTGGGAACAGGGAGGAAAATGAAAAAGGAAGCCGACTGGAAGGAGAGTTTTGCACCTTATCAGCCGATACTGGGGGACTCTTGATTTCTTCTGCACCTAGGACTTCATGGAGTTCCGCCTACAAAAACAAAGAAATTTAGTCTCCTAATTTTGTCCAGAGATGCTCAAAATGGAATTCACACTGATGGGAAGTGAAGCCGCAATTTATAAACTAGAGACAAATTAAGGTGCTGGCTAGTAAGGGACAGGCAGTGGAGCAAGAGTCTGAACACGTAACAAGCATCTCCTCCTCCGTAGGACAGGCACTTACATACAATACCCCATCTCTAAGGAAACGGAATAATCTAGGAGTCAAGACCCTAACTCCAGTATCTACAGATTAGTCCTGGGGCGATTCTGCAATTGTTGCATTTGGAGCCATAGTAAAACTGCAGAAGTCCCTGAGGGCGGACAGGTGGGTAACAGTGGGATTCCTGCACGAATATCAGTACAATGGGTTTGGATCATCATGCAGCCATATGCAAAATTCAGTAGAAGGATCCCTGGCCAGTGATACACCGAAGTATAAAGCTTCTTGGAGAAAACAAATTCTGTTTCTCCAAGAGGACTTGGGGGGAGCAGGCAGGTGAACGGATCACGGATCTATTCGCCTGTTGCTACTCAGGAATGTTAGTGTAGAGACATTCCCCACGTACGCGGCATTGACTAGAAAACAAGCCATTTTGTGCAACTCCCCCAGCCCGTCACTGGGCATTAATTCCTTCATACCATCAGATCATCTTCATCTTCCAGATCTTCTTCCTCTTCCCCATCTTCTTCATCCAGGTCCTTCATGCACAGAGCAGCCATTCTCTCAATAGCTTCCATGGGCAAAGGGGCTGAAGAGAAGAGGCGACAAATGCACAGCTCATTTCTCAACCATTTAAAATCAGAGTTCAAACTAATGTGCTGGGGGGGGGGTCTTGTTGCTAAGCAAGGCTCTGCCACTTCCCTCTTGCTGTAGCCCCGAAATTAAGCTGCTAGAAGTTTACAGTTTGTAATTCTTTTCATCCAATCCTTCTGGGATGCAGATGTGTCCCAGCTGAGGACATGTATAATGGGCAGGGAGTTGAGGACCACTTACTTTTCCCTTTTGGCTTCTCTTTTGAATCTGGCCGGCCTCCAACGATAGCCAGGAGTTCTGCTTCCAGTTCACCATCATCCACCTGATCATTGTTCCTCATCCCCTCCGGAGAGCAGTCCACTAGCAAACCCATCTGGAGAGGATAAAAGACAAACCACAAGTCAGTGGGCTCCCAACAGGCAACAAGAGGCAGTAGTATGCAGCGCTTAGCTCATGGGACATTGCATAAGGAGTCCTGAATTCTGCTCTCAGCTGATAGAGAAGCGTCATCTGATGGTTAGACCAAGGGATAAGAAAGGGGCAGGTTTTTCCTCCCAGCTTCAGGCTAAGAACATAAGAGGGACCATATTCGGTCAAACTGTCCAGCCCGGTATCCCGTCTTCTGACAGTGGCTGGAGCCAGAAGCTTCAGAGAGAATGAACAGAGTGGAGAAATTATTTAGTGATTCATCCTCTGTTGTCCAGTCCCAGCTTCTAGCAAGCGGAGACGTGGGGACATCCAGAGCATGGGTTGTGTCCCTCACCATCTTGGCAAACAGCCACTGATGGATCCGTCCTCCGTGATCATACGAACGGCCAGAGTGGCTCAGACCAAAAGTCCATCTCGCCCAGTGTCCTGTCTGCCCACAGTGACCAATGCCACTGGGAGTGAACAGAACATTAGAATAAGCATTGATGGGCCTGTCCATTAATGTATCTAGCTCTTTTTTGAACCCCTAGTGAAGTCCTGGTCTTCACAACATCCTCCGGCAAGGAGTTCCACAGGTTGATATGTACTTCCTTTTACTTGTTTTAAACCTGCTGCCTATTAAACTTTTACCTGTTTTATTTTTCAAACCAGTTAAGCTTTTGGCCTTCACATTTTTGCCATTCTGTGGCAATGAGCTCCAGCAGCTGACAGTACATTGTATGAAGATGTACTACCTTCTGGTCCTTTTAAATACGTTGCCTATTCCATTCATTGGGTGATGCCTGGTTCCTGTGTTATGTGGCGTGTGATCTCACGGTTAGAGCACGAGGCCATGAGACAGAACCCTAGGGTTCCATTGCGTGGGCAGGCCACACCACCTCCGCGTGCCAATTTGCCCACTGATAAAGTAAAGCTAACAGGGTAGCTACTGACACTGCTAAGCATGGCACAGCTTAACGTACGTTCCTCATACGAGAAGAGCTACAAGAGCACCATCCTATTACTCCCCTCATTCTTTATTACTGCTTTCCCTAACGTGCATCTTGCTGATTGTACAGTGGAACGCACCTACTGTATTATCTCCTACAGAGATCGCTGCACAGATTTAATTGCAGGTGTGTATGTGCTTTTATAGGAGTATTTGGTTTGCTCCTCCCAACATGCTCCCAATACCTGTCCACGCATGGAATTTGACCCAATCCCTGCTGGCAGTAGAAGCGAGCATCAGGGAGGAGGGCAGCCTTCAACCGAGACAATGCGGGGCAGGGTAATACAAACCCTATATGCATGCACCATTACGTAAAAATCCCTGACAGATGGCAAAACTCAACCCTAGACCTCCTCCTGGTAGATTACTAAAAGAACGGTTAATGCAAGCAGTGCAAACCTTCAGAAGGCCTGAAAATGGGGAAGCCGCATGTGATCCCCTCATCCTCCAAGCTGAAGCACAGCCAGATAAGTTGTGTGGTAGATCAAGGTTTTATAGCCAGTAACATTGAAAGTCTTGCCAATTAACTGATCACACAGTCATTTTATTGAGTGTAGGACTAGAGGGAAGGGGGAGGGTTAATACATTATCTTCACCTAAGTGGATTCTAAAGGCATCATCTGTCTGTCTGCCACAAAGCCCTCCCGGCATAGGAAGAGAGGGAAGGTTATTGCCATCTGTCACTGGACAGTCTGTCCTCCATAGACTTGCACAACAGCTCGAATTTGTGTGACAGTTTGACCCTTCTTAACATGCTCCTCCAGCAGACAGGAGCCTCCATGAATAACTAGGTGAGGTGCCAGACAGCAGAACTAGTTACCGTGATGTGTGTGTAGGTTCCTACCCAGAAAGTGACAGCCGGCTTTCCAGCCTGTCTACCTTTTCAGCACATAGCCAAGTTCAATAAAAAGGGGGCAAAAGACAAATCTACAGAAGCTCAATTACCCGCATCCCCTGACACAAGAAACCTGGAATAATACCCAGCTTTAACCGCCACCAACTGGATGTTGCAGGGTGCTGGATCCCATTAACTTGGGATGTATGACAAGACATCACATTTTATTCCTCATTAGTCATGAGGAGCAACCAAATCCCCACCATTAGACTGGCACATGTGCTCCAAACTGGAGAGTGAGCTTTGAAATGTTAAATGGACTGTCTGACACTTGCAAAACAAATACAAAACCCAAGAGTTAACACCATTCATTTCAAACATCTTAGCAAAATCCTAAATTCTCTTCCTGAAAATAAACCAATTGCATGACCATGCCAGTCGCTATCAGAAAGGAGACCAGCAGCTCACATGAACCTGCTATGCGATTCTGAAAGTTAAGAGGGAGAAACAACTCAAAATATCACCCTGCCTGTACACAGAGACGGAGAAACCTCAGACTCTAGCTCATTCGGTAAACACAAATGAAAATTAACACCGGGAATTCTGCATCATGAAACTAGGATAAAAGACACTGTGCCTTAAGGAAATGCCATAACACCATTTTAAATCCCACACATTAGGGTTTTTTGTGTGTTTGTTTACTTTTAATTCCACATTGTGTGTGTTAGAGAGACAATGGAAACAGAATAGTCACTCCTTCTCATCTGGTCCCCCATCTTTGTCTCAAAGGGCTAGGGTGGAGAGGAATGATTGTTTACTTTTATTGTTCCTGGTTTGTCAGTTTTCCCGATTTGATTTCTAAATGACAGCAAATCTGATTCCCACCATGGGATGGAGGCAGAAGCCACTTGGGTTACAAGCTGGCCAATGTTCCCACTGGCAAACCAGTATGTTTACCATAAGGCAAGCAGGACAAAAATGTACCCACAATGCAAGAGCAATATTATTAACAAACAACAATTTTTCGTCTCTATGGGACTTCTCATCCTAAAGGAGCCCAAACTTTACAAACTGCAGGCCTGGACCTGCGCCTGCTGAAGTCAAAAGTAGCAGGGTTGGGGCTTTTATACACACAAAGGTTACTTCATAGATGGCTTATTTGGGGCAGGACAAGAGGGAGCAGCCACGGGGATTGGGGGGATTCTGACAACAGGACAACAATATTTTTTACACCAAGAACCTCAAAGCAGGTCTGAAGGGAGAGGTGTTTCCTCACACAGACCAGGGAGAAGGAAAAAAGGAAACCCATGACTCACCTGCCTGGCTCTGGCAGCACCACTGCCTGGTGGTGGAGGCGGCCTCCTGTTCTTGTTCATTTCTTTTTTCCTCCCACCTCAGATTCAACTGAAAGGAGTCAGTGCATTGGGTCAAATGGAGCTGGATGGTTACAGTGGGTCACACAGCCATCGTCTCTGCGTTTCCACATCGCCCATCCTTAGCGCACACACACAGGGCAGCTTGGCTAACTAACCTCATTCCGTCTTCTTCCCCTCCTTTTCACCTCACCCTACTCTAACTTCTGCATCCACCCTACCTTCCCCTCATAAGAACGGCCGTACTGGGTCGGATCAAAGGCCCATCTAGACCGGTGTCCTGCCTTCTGACAGTGGCCAAGGCCAGGTGCCCCAGAGGGAATAAACAAAGCAGGTAATACCACCCCATACACCTCCAATGCTCCCTCTCCTCCCAGGAGTGCCCAATTGCTAAGAGCTGTCCCACAAATCCCTAACCCAGCACAAACACTTCCCAGATCCTTGCTTCCCTCTCACGCCAGGAGATGCATTGCATACTATTCTCCTTGCCCCTAGGGATCCCTCTCACTCCCTATTCTAATGCCTCCTCCCACAGAAACCACACTCCAAAGTGCCACACTGTGGGGCTTACTGTCCCTAAGACTACTCCCCCCATGCCCAGGGCTTCTGCCATGACCACCACCCGGCTTCTCCAACCCAGAACCCTCCCAGCACCCGGCCCCTCCCCCCAGCACCCTGCCCCACAACCTAGAACCC
>JANRFK010002741.1:5830561-5850888 GCA_030068395.1 Apalone spinifera | reverse complement strand
CACCACAGCTCCCCCAGCCAGCCCTCAGCCCCCACCGCAGCACAGCTGCCTCAACTGGTGCCCACAGCATGCACACCCCTGTGAGCTACGCCATCAGGGATATGCATACAACTGCATAGCCACTAACTTGATCTATGCCACCAAGGGCCAGCAGTGCCCTTCTGCCTGTCTGTTGGCCAGCCGGATGGTCTCTGTGTCGAAGGATAGATACATCGGGGTGAGGAACTGCAGGCCTGGGGTTTGGACGTGGCCCCCGGCTTGCCTGAATCTGGCCCCTGAGGCTCATTGTTGGGTAGGGCTGGAGCACACAAAAGCTACTAGCCTGGGCCCCCCAAACTTTGGTGTGCCAGGGGAACGTGGAGTGTGTTTTTCTCTTCCTCAGTCAGGGGCTTTTCACTTTGCTTCTCACGTGTATGTGGCTCCTGACTGATTTTTCTGTAGGTCAATCACCCCGATCTAAAAAAGGTTCCCTACCCCTGGGATAAATGGACAGACATCAGGAATGGTAAAACATACACCTGGAGCAGGACATCTTAACCGGCCTGGGCACTCAAATCATGGACTTAAAAAGTAGCCATTCTTCTACAAAGGAATATCACCAGTCAATTAGAGAGAGAACGTGCGGAATTGACCTTCATATGCAAATTGGATCCTGTTACCCTTGGCCCGAACAAAGATATGAACTGGATGGAGCCTCTTGATCCGCTCATCTGAAGTAGTGGGTTGTGCCCACGAAAACTCATGATACTATATAAGTTTTTTTTGTTAGTTTTTAAGGTGCCACGGGACTACTCGTTTTTAAAGTTAGACTAACATGGCTACTCCTCTGAGTCTTTTAAAATAAAAAGAGCTGCAAAAAGCAGCAGTGCATTGCCGCAGCCTCCTGAGCTAAAATCCTGATTTCAAATTTCACTGGTAAAACTGCAGGCAGTAGGGATGTGCGGTGGTTAGCCTCCAACAGATCTTGAATATTTCAGTGTCAAACTTAGGGGTCAAGGTCAGACATCTCAAACTCAATGTATCTTAGTGCCAGTCCTTTCATCCTCCTAGTGGACCAGCAGGCACGCCTCTGGCAGGGCTCCAGTGCAGGGAACGTTCTCCATGTGTTCCCCCCCCATAGGTCCCCCCAAAGTGCTTTTGTGCAAAAGCATCCGTGCCAATCTAGACGCTCTTTTCATGCCAGCCTAGACATAGAAAATCATGCCAGTCTAGACGTAGCCAAGGTGTTTTGCCTTGTATGAAATAACATGCACTGTGACTTGTATATGTTGAGCATTCTCATGTATTTCCCCCATCTAGATTTATCAAGCTGTCAAGATGAATAAAAGGAAGAAAGAATTATCAGGTAGTAATAATATAATTATCTGAAGAAATGGGTTTTGCCCACAAAAGCTCATGATACCATCTACATGTTTTGTTCGTCTTTAAAGTGCTACTAGACTATCTGTTCTAATTATTTTCACTAGGGCTATTTCTACACTGGCGGCTTCTTGCGCAAGAACTCTTTTGAGGAAGAGTTCTTGTGTAAAAAATCTTCCACAAGAGTGCGTCCACATTGCTCTTGCTTTTGCGCAAGAGCATCCATGGCAGTGTGGATGTTCTCTTGCGCAAGAAAGCTCTGATGGCCATTTTAACCATAGGGGCTTCTTGTGCAAGAAATTCATTCATGTTGCCTCTACGCTGTCCTCTTGTGGAAGAGCTCTTGCGCAAGAGGGCTTATTCCTCGTGGGGAGAGGAATAACTCTTCTGGAAGAAGCCCTGTTTTACAATGCTATACTGTAAATTTACTTGCACAAGAATGCTCATGCACTGTAGACAGCAGGCAAGTTTTTTTTGCAAGAACGGCTGTTCTTGTGCAAGAAGCTGCCAGTGTAGACGTAGCCTAGGTGTTCTAGCTCTGGAGTGCCCAGAGGATCAGCAGCTATGCCATCACCATTTCCCTCCTTTCACCCTACTGTTCAATCCTTTACCCTTCTATAGCAACTTTCATGTGAAGATCTCAAAGCGTTTTACAGATATTAATTACATTTATAACCCTTCTGTGTGGTAGATATCTATTATTAGGCCCATTTTGCCAATGGATAAATGGAAACACTGAGATGTGCTGTGATTGGCCCATAGCCACATAATGGGCCATTGACAAAGCAGAAGTAGCACCCATTTGCTCCTCCATTTCCTTTATAGCTTCCTTTCTGGCAGTGCTTCATTTGTAAAGGAAGAAGTGCTGGGCTCAAACAATAACAATGGCGTCTTTTGCACAGTGTGACCTCACATGCTCTGTACACAGGAGGTCACGTTTTGAAGTGTCACGGACAGAAGAGGTAGCCTCTGCTCTCAGTTGGTTTTGTTTTAATAAATATTTCATGAAGTTTCTCAGTAGTATGCACTTAGAGACCCTGGCTGTTTGTCATGTAGCAAGCCCATTTCTTCTTGTTTGCATACTTAAGAATTCACCATTTGCATTGTGTGCTCCTGCTGTCTCTCTTGATTGCGTTTGTTCTTACTCTGTGGGATATCAGAAGGGAGTCTGGCCTGGTATTTGTTAGTACAGTAATAAAGAACTAAAGTTGATGAGATTTTCAAGTGAGAACCATGGTCTGCATTTTTAGGGAGGGGAAGGGGGGGAACAATCCTCATCTTTGTAACCACCTCTCCATCTAACTGAAACACACTTTGAAGAATCAATAAATGCTGTATCCTATAACAATCCAGCACAGCATGTCAGCCCCTTTTAAAAACACTCTAGAATCAATCAGATCTGTTTAGGTTTTTTTAACTTTATTGGGGAATATGGGAAAATTGTACTAGAGGGCTCGTAGCCCTTGAACTTTCTATTCAGAGGTCAGACAGCAGAGCCTATAAGCAAGAGCAAGCTTCCTGTCAATGCACTGCAATAAGGAAATAAAAAAAGGGGCCAGATTCTGCTCTTATTTACTCTTAGGCTTGGGAGGATTAGATTTTTATCAGTAAATATCAATACATGTCTATTTCATTGTAGTTTGCACTACAAATCGATGCAATAGTATTTCCATCAACAACAATCAAAATTTACAGAAAGGCAAAATAAGAAAAATGCTGCTTGATAACTTCTTAGAATTTGATTCATGGGTATTTACTTTTCATATTTTGATATGGGATATTGATAATTTGTGTTTTAACAGTTATAAAGTTTTAACTTTAAATCTCAGTGCCTGCTGTCATCAAATAATTGTCTGACCACTTCAGAAGTGAACATTGAAATCAATAAAAAATGCAAAGCCTATAACTTTGCACAATTGTGAAAATTTAACTAGATTAAAATAAAAATGCTTAAAAATAAACCCTGAAAAAATAAAAACCAAATCTATTTATACTGTTGTAACTGCACTGACTTCAATAATATGGCTCCTGATTTACATCACTGTGTAAAAGAAAAATTGGATCCAAGGAATGGCACAAACAAACAACATTTAACCATATAGGTAATAATTTTTAGTACTAACTGCAGAGCTAGTTGAGTCTCAGGTCCCTCCCTGAGTAAAACCTGTCTAATCTGCTCAGAGACCGAATTTGTCAAATTATACCCTGTGGTGTAATTATTATGTAGTTTCTGTTATGCAGCTTTCTGGTAGGTGAAGGATTACTAGAGAATTCCTGTTCTGCCTCTCTCATCTGGCAGTGCTTCCAGTTTACTCTAGAAAGGAGATCTGGAATTTGACCACTCCATAGTTAATTTTTAACCTAAGCAACATGCACAGGACACTTCTAAGATTCACAGGGGATTTCAAGATTCCTAGCTTAGCATTTGTTTTCCTTTCTGCCAAATCTAGGGGTGTCCAAAGTGCAGCTATCAGAGGGGTAGCCCTATTATTCTGTATATAGACAAAAACAACAAGGAATCCCATGGCACCTTAAAGTCTGGGATAGTCCTCTCTTCCCAGGACAGCAAATGTACTGAACCCTTCATTTACCCCAGAGCAATGATTTAAATGAAGCATGTAAGGACTCCAGCAATGCTGGGTAACTCAACCTGGCAAATATCTATTGTAGCTTACTGCAGTGTTCCTAAATCTGGAAATCCCTGTGCCATATCATTAAGAGGCTAGCTGGATTCAGTTAAAAGGGCTTGACTCTTCGTTACAGTAAAGCCAATTTACATCCCTCTGGCCATGTAAAATGCTGCTTTACACCCTATTTAAGGCATATTTACACTGCAAGATGGATGCAAAGTGTCCTTAGCATAACTGACTGTAAGAGCCAAAATTATCAGTAGCATTTTATGTTGTCACAGGTTGCATTAGAAATTTAGTGTTAGTTTGACATTTTTATGCAGCCAGAAAAATTAATGCAAAACCCGCACTCATATTCAGTTGGCCAATGATGTAATGATTCTTTGAACTTAATTTTCCATTGATAGGGCCCATGGAATAATTGCCATAGCTCTCAAGCTACCGTGAAACTGTATAAAACTGCACTCTTTTTATACTGGAAATAGAATAGTTCTGTTAATTGTCACAGTTGCATAGAACATTATCAATATCACTTTTTAATTATTTTTTCCTTTAAAAGGAGACAATGAACTCAATATTTCCAAAGCAAAAAGAAGCCTTAGGGAGAACTCCCAGTTGACAGCAGAGACTAATTTTGAAATACCAGTACCTCAATCCAATGATTCTGAACGAAAATCAAAACCAACCACAACAGTAACAAAGCAGGAATGGGAAGAGAAAAGTCAGGAAAACGTTGAAGCTTTGGCAGGAAACTTGCAAACAAGGTAATCAAATTTGTTCCCCATGAAGCACTGGAATCAGCCAACCTGAGTTTGTTGGATGATAGGAAGCTAAGATTTGGAATAATAAAGGTGTTGGGAGGAGAGTTCTCCCTATAGAGCAGGTTGTGTGGGATGAATATGAAAAAAGAATTCCTCTTTCTGACTCCCTGCATATTTAATTCTCACTGCCTTTGATCCCTTGCACAGAATTTCTTTCATATACGTTTTCTTTATAGGAGAATGTTCACTTGAAGCCCGAAGGCCAAATTCTGCAGTTCTTTATTTAGGCAAACCTAATAAGTCAAGAACTGCAAGATTTGTCCCTGTGGACCTAATTTTCAGAGTTATTAAGCATCTACAATTCCAAATGAAGTTATAGAGTTGTGCTGGCTGAGCATCTCTGAAAATCAGCCCCTATATTTATACTATATATGTTTGCTTCAGTTTTATTGGTGTATATTAATACTACTACTTTGTGCTTCAGTAGCGTCAGTTGAAGGTCTCAATAAAACAGAATTACTGTGAAATGGATCAATATTGTTATTCTCTTTTTACAGAAGGAAGTGATTATAATTTGCTTTAAGGCATTGGTACAGCTGGAAATAGAATGCAGGGGCCCAGAATCTATGTGTTAGCCTTTTCCTAGGGAATTTATTAGTATGTTAATTTACAGTTCCTAAATGTGCATACAGTTGTGTTCTTTTTTTCTAACCAGCTCAAATGATGAAGGAATAAAGACTTCCCCTGAGCTGAAACATCTCTCTCCTCCTTTATCTCAGGTAAGTCTGTTCCAATGATGTAATACAAAACTAATAGTAGCAATAAATTATGCTGTGGTCAGCTAGGTGCTGTCCACACATTCAGCTTAGTGAATTCCCTCCATAATTCCATTGTGTAGTTAGATTTGCTGTGTGAATATTGTAATCTCCTAGACCTCACACTTGAACCCTTATAGTCTGTTGACAGCAGCTTTATCAAAGCCACATGCACTGAAAAAAGTTAACCTCATGGGCATCTGGTAGCCTATGTGGGGGGAAGGCTTTGCCTTCCCAAATTGCCAGGGTCGGCCCCACTCCGCCCTCAGAATGCCTGCTGTAGATGTTCTGGGAGCGGAATGTTGCTGCCCGCAGTGCCCACACTCCCCATGCTCTGGGGCTGGGCCATGCAGCGTGCCCTCTTCCCTCCCCCGGTGCCCTGAAAATTTCTGATATGAGAGAGCTCAGATCAAGGTTGCTCAGAGTACTGTATTACTTAGTACATTTGGTAATAACCACTCTTTACACTCATCAGTATTGAACTTGCTTGTAGAATTCATCAGGAAAGTTTGTGCCAGTCTTTGCAAAACCAAAGAAAGGTTTGACTGAAACACCTCAGAGAAAAAATGGAGAAGCAGCAGTGTTTCAAACAGAACAGGTACAGCACTGGATCTTCAATTAACATGTTAGACAGCCTCACCAATGCATGTGCAATTACTGATATAATTTTCTCATGTCAGTAATATACAATAATTAATCAGTCTGGCTCTACTTGTTGTAGAACGGTGAGTATTAACGATAAAAAAGCTCTATGATGTCCATCTACTGTAGTCTATTTCCTCTTTAGTAGGCCTGTAAGATTGCTCTACAATCTCTTTTCTCATGCTTTGTCTTGATCAGTTTTAAATGACTTAGCGCCAGGGTTTCCACCAGATATCTTGAGAAATTATTCTATGGTATAAGTTGTCTCAGAAGAGTGGACCAACTATTATATATTCAAATTGGTAGCAGTAAATCCTTACCTTAGACCTTATATCATTCCATACTTTTCAGCACATTGGGCTACCCACATTCTCCATGCTTGCTTATCAGCTGCCATTGTGACTTAAGTCCTCCCATTTCAAATTAAATTTTTCTACATCACTGATAATTGTGCGCTTCCAAGCAGCAAATCCAGGGAGGACTAAAAAAGGGAAAGCTGTTCAGTGAGTGTATTTAAAATCTTTCTGAATTCTGGAAGTGATGATTCTGTTGGCAGAGGTTCTTGGGAATTTCATCAGGTCTCAGAAAACTTCTGAGAAGGAGAGAGGGAGGATAAAGCCTCAGGCAGATCCTGGGCCAGTGTAGATTAAACTCAATGGCATTATGCCAATTTACATCAGCTGAGGATTGGCCCTCTCTACTTTCATTGTCTGCCTAACAAACTTACACCTTTGGGAACAACTGGTTATTATTAATTTTATCACATACTTGCATATAAATTTCACTTTTTGTTAATATCTGAATTCAGTGCACAGCTCCTTTAAATTGTCTGGTAATTGTGTACATTAGAGTAAAGATCTTTAGATTGGAAAATACTGAAGTTGCTCTGTTTTCCCCTCAAGACACTAATGATGCACAAACTTCAAGAAACATTAGAATCTAATCTCCGATGCACAGACAACAGTCTAGCATGTGAGCCCTCAGAAGTAGATATGCAAGAAGCAAAGTCCCCACCAGGGTCATCTCAGTTGATGGGGACCAAAGTGCAAGAAGCTGGAGATTTGGTAATTCCTCACTGTCAGAAATGTACCAGCGAAGGACTGGATGTTAAAACTGAAAACCAGCACAAGATTAACAACATAAGCAATGAGGCAGCTATGGTAGGGGTTTCTCACCAAGGAACAGCATCTAATTTACAAGAAGACATCTGCGACCAAAATACCTATGTGGAACTTGTTCCTTTATTTCCAGATATATTATGTCAGAAGGATGCAGGCAGTCATGAAAACAGGAACCTGTCTCTCGGGTCACTTGAATGCCCCATTCAAAAGGATGTAAGCTGTAGTATATTAGCAGAACACAGAATTTTTGAGGGAGGTAAAGATAGTCAAAATGAAGATGTGAATAGTTGCCTTCAGAATGTGGACCAAAGGAAACCAAAAGAAGATGAAACTGCCATAAAACTAAGCAACGTTAAAGAAGAAAAAGGGACTAAAAGTATGCATGGAGAAGGCATCGCTCTGGTGGATACAAGCATCAAAAGCAAAATGGAGACCAGCCTAATTAAACCTCAATTTTTAGTAAATTTAAACATCACTACAGATGAAGAACAGAACAACAACACATGCACAAGTGGAAGAGCAGAAGAGCAAAGTAGCAGTGACAAAGGAGCAGAGCAGAGGAATCCATTTAAAGATGCCAAAGCTGCAGAACAAAACAGCCCTCATGGCAGTGGCAAAATTGCAGAACACAGCGACCCGTGCAGTGTGGGTGAAAGCCACTCAAAAAGCAGTGGCAAAGCCACACAGCAAAGTAGCCCAGGCATAGGTGATGAAGTGGTAGTAGAGCAAAGAGGCAGTTGCAAAGTCACAGAGCAAAGCAGCCCAAACAGCAGTGGCACATTCTTGGAGCAAAATAGCCTACACAGTGATGGAAAAGTTGTAAAGCAAAGGAGCCCACACAGCAGCGGCAATGTCTCAGAGAAAACTGGCAATGACAAAGACAGAGAGATTTCTGGGAAGGATTTTCCTAGTAGTAGTCAATCCATTATTGTTGATCTGAAGATGGATGTAGAAGTTACTGAATCAAAAAGTATACAAGCTACTGAAACAATAAGTCTTTTCTGCCTACAAACTGAAAGATGTGGTCCCTTGGAGTGCAGCAGCACCTCCGAGCAACCTGTTTTTTACACTGGAGAGGGTGATGCAGGCAAAGAAGAGGCAGAAAAGAAAAGAGAGAGATCTGTAGGCACTAGAGCAGAACCTAGCCCAGTTGCTTCAGACTCCTTGATTGATAGTTGCTTTATACATGAGAACAATCAAGAAGATCACATCACTTTGGAGTGGTGGAAAGAAAATGGAAGTGAGAGGGTGAGGCCTGATAGGAAACAGTCATCAGTTAGTATCTGTGACTCAAGACCTAATATATTAGAAGTTAAACAGTCAAATACAGACAGTGTCCCACAGGCAGCAACTCAAATTCTTGAGACAGGAATGAAGAGTTCTCCCCTTTCACTTGGCCTCTTGTGGAATGTAAAAAACAATGAAGAAACAATCATTTGTGAGAAACATAAGATGGACCCTGTTCCCATGGAAAATTGTCTTTCCCCTTTAGATTTAAACATCACTACAGATGAAGAACAGAACACATGCGCAAGTAGATGTGTTGATGTTCTTGAGCAATTGAAAAGAGAAAAAGTAATAATCGGGCATAAAAGAGGAACTGATGCTAATTCAGGTGGCTGGAAATCTCTTTCTGCAGCAGATATCAGTTTGCCTACTGGTGCACTGAGCGATCCTCTCCCAGTGGACCAAACCTGCTCATCTTGGGAAGATGCACTTTCTCTGGATCTAGAATTGTTGCCTGACAGCCAGTTTCAGAGTGTCCTTGAAGATAACAGAGTTGAACTTTCACAGCAACAGGTAAATTGATTGTAAAGTTACAAAAGTGTTGAGCATAAATACCCATTTTGGACAGCATTGGGCGCACCTAACATACAGAGGATAACTACATTCAAAATGCACTTGGCCAAACATGGAGTTTTATACATAGATGCAGAATTTCTGTTCCCTTTCATGATCACTTTACAGTGTTCATTAGAAAATTGTATTAGGCCACCCTCAGGCCTAGGGTTGTGAAGGACTAGTCAACTAGTCACTCCATCCCCCTTGTTGCCCAGGGAAATCAGTTTGACCAAGTTTGTCTGCAGGGAAGGGGACAAGTGGTTTAAACGGTGGAATTTTCCTAGCATGAGGAAACAAAGAAACCTGGTGTTAATACTAGGAGGTAAAAAACCGATAGAGCCAGAAAGGAATCTTGGGTAGGAAAGAAAAACAAAGGATCATGCTTTCAAACCAGTCCTTTTTGACTGAGGTATTGAGACCACTTACAGAGAGAACAGTGAGCCAGACCATAGCCTTAGCTGGCTTTTAGCTTGTGATAGGTAGAGGCTCATGTGCCAAGCTCCAGAGGTCCCAGGTTCAGTTTCTAAAATATGACATGTCTAAAGTTAAATGGAGCTACTTATGTGTGTAAGTGTTCGACTGAATTGAGGCTTAAACATAGATCCATTGGGTAAGACATTTCTGATAAGGACATTTATTTAAAACATTTCTTTTAAGAAAAAAATCCCCCCCCCACTTATTTAGCCTTAATCATATTTGTTTAAAACATGCTACCTTAGGGTAGAGCTACCAAAGATGCAATTCTCCTGACCAAATGCAGCCTACAATCTTAAAATGTAGCTTTTGGTCCCACTCCCTATAAATGCCAAAAACTGCAGGGTGAGAATAAAACTGTTTAACTAAAAGGCAAAATCCTCAAAAGTGGCCATTACTTTTGTGTGCCTCCATTTCTGGGGGCACAGCTTGAGGCTCTTTAGGACCAGGATCTAAATATAGCTTTTGGGTTTCTTAAAAGTTGCCAATGAGGCTTTTAGTGTTGCACACTTTGGCAGGGACACCAACAGCCTCCGCAGACCCCATGGCAAGGAGTGGAAGGGGCCAGCTCTTTGCTCCCAGAAGGGGTAGGGCTAAGGTCAGGCCAGTTCTCTACACAGCCAGAAGCATGCTATGCCAATCTGCCAGCCCTTAGAGCTGCACAAATGTGCAAGGCAGGGCTCCAGCAGCAATTTAAAGGGCCCAAGGCACCATCTGCTGCTGTAGTAGCAGTGGCGGTGGCCAGGAGCCACTGGCCCCTTTGAATTGCCAGGTCCTGGGGCAACTGCACCCTTTCTCCTCCCACCCCCGTCACTTTGGGCAACTCATTAGAGGACATATCTGCATCAGAGTTCTGACTGTACTCGTCACTGATTTGGTTAATCATAAATTATTATACTAAGATACCTAAATATTGTGCAAAACAATAATAGATTTCCTCCATCCTGGTTTTAATTTGTCATGGAACAGGGGAGAGGAACGAGTACACATTGGAATTCTATTCTGTACTATTATATATAGGTGTTCATACTATGCTCACTCAACACTAGTATCTGAGCACCTTCCAGTAGTCATTAAGCAACTTCTTTTGGTGTGTCAAATAAAATCTTTATACAGAGCATTTATCTATTTTTGTATTAACTTCCTGTCTTTCAGCCATTTTCTGTGGGTAGTAATTGCAGTCCTTCCACCCCTGAAAGAGAGCATCGTGATCCACAGATGCCAGTCCCAGTCATTAATATATCTTACCCCAACAAGCTGCAAACCAGGTAGGGAGACTTCTTACTGAGCAACGTGAAAACTTATTTTCAGTGTGTTCTGTGAATTCATAGTGTCATGCTCTGAAGTAAGCAATATTGTGTTTCAACACTCCAGGACTGTACATATTAATCCTGACCACTAGAAATAGAATAATTGGTATTTCAGTGGACTTGTTTGGCATTAGAAACATTTCTGGCGAGAAGGGACAACAAAATTCAGTTGTATTTCAAGCTGTCATGGAAAGAATAGAAAATGCCAGCTGGCTGTAGTACTGGTTTTAGAGCTCTACCTCTACCATTGCCTCTTTCTGTGCCAAATATCTATACATAAATATGTGGATGCGATCTTTTCATACAGGCAGGCAAAGGTGTGAGGTGGCATAGTGGATTCACATGCAGTTATGTGCTCTACACATGGTTTAGAGTTTGGGACAATCTGGAATTGGGCAATTACATTATGCCTACCTAAAACTTCCCTTGCAGTTTTATATTAAACTCATATTTTTTACTTCTGGACCTAAACTATTGTGTAATGTTGCTGAGGGCTTTTGACTGTTTTGTTCCATACTTTACTGGAGTGTGAGGACAAAATTAATTACTATAGTTTGCAAGGCAAGATGGAATCCTTTCAGATGAGCATGTTGTAGCAATGTGAGATACTAGCTTCTGGTCAAATACCAAATATAGGGAACTTCTGATTGTATAGGTAATGCTTTCTAGACCCTCATTCTGATTTTTCTCAAAACAAGAACATATTTGAAGAACTTGAAAAAATGGAATCTAGATACAGATTGTAGAAAATATATTGGGGCCAAGGCAATACTAAAAAGTTAGGTCAACCCAGCTACATTGCACAGGGGTGTGAAAATCCACATTTGTGAGCAATATAGTTAAGCCAACCTAACCCCCAGTGCTAGGTCAATAGAAGACTTCCATTGACCTAACTGCTGTCTCTCAAGGATTAAGCACAGCAACAGGAGACCCTCCTCCCATCACTGTAGTGAGTGTCTACACTGAAGTGGTGCTGCAGCAGTTTGTGTAGAGGTAGCCTCAACATACAATGAGCCTGATTTTTGCTTATAGCTAAGGCCCTTTTACACCACTTTGGCAGTGTAAAGAAGTCTTAAAGTGGGAGTAAAGTGCATTTAGCTATATATATATATGGGCTTTAGTATAAGCCCCCTATATATGGCTAATATTTTAGCTGTATGGGTGCTGATGTGTTGGTGGTCAGGATTGTTTTAGTTCTTCTCTCCTTCCTTTTTCATCAGGGTTGAGATGATGGAAGGAGGTTGTGATCCCACCAAAGAGGAAGATGCAACAGATGTTGTTTGTGGTCTGATTATTGAGCTCTCTAATCTCAAGTAAGAAAATACATCTGTATCAGGGATGGGACATGTAGAATTCTTCACAGCATGTGAGTCTCTTGATTGTTGACTGGAGAACAGGAGGATTGTTTTACTGGGTTTTATAATATAGACCACTTCAGAGATTTGGTTTGTTTTAGTGTCAAATGTCCAGGTCTTTGTGTGCCTTGTAAGAGGTTAAACCTGAACAAGGCATGTGCACAGTTATGTGTACATAAGTATAAGCTTAAAATGTTACCATGGAATACTGGAAAGGGATTCCTGCACTAATGACAGAACAACTGTGGGGCTACCATATCACTCCTATGTACCAGCAATTTGAAACCACTGCTTACTGTAAAAGACTTTGCTTAAGTTTACTTATGTCACAAATCTCCATTCATACATGTACTGGAATTTAACAGTCTTATTACATGCACTGCAGCAAACCACACAAGGATTTGCTGGGTCAAAGTGTATGGCATTGTCTGTGCTAGGAAAAGATATATTAAAAAAATCCTAGTGTACACATGGCAAATTGTAATTACATCCGAACATAAGAGTGGGCAGACCAGGTCAGGTCAATGGTCCATTGAACCCAGTATCCTGTCTTCAGATAGTGGCCAATACCAGTTAGTTTAGAGGGAATGAACAGAACATATAATCATCAAGTGACCCATCCCATCGCCCACTCCCAGCTCCAGACAAAACAGAGCCTAGGTACTCTTCAGAGCAGGTTTTTGTATCCTTACCCATCCTGGCTGATAGCCATTAATGGATCTATCCTCCATGAACTTATCTAGCTCTTTTTTGAACCTGTTATAGTCTTGGCCTTCACAGCATCCTCTGGCAAAGAGTTCCCTAGGTTGACTGTGTGTTATGTGAAGAAATACTTCCTTTTGTTTATTTTAAATCTGCTACCTGTTAGGGATGTAAGAGTGTAACTGCGTAAATGGGTAACTGATAGCATGAGCTGATCGGTTGTGCAAACAGCTACACTTGGTTCCCGGTCCAGCTCTGTATCAGAGGCAGCAGTGCAGGGCAGCAGCCGGTTCCCTGGGAGCAGGAGGGCAGTGGGGAGCTGGTGCATACTGATTCCTGGGGACCCTGCTGCTGCCCCACGTGTAACCCTGTAACCATTGAAATTTTCAGCAGTTACACGGTTAATCAATTATATGCATTTTAACATCCCTGCTACCTATTAATTTCATTTGGTGACCAATAGTTCTTGTATTATAAGGAATAAATAACTTTCTGTACACCAGTCATGATTTTGTTGACCGTAATCATATCTGCCCTTAATCATCTCGGCTTCAAGCTCAGAAGTCCTACTTTTATTAATCTCTCCTCAGATGGAAGCTGTTCCATACCCCTAATAATTTTTGTTGCCCTTTTCTGTGCCTTTCCCCATTCCAATATATATATGTATTTTGAGAAGAGGAGACCAGATGTTAATTTACTATTCAAGATGTGGGATACCATGGATTTATATAAAGGCAATATGATATTTTCTGTTTTATTATGTGTTCCTTTCCTAATTATTCCCAACATTGTTAGCTTTTTTGACGGCCCCTGCACATCCCCATAATTCAAGATCTCTTTCTTTTTAATATGGGTTAGTTGATCAAAGTAAATCCTAATCTCTACTAGTTAGTGGTTTTGTGTGGAATTACTCTACAGTAAGACACTAGCAGATAACATGTTAAATACTTTTCCTGTCTTCCTGATTTAAAAATACCTACTCCTTTTATCACAGTGAAGACAAGGCCTGACGGGGGAAGTGATTTTCATTTATTTAAGCTCCCTGTTCAGGAATTTGAATTAAATAAATGCAAATAAACAAACCATAAAGATTGAAGAGTTTTAGGCCCTTATTTATCTTTAATCACATGAGCAAGCTCTTCCTTATTCACTGTGATTAAAGGTAAGTACATTCTTAAGTGCTATTGTGAATGAGGCCTAATGCATTGTTAAAATTTTCTGCTTATTTGTACCAATTTAGCATTTTGGAGAAAATATCTCTTTGTGAAAGACACAACAAATGTGTTTTTTCAGTTAAAGGTGTTCTGCAAGGGAAAAATATTGTGTGTGAATTATAGAACTTTCAGATTAGTGAAGTACAAATTAGTAATCTTTATAAGAGTGAGTTTTTTTAAAGATATTTAGAATCTCATTTCTGCAGCTATGTAGAGAGTTTGCTGCTAATGTGAAACACATCTTGTTTTCATTCTTTCTAGTCGACTGATAATGAACACCCACAGGGATCTGGAGTCTTTTAAGAGGCTGAAGTACAGAAAAAGCAGACAGTCGGGAAAGTTTTTTGCTCATGCCCTGAAGGGAGCGACAAATACTGTGTACACAGTAAAAAAATGGAAGGAGGTCTAGGACTGTGCATCAAATCAGAGCCAAATAATAGCATTGCTAGATTTAATGGTTTCAATGGCCAAAGGTTTTGTTCTGTTCTGGTTTTGCTTTTAATCTCTTACATTTGGTATTTTAGAACTTGTTCTCATTTACACTAAGGCCCCTTTATACCACTGCAGCCATGTTAAGGCTCCTTTTCACTGTGTGAATGGAGCAACGAGGCTGTACCATAAATGAGCATAAGGCCCAGTGTCTTAGAACCAAATTCTAGCTTATTACTTGCTGATTGCAGTAAAGGAATAATATACACTCATCTCCTGCCTCTCCATAAGGCACATATGCAGACCTCAAAAAACAGTTGTTGTGTGCTTAAATTCTGGTTGTGAACTCTTGGTTCTGGCCTTTCTGGCCTTGTCCAGATTAGAATTGAAAGGTGAAACAGTAAGCCATTCTAACTACCATGTTTGAAAAGTCTAGTGGAGACTAGGCAGCATGTACATGCTAAACTGTCCAACGTAAACCCTAGTATCTCTACTGAGACTTCACCTCAATCCGATGTAGCATATGTTTAAGGTGCCAGACTTTTCAAAATACCTTTCATCCTTATCTAAGCAAAGCCTCCACAGTTCCACTATGGAGTCCTTGCAGAGCAGGCTTTCATCTTGTTTTCAGGGGAAACGAGAATTGAGGTGCTATTTTTTAGTCCTATGACTCTACAACAGCTTGGATTTATGCTGTATTTTTCTGGTATAAATTATGCAAAACTTTGGCCCTTCAATTAAAAGTAAAACTGTTTGCCAGCTGTTTTAAATCTATAAGAGGGATGACAAACCTGAATGGTGATATATATTTCTCTTCATTCTGTGTGCTATAAAATAAACCCAATACTAGTTGAACACATTTGTCATAGTCCATAGATGAGTCTTCACCCATTTCAATACTTCATTATCTCTCTAATATAGTGCACCATTATTTAAAAAACCTACAACCCTGAATTATATAATGCAATGTTTTTACTAATGAAGCAACATAAAATTGTCAATAGAATGACAATCAAAAAAGCTGGCAAATAAAATAACTTTCAAAAATACCAGGCAAATAAAACAATATGTATATATAACATATAAAACATTTTTCAAAGAAAATAAAGGCAGGAAGACTTGAGACTGGTGCTTCTCTATGAGGGAAAAACAATCCTTTCTTAAAAACTCACCCACTTAACATGAGCTGGTGAATTAATAACCTTGTTACATAATGTCCCCTCATACTCAAGGATGGGAACATCTAGATTATAAGAGCTATTGGATTGCTGTGTGAGCTTTCACAAATGGCCAGAGTGCTTGGTCAGAGTGTTCAGGCAAGGACTGTTTTGTTGACATTCTTTCTCACTCCTTTCAAATGAATGACATAATTGCACAAAGACTGTGTCATCTGCCATCAGCTTCTCAGGTATAAGTCTGACCCCTCCATGAGCTGTGGAACATCCAGTGGCAGCCAAGGCAGGTATCTGTCTGGAATGGAAAGGTAAAAGGGTCCTGTAGAATGATAGGCAAGTTAATGATGCTGGGGGAATTCACCTCTATACTCTTCCCTTGTTTGCCACTTCACTACAAGAGCCAGATGGAATCCATCTCTCAGATCTATCGCTCCATATTGCCTGCGTTACTCATGGTATCTCTTTGGCTTCCTCCATACCATCCTCCTCTAGTATTGATGCAAATGGACAGCAGATGCCTGAAATGCCAGAAGAGAGACACCATCTGAAGCAGAGTTGGAAAGATGAGGGGAAAAGATGCCTCATTCTTTGGGACCTGAAAAAAACAAACATGTAATTCTATGCCTCTTTTCCCCTCAGAGGACAACTTAACTACATGAGAAAGTTGCACCAGTTGAGCTAAAGTTTTTATTTTAAAATGGGTTAGTTAAATTGATGCAAACCTCATACAGAGACTAAGCATATGAAAGGTTAACCTACTTACCAGTTCTGGTTAACCAGTAGGGGCTGGAGCAGTCCCCCACCCCCTCTGCTCGCTGGGGGCCTACCGCAGGCAGGGACTGCCCTGGCTGGCCAGCTGAAGCAAACTTTGTCCATGGTGGGCCTGACCCTTCACCCCAGTTGCAGGTTACATGCTGGCTCCCCCGAGACACAGATTTTGGTTTAAGGGCATGAAATCTTTTTTAACCTTTATGTTGAAATGTTCCCAATTAATATCAGGTTGTTAAAAATAAGAATGCAATAAAACCAAACTTAAATTTCAAGTTTGAGCCTCTAGGTTGGTTAGAGAAAATGTGTTTAGTAGAGGACCACAAGGTGAAGCTTGGAACGATACAACCACATTCTATTTAAAAAGAAAATCAGCAAAAAGGCATGACTTGCCCTTGGTGAATCCATATTGAATGTTCCTGACCACCTTCTTCTCCTCCAATTGCTTCAAAATGGATGAGGATCCCCTTCATGATTTTTCTGGAGACTGAGGTAAGGCTGACTGGTTTGTAGTTCCCCAGATTCTCCTCCTGCCCTTTCATAAAGGTGGGCACTACATTTACCTTTTTCAAATCATCTAAGACTTCCTCTGATTACCACAAATTTTCAAATACAATGGCCAATGGCTGTGCCACACAGCCAACTCCCTCAGCACCCTTGAATGCATTTCATACACATGGACATGTGTATGTCCAGCTTTTCTAAATAGTCCTTACTCTTTTCATTCACCATTGAGGGCTGCTCATCTCCTCCCCATGTGCTGTCTGGGAGCTGACCTTGTCTGTGAAGACCGAGGCAAAAAAAAGCACTTTATTTTTTTCCCACATTATCTGTCATTAGGTTGCTTCCCCTATTCAGTAAAGGTCCCACACGTTTCCCTGATCACCTTTTTGTTGCTAACATACCTGTAGAAACCCTTATAAGATCATAAGAACGGCCGCACTGGGTCAGACCAAAGGTCCATCTAGCCCAGTAGCCTGTCTGCCGACAGTGGCCAGCGCCAGGGGCCCCAGAGGGGGTGGACCGAAGACAATGATCAAGCGATTTGTCTCGTGCCATCCCTCTCCAGCCTCTGACAAACAGAGGCCAAGGACACCATTTCTATCCCCTGGCTAATAGCCTTTTATGGACCTAACCTCTATGAAATTATCTACCTTCTCTTTAAACCTAGCCTTCACAGCCTCCTCTGGCAAGGAGTTCCACAGGTTGACTATACACTGTGTGAAGAAGAACTTGTATTAGTTTAAAACCTGCTACCCATTAATTTCATTTGGTGTCCTCTAGTTCTTCTATTATGGGAACTAATACATAACTTTTCTTTATTCATCCTCTCTACATCACTCATGATTTTATATACCTGTATCATATCCCCCTCTCAGTGTCCTATTTTCTAAGCTGAAAAGTCCCAGTTGCTTTAGCGTCTCTTCATATGGGACCTGTTCCAAACCCCTAATCATTTTAGCTGCCTTCTTGTTATCCTTCACATCCTTTGCTAGTGCATCTCCAATTGTGCTTGGGCCTTCCTGATTACACCCTTGCATGCTCGAGCAATATTTTCATACTCCTCCCTAGTCATGTGTCCAAGTTTCCACTTCTTATAAGCTTTCTTTTTGTGTTTAAGCTCACTGAAGATTTCTCTGTTAAGCCAAGCTGGTCACCTGTCATATTTGCTTTTCTTACTGAGCATCAGGATGGTTTGCTCCTGTGCCCTCAGTAAGGCTTCTTCAAAATACAGCCAGCTCTCTTGGACTTCTTTCCTCCTCATATTACCCTCCCAGGTAATATGGTTCCCTGAGAGAGTCAAAATCTGCTTTTCTGAAGTCCAGGGTCTGTAGTCTGCTGTTCTTTCTTCCTTTTTTCAGGATCCTGAACTTGACCCATCTCATGGTCATTGCTGCTCGGGCTGCCCACTTCTACTTCCCCTACCAATCCCTCGTTAGGTTCCTCCAGCACTTGCACCAAGAATTTGTCCCCAGCGCTCTCCAAAAACTTACTGGATTGTCTGTGCACTGCAGAATAGCTATCCTAGCAGGTCTCCGGGGAATTGAAGTCATCCATGAGAACTAGGGCCTGTGATCTGGAAATGTCTGTTGTCCGAAGAAAGTTGTGTCTATCTCATCCTCCTAGTCTGATGGTCTATAGCAGATGCCCACCACGATATCACCCTTAATACTCTCACCTTTAAATTTAACCCAGAAACTCTCAACAGGCTTGTCTCCAGTTTCATACTGGAGCTCTGAGCAGTCATACTGCTGTTGTACATACCGTGCAATTCTTCCCCTCCCCCCCCCCATTGCAGGTTACATGCTGGCTCCCCCGGAGACACAGATTTTCGTTTAAGGGCATGCAATCTTTTTTAAACTTTATATTGAAACCCTTCCTGAACAGCTTATACCCATCCATGACAGTGATCCAGTCACGTGAGTTACCCTACCACGTCTCTGTTATTCCATTTTCACTGCTGCTGTGCGCTGATGGCCCAAAGTCTAACTTACACTTATATCTTAACCTGAACCATCCAGTAGATTATCAGCTTGATTTAAATTAATTTAAACCAATTCCTAGCACTACCTAAAAACCATTTTTAAACAATTGCAACTTCCTTGTGTGTACAAAGCCTTAGTCAGTATTTACTTAGGCAAAACCCAGAGTTTTGCCATAGTAAAAGTTTGAGTAAGGAGTTAGCTCTTTATTTGGGAATTTTAATCCTTTTATGGCTACTTTATATAAAAAAACCCACTGAGTTCTACAGATGAAAATTTTATCATAAAATACCAGTGACCAGGTACAAAATAATTGAGCTTGTCGTATGCAAAAGTTGTATCACTTTCATTTAAGTCAGTTTAAAAAACAATTTAGTTAATACTATGTAAACCTGGATGGGAACACTCATCATGATTTAGACATAGCTAATACTAATTTAGCTTGCACCAGTTAACAGACTTGAACTGATTTAACCTGAGAAAAACCTCTTTATTTTGGTTTAAGAATGGCTTATTTGGATTCAGCTTAAACCTGTTCTGACTTAACCTAAACTTAAATAAACCTTGTTTAAACAAACACTAAATTACACTACAGGGGCTATGGCAGCATAGCTACGTCATAGGAGCACCACTTCCCCCAACAAAGGGTATGTCTACACTACAGCACTAATTCGAACTAAGCTAATTCGAACTAGTGCATCTAGCCCTAAAAACTAATTCGAATTAGCGTTTTGCTAATTCAAACTAGCATGTCCACATTGAGTGGACCCTGAACCGAAGTTAAGGCTGGCCGGAACCAGCGCCGGCAGGGCATCAGGTTAGGACTTAGAGTGTGGATTTGCTGCCTCAGGCTAGCCGGGGGCTGTGCTTAAAGGGACCCGACCCCCACCCCGGACAGACAGTTCTCGGGGTTCCCCGCTTGCTTGTCTACCTCAATGAGGGACAGCAAAGCAATCCTGTCTTGGAGTGCCCCCACACGGAACATCACAGCACTCGGCCATCAGCCCGGCTGCACTTGCCTCAGGCTACCATCTAGAGGGGTCATTCAGGGGGCTATCAGGATCCAGGAGGCACTGCAGGAGAGCATCCACCCTGAGGAGCCCGCAGAGCCACCCCAGTCCTCCCCATCGGGGGATCACGCCCCATTCCTCCCTCACCTCCTTCCACTTACCCTTTCCTAGCCCCTCTTCCTCATGTAAAAAATAAAGGACACGTGTGTTCAAAAATAGAAACTCTCTTTATTTAAC
>JANRFK010002741.1:5780592-5792516 GCA_030068395.1 Apalone spinifera | reverse complement strand
TCTTCTCTGGAGGGAATCAGAACTGCTCAGCTGTGGGTCATGGACCCAGTACTGCTAACAGCAGCGAGTCTCCTGTTGGGCGCATGATGTCCTGAGAGACACTCTGGCTGAGAAGTTCTGAATAGCCCAGTTGCGCAGCAGTAATTCGTAGGTGGGCATGGAATTGTTACATTGCTTCCGGATCTTCCTCTCATCTTTCGGATAATTCTACTTTTCTTTAAAAACGAGGGTGAAACTGGCATTTGCAGTGTCAGCAGCAGCAAAAATGTTGTGGTTCCACTGATGTGCTTTGCAGGAGCTTGTCTTGTGTTTGCTACCTAAATTAGTGCAGCGGAGGGTTATTTGAACAACCCAGGAAGCATTAACCCAAACTCTCCAAATTCCTTCCTTCCACGGGTTTTTCTTGCACCCCGAGGATGAATTTGGCCTCTTGTGTATTGAATAGGGCTAAGTAGGAAAGAAAATGCTGCTTTTCTCTCTGTCCTACACACTAAACAAGTCTGTGTATTGGTGCAAACACACACACGCGTGCGTTAGCGATTAGAAATCCCAGTGAAAGGCACTTTACAGATAAATAGACGGCTCTGCATGGGGATAGATCAATAAAAAGGCGAGGGGTATGTCTGGGGACGGACAGCTAGGAAGCCAACAAGCTGGCAGACAGAAACAGCCCGACTGAAGGGGGTTTGCATGGGGATGGGTGAACGGAGAGAGGATTTTTGCTAAGTGTTTGGGATTCTTTAGAAGGAAAACCCCTAGAGAAACGTAACCTACCGGTTTTACTTTTTCGAATGACACGGTGACGTTTATCTCAGTCCAAGTTACTATTTCAAATAACGTTCTTCACCTGAAGAGGCGGGAGGGCCCCGAGTAACGTCGTGAGAGAGGGAGTGTGCAGAGTAGATGGAAGGAGCCATCAGCTTTGAGAATGGCTGTTGACTCTGTCCCCACCCGAGAAGAGAGAATCAAGTGAGAACATTCCTTCTGAACCGGGGGAAAGCTGCTGGCGGGGAGACAGTCTCTCTTCTGTCTGAAGATCAAGTGACTGTGTCTCCGGCTTTGAGGATACATGCTGAGCAGGCCCTTAGGGAAGGAAACATTCCATACATAGTGCTGGGGCTGGATCCAGTGGCTCGGTGGGCCGGATTTGGCCCACAGGCCGGATCTTGCCTGCCTCTGACCTAGAGGCTAACCAAATTGGGGCCCCCCTTAACCCAGATAATGTGCAAACAGAGAGAAAATGAGTCCTTGTCTAGCTCGGCAGGCCTCCATGTCTGGGATGGCGCGGTTAGTTCCCACCCTCTCTGACAGACACAACCGCCCCCCACAATGAATCCATCCATCAGTGAACTATGTGGTCCAGATTCATCCCCCTGTAAGTCCGCTGGCTTCAGGGGCGTGACAACAGGAATGAATTTTCCCAGCCTGCCTGCCAGCACAAGCAGCCCGCGTGACACCTGCCGGACTTCCCTTTTATGAGACCCCCGGGAGACAGGCAGTGCGCGGTCCAGCCCCTTCTTCAGAAAGTCAGGGCCAAGTTGGATCAGGCCTCCTTGCTGAGAGACGGTCGGGCCCCCCCAGTCTGATCCCCCCGTCCTCATATCTTGGGGCTCTGCAAATCATGGGTGTCAGCGAGAAAAGGTTCTCTCCCCCTCCCGGCCACAGCTGGGATGCTCTGCCCTTTTACAGAAGCTCAGCCAGTGATTTAAAGCAGTAGGAGCCAAAATCCTTTTAGTACAGCAGGGAGACAGGCTGCGTGGGCGCCTGTATGGTCAGAGAAGTCTCCCTTTTAGCCCCTGTCTCTCATCTCCCACACCCATGCTGGGCCGCCCTCCCCCATGAAAACCAAACCAGGGTTCGTGCCACCAATTTTGCCCTCTCTACCACCGAGCGGGGTCCCCGTCCCTACACAAGCCCACTTGCAGAAATCTCCCTCTTCAAGGTAAAATCCAAGCTAGCTGAGCCTGGATTCCTTTGGTAACTTCCAGTCACGGGGAGGTGTCTGATTTCGGGGTGGGGGTGGGGATTTGGCTGCTTTCAAATGGATTTTTGGGTGCCTTTTAATGGAGCCACGGCCCTGCCTACTGCTCCGGGTTTATTTTTAGCAGGGAGCCTGCCACGGTGAATTACTTGTAGCAGGGGAACTGAAGTGGGGTCTGGAGCTTAGCCTCCCCACAGCCCTACAATTACTGCTCCTTGGAGTTTTATTTATAGCTCCGAGAGGTTTACTTACAGGAACACGCCTACTGAAATTCACTATAAAAAGGGAAAATGGCCCCTTCCTGGAGGCCCGCCGCGCGCTGTTAAAGAGACAGGGCTTTCTGTTTGCCGGCGGCTGCCCCTGCCAGTTTCAGCTGTGGCTGCTACCCCACAGACACACGGTCAGGCGCTCTGCCACACGCACTCACACAGCAATGGCACAGGCGCACACAGACATACAGTTTGACGGGCACACAGTTACCCACTCCCCAGGCCCGCCGGCTGTGGCATTACTGAGGCAGCAGCGGTGCCTGGGGGCCTGGGCCCTTTAAATCACCGCTGGAGCCCCATGTGGTTCGCTCCAGGCAGTACTGAGGGCTGCAGGCGGCGGTGTGGTCTGGGCAATGCTGAGGGCTTCCTGGCTCCGCCCCTTCCCCCCAAGTCCCCCGACTTCCGAGAGTACAGAGCCACCCAGCCACCTCTGTCTGTGGTCTGGCTTGGCTGTTGGCTCCCCTGCTACCTTCCCTCGCACCCACACATACAGGGTCACCGCGGTGTACAAACCTTATCCACTATCGGTGACACGCAGAAACACAAACACCGTTCCACATCTATCCACCTCCCCAAATACACAGCCAGGCATGTAGACACCCCCCTCCCTCTCTGATATTTTCTGCCACTGGCTCTGCCTTTGCCATTCATTCATTTCAGACCAGGGAGGAGTCCAACTCAGACACACAGATTGGCATTTGCCCTCCCTGTCATTGCCCCCAGCCCCGACCTCACCAGAGACGCGCGTCCTTCAGACTTTTCTTTAAAGGGGCCTTTCTCACGGCACCCTCCGAAAGCACAGAGCCGGCAATAAGAATGAAAACCGACTCCTGGAGGACTCCACCGCGGTCCAACACTCAGAGTGGAGATGCAGGACAGCTGGGTAGCGTGTGGGAGGTGAAGGCTGAGAGGAGCTGTTGTGGCGTTCAAGGGTTCAGAATTTGGGGGCCAACATTTAGAACAGCGCTGGGCAGCCGAGGCGCGTGAGCAGGCTGCGTGATGACCCTCCTGCGTCTCAGCAGCCGCAAGATCGTCGGAACCAAGACGGTATCCCAGGGTAGGGCAGCTTTGCTCGCTGGGCGTGGTACCCGGAATTTACAGAGTGCCGACTGAACGGTACCAGCGCTGTGACTGGCTGCGCGGCTCTCTCTGGCCGCGTGGTGTGCAATCCGCCAGCACCTCCCTTCACCTGCCCTGGCTTTACGGGTGTGTCACTCTGGTGATACGGGTAGGAAAAAAATTTGCCGCTGGTAACAAACGTCTCGCGGGCCACACAGAGCACCCCACGGGGCCGCAGCGTGCCCACCGCGGGTTTAGAAGAAGGTCTCTACTCACCAGGTCAGTGAGGCTCTGGAACAGGCTTCTAATAGGAACACGAAGGGCAAACAGCCTACGTGGTTTGGGATTGGAGCTTACTACATTTAGGAATGTGATCATCCGGCCCGCCCACGGGGGCGGGGTGCCAAAGGGGAAAGTGCCCTGGAGCCCGGTGATTCGAAAGGGCCCAGGGCTACGGCAGCAGCCGGAGAGCCGGACCCTTGGAGCACTGCTGGAGCACTGCACCTAGCGTGCTCCGCGCAGCACTGAGGGCTGGCTGCGGGGGGCCGTGGCATGCTCTGGTGTGGCGAGCTGGGAGTACGCAGCCAGCCCCCCGCCCTGTGCCCAGGGGCCCAGCAAGTCCATCAGCCCTGCTGGTGATAACACCATGGAGTTAGGGGACTGGATCCAATGACCCAAAAGCCTCCTTCTAGCCCTCCACTCTGAGGATGTGATGTGCGTGCTCATGAACTCGCACATCAGGCCAGAAGGGACCAGTGTGGTTCTCTTGCCTGAAATGCCTGCAGAACGCAGGTCGGAGAACC
Source organism: Apalone spinifera (assembly GCA_030068395.1). Classification (NCBI taxonomy): domain Eukaryota; kingdom Metazoa; phylum Chordata; order Testudines; family Trionychidae; genus Apalone; species Apalone spinifera. The sequence continues at coordinate 5,788,404 of JANRFK010002741.1, read as the reverse complement.
TCCCCCCGGACGTTCTCCATCACACCCATGCCTTGTCTTTGGGCTGGAGCATCTCTGGTAGGAAGACACCCAGCCCTGAGTTTAAGCCTTCCACCGACGGAGAACCCACCACATGATTGTATGAGGTTCGGAGCCACTTTACGGTTGATCCCTACTGTATCCCCATTAGATGGCTCCCAAGTCGAAATCGGTGGTTTTTTAAATTATTTTATTACAGTAGCCTGCTCAGGGCCCCCCGCCGAAATCGGGGCCCCATCAGACTAAGTAATAGGAGAAAGCCCCTCCCCCACAGAGTGAGGAAACTAATTTAAGCAGCACTTTTTCTCCGGGATGTTGTCGGAGTCTTGTGCTGGGGTTTGCGTTCTTTGCTGGATGGCTTCACATCAGAGAGGAAATGGGGAAAGATGCCAAAAAAAAAAAAAAAAAAAAAGCGCGGTGCCTATAAATAACTTTTTCATGAGATTAGACTGGGGTGGGGGGGAGAGGCGGAGGTCGGCTCCCGCTGGAAGTCAGCGCATGCCTTCCATTTCACTCCTGACAAAAGCAGAACAATGTGTCGAACAGCCAAGAGGGGAAGAGCCAATAAAACACGCTGCGAAACCTGCAACCGTCCAGGGCACGCCGCAGCCTGGCCCAGATACAAAGGCCTTCTGCGCCCTGAAATCTGAGCTGCTTTCTCTGGCGACGCGGCGGAGAGCACCGGCCCCGTCTGGAGCGTCCTTTGGGCTGCGTGGGGAGAAGGAGGGAGGCTGGTGAAAGGCAGGGCAGGGAAGAAAAAGAGGAGGGGGATGCGGGAGGGCAGGAAAAGGAGCAGAGAATGGCCAGACCCGGGCACAGAGGAGGGAGGACTGGCCGGGAAGAGGCTGAGCGGGGGGCAATGCATCTGGACGGACAAAGGGGCGGCGTGCGCGTGCAGAGAGGAAGAAGCGGGCGGGGGGTACCAGCTCCGGATTGAAGGTGTGTCTGATGGGAAGAGACAGCGTGAGGGGGAGGGAGGCGGAGCCGGGATGAGCGGGCAGAGGAAAGCGGGAGGGAGCGGCTGAGGGAAGAGGAGGCCGAGAGGACGGCTGGGCTCCGAGTGCCCAGAGTGCTGGCGTTACTGGGCAAGGGAAGAGCTGGGACGGGGCGGAAGGGAGAGAAGCCACAACAGGTGCCAAAGCCCGGAGAGGCATCCCAATGCTCCAGCAGCCTCCCTCCCCGGCGGCCCCCTGGCCTCAGCGCAGGTGCCATGTGAGCAGCCCCGGGCGCTAGGAGAAGCAAGCAGTACCACTCAACCCCCTGTCACTCCAGCCACAATGGGGGCCTTTGTCCTCCAGGCAGCTCCCGGGGCGGCTAACGAGGCTGGGACCGAGTAATCTAGCTGGTGGCTGCTGCTTATCGCACAGCTGCGGGGCATGGCTCATGGGCCCTTTCCCCCGAGCCAGCTCTCATTTTGTCATGGCCGTGCCCGTCTGCAGCACCCCGCAGGGACTGACAATAGCACGGAAGGCCCACAGGGCTTCGTACCTCGACAAAGAGGGGTCACCGTCACCCAGACTAAGATCAGTCCAGGGCGGGGGGCAGGCAGCCAGGCAAAGCCAAGGCTGTTCTCCCTGGGGCGCTGGCTACTCCGGGCGATGACCCGGGCCTGAATAGCTCTCCTCGCGGCCAGGGCACCTCGCCTGCCGCAGAGCCCCCCGGCTGTGCCTGGCCGTGTGTTGCACGCCGCCGTCAGCACGGCACACGTGCCGCGTCCACAACTCTGCATGAAGCTCGGGCTCCCCTACGATTGCAGCCCCCCACCGCCGTGTCCAGAGGGGCCGGCCGGGGTCTGCGCTGAGCCGCACCGCAGCTCCCTTGTGCACAGAGCTGGCCTTGTGTCACACAGACTGGTCTTCCCAGCAACAGGCGTTTGCCAGAGCCGTGGGGTCCAACCAGTATGCAGCAAAATAGGAGCTACTGCTCCAGCGAACGAGCCACGCTCCACCGGCCAAACTGCCACGTGTGGCTAGTGGCTAGCAAGCTGGACCCCCCGCTCTGAGTTTGCAGCCCCACGGGGCACTGACAAATACAGAGCAAGAGACTCTCCACGCCCCCGAGAGCTTACAACCTCAGCGCTTGTACTGGCACTTGGAATTGTTTCTAGTACCGCCACTAGAGTCCAACCGCTTGTTCTACCAGTAAAACTCCCCCAGTGGACGCTCCCCCCCAGAATAAAAGTGGCTTTTTTTTTCAGCTTACCTCGAGCCACCTCCAAAGCGATATAAACTGAACGGGAATCCCAGAAGAAACGATTCCACGCAGGGAGTGATTCGGGTGCAACTGCAGGGGTTTCGATTCTTGGGCCGGCACAACTTCGCTCTGTAGACAAGCCCTAGCTGGATGAAGGGTGGATGGGCACACAAGCGGCACAGAGCATGTTTACACAGCGGGTTTGACGCCGGTTCTGACCTGTGTAAACCTCACGCCCCCACCCCAGGCAGAAGCGAGTCTGTGTCTCTTGCTAGCTCCTTCCCAGGCTGAGTACACACTTGTGTCCCACTGGAAGATACAGAGCCCCACCACCCTCTCCTCTCTAGCACGCCCCGAATGTACCGGCACGAGGGCTCCTGGGGATTCAGTGGGGAGCTGCGCCTTTCGCCCTCCGCTTTGGCGTGGAACTGACTAGTTTAAAAAAAGTGCGGGAGGCCGAATGAGGGGAGGGCTGCTTTGTGGCACTGAGGAGTCGAGCAATTCCACGTGGGAGGGGCTGGGCGTGGCTCATTTCCATCGGATTACCCAGCATGCTCAGTGGGCTCAGGTCTGTGTCCCAGCAATCCTAGCCCTGGGAAGGAAGGGAAAGGTTCGGCTTACTCGTGGCTGCACCAAACTAGTTTTCAAGTGTGGGGGGGGAGGTTTGCATTCAATGATTTTACATCTCTCTTTCCCGAGGGAGGCTGTGTAGCCCACCGTGCGTAGCGATGGGTATCCGTCACGTTTGGGAGGGGGATGCTGATGTGCTCCTTCCAGTGCCGGACAAACAAAGTGGCCATTATTTGCCTTTCTGGGACTTTTTTCCTGGGGGCCCCTTTAAGGTTTATTGCTGAACTATAAACACCATTATGTCACCAGGAGCCAATCAGAAGGCCGGGTAAGAACGGGCTTTGCTGCAGGTCCTGGTAGCTTCAGCAGCTGCCTAGAGGCATTAAAAGGGAATTGGTCCCAGTCTGGAGTAAGGAGAAACAATTTGTGAAACTGAATTCTACTGGGGTGGATCTTGCTTTATGCTGCTGGGCAAAAAGACGGCGTGGCCGCGGGATCAAAGTTTATTTTAACGAGGGAGTGTAATCTAGTGGTTGGAGCAGGGGAGGCTGGGAGCGGAGACTCCTCAAATCTATTTTCTTTTTCTTGAGGACGTGTTACCAAGTGGTAACTGGGGGGCTGATAAGTCAGGATAAGGCAGTGTGGTCTGCTGGTGGGAGCAGAGGATCGGGAGTCAGACAACTTTGCTTGGGCAAGTCACTTTCCTTCACGGTTCTATTGGGCACGGCGGAGTGCTGGCTGGCACCGAGGGGGCACTGCTGTGAAGGAGTTCACAACACTGGTGTTGGCTGACTTCAGCTGGGGATTTCTGTGAGCAAGTCTGCCTGACCTGGAAGTGCTAGCAGAAAGCCACGCAGTGGGGAGGGAAGCCGGCACCAAGGAAGTCCGCAGAGCCACCAGCAGGAGATTGCCAGTGTATGAACATGGCGCTGAATAGCAGAAACAGAAGCCAAGTACTGGAGAAGAACACACCGGGGCGGGGGGAGGCCCAGGAGCTCGGCTGGAGGTGGGGGAAAAGGGGAGCCATGGAAATTAACAGCATAAAATGCAGCCAGACCTTGGGACAGGAAATGTGCAGTAATTTCTGCAGCCACTGTCCTGTTCTGGGCCGACGCATCTGAAAACCACAAGAGGTTCAAAAGGCTCAGCATTAATGTTTAAGGAGCTGGGTTTGAAGTACGTGCGGCAGCGAGGCTTGGCGGAGTGAGCCAGGCACAATATGTGTCTGATTTATAATTAATAAAGGAGATTTATTTCCCCCGTGTCTCTCCCCCTGGCTCTGATTTTGATTTGCAGGTTTAAAGAGGCTGATTGCGCGGTGTTGGTTTTTGGAGCGCACTCTTTGTCCATTAATGTGGCATAGCTGGGCACATCCTTCTGGCTTTACCTTTTTAGCCTGCGTATTCAATTTGCTTCCATTTGTGCGGCTCCCCCGGTCGGGTTTTCTCAGCGCTACCATTGCTCGATTTTGTTGGTGCAGAAAGCCGAGGGTAGATTAGATACAGTCCAAAGCATCTGGGAGGTGGGTTTATTCTCAGGGTCTTAAGCACAAACAACTGGTCCTCTGGTTTCCTCCGCCCAACTCAAGACAAGAAGGGAAAGCCGCCCGCATCACAAAGATACAGCCACTGATGGCCCATTCACCTCCTCTTGCAGCAGGGAAGGAGGAATGGGTTGCACAGATCTAAGTTTCTTCTCTGCCTCTCTCTCATCTCTTTAGGGGGTGACGGGCGAATGGGTTAGTATGTACTAGACTGAATTACAATGGTCCATCCTGGTCGAGAGCAGAGTGGATACAAGCACAGGGTGGTATAAACGACGCACGCCCCACTGGAGAGTGGTGTGTTCCCTGGTAGCTATTGTAACTGGCTGGCTTGGGGGACGGGCTGAGGGGAGAGATGTTTTCTTAACAGCCTCAGTGTCTCTCCTCTCGGTGCGGGCTGTGTTTGCATTTGACCATGGCCGGCTTGCTTCTGCCCTCATGCCAGTTTTAGTGGAATAAAGATGAAATATACATAAATAAAGCAAAACTCCAAGCATTTGGGATGGCGGTAAAGACTCCTGTCACCTCCGGCTGACAGAGGTTACAGTGTGGAGGGAGGCTTCCCTATGGACAGTTATTTCAGAGCTGTGACAGCAGGAAATCTTGCATCTTCCCCTGAAACAGCTGGCCAGAGACAAGGCTGGGTGACTCCTGATTGTCAATGGAGGCCTGAGTCAGACTCTTTACGTGCAGTGAGAGGAGCATGGCTTTGTGGTTCAGGAGGAGGAGTGGGGGGGTCAAGCGATCTAAGCTTTACTTCTGGTTCTGGGAGTGTGTGTGGTCTAGCGGTTAGAGCAGAGGCTGGGAAAGTGCACTCCTGGATTCTAGTGTCAGTGCTAAGGTAATGCAGCCTAGTGGTTAGAGCAGAGGTTGGGAGCATGGACTCCTGGATTCTAGTCTCAGCTCTGGGAGGCAGCACAGTCTAGCGGTTAGAGCAGACGACTGGGAGTGGAGACTCCTGGGCGGTACAGTTGGTTTGGGGAGGGAGTGTGGCTGATGTTTAGAGTACAGGCTGGGTGACCGGACTCCTGGGTTCTCTTTCCAGCCCTGCCACTTGCTTACCATGGACAAGCCACCTCAGTTTCCCTCCTGTAAAATGGAAATAACACGGCCGGCCGGCTTTGGGAGCGGGGCAGTGCAGCTTCATTCGCGAATGTCCTGCAGAGGGCGGCGAGCCGCGTGTTTGGGGAGGCGAGAGAAGGGAACCGTCCGGTTACTCTCACGCCCGCCAGCATTTCCTGCCTGGGAAGCGTAAACCTCCTTCCATGGCTGCGCGGGAGGCCGTGGAGCTTCAGAGCCCACTGAAGTCCATGAAAGTTTTTCCATGACTCCACTGGGGCTCTGGGTCAGACCCAGGCGGCGGGAGAGAGCGTGGCGGCTCGGGCGGCGGGTGTTCCCGGTGCAGGCTGCGCCTTCCCCCCCTAGGGTGCTCCGCTTAATGGCGCCATTGCTCACGACCGCCCTTCCCTTTTCTTTTCTTTCTTCCCCCCTCCCTCCGCTGCTGCTTGTGCTCGCCGCGGCCCTGCGCAGCATGGCCAGAGCACACAAAACGTCATCGAAATGCTCCAGTTGGCCTGAGAGAACAGAGGCGAGCGGGAGGAAACATCATATAAACTAAAGATGACACCCTGTGAAATGCGCTGTCTAAAAATAATCGCAGAGCCCCCCCCCCACCCCCCGGCTCTGCAAAGGAACCACAGCTGCCGTGCCGACCCCCCCGGCATGCCAGAGCAATGGAGCTTTGGGGAAAAGTTGCCCCGTCTCCTCCTAGTCTGGGCTGTCTGGGGGAGGGCTCTCGCTAATCCCCGAGGTAACACGTTAGCATTCATGAAGAAGAATCAAAGCTGCATCTAAGGAGCCACCGGCTCAGCCCGGGCATGTCTGATGCGCTCGGCCCTTGCTGCTGCTAGATTCGCAGGAGAGTGTTCGCAGCCAGGGAAAGCTTCCAGGACAAAGAGACAAGACGGGAATGGCTCTGACAGTCCCCATTGCAGGCAGGAGCTGCCGGGTTGGCCTCAGTCAAAACCGAGTCGTTCCAGCGTTGCTGTAACCTCTGTTCTCACCTTCCCTTCTTTCACCCATTCCTCACTGCCCCACGGTACCCATCCCCCCCGACTCCCAGAGGGCAAATCATCTGATGTGTTTAGTTCTTAAGCTAGACAGCCCTTGACTTCCTCGGTCTCCCCTCACCCCTGCCTTGCTCGCTCTCTGTCGCTGTCGAAACGTCCGTGTCTCTAAACTGCTCGCAACCGTAAGAACTCACATTCCACCCAGTCACAAGAGATTCCAGAGATGGAAAGGAGGTTGAGGAGAGAGAAATGGAGTGCGGATGTGGGCCAAGGCAGGGCCATCCTTATACTTTATGAGGCCCTATGCAACTGATCACCCCTGTGCGGCTTCTGCCTGGGCTTGGGGGCTTCGCTGAGGCTAGAGCAGAGCCACAGAGACTGAGAGCTTCTCTCTGCCCCCGGCCTGGCAAGAGGGAGCCCTTGCTAGCAACTAGGTGCTGGCCAAGTGGAGCATGGGAGGGAGGGGGGACAGGGAGGAGGCAGCCCTGCTGCTGCTGGCGGGAGAGAGTGGTGGGGTGGGGGAGGAATCAGGCAGGTTGCAGTGGAGGTGGACAGGGCCACCCTTAGGCAAACAAGCACATGGAGCTTTGAAAGGGCTTCCAAAAATGTGGTGCTCTAAATTTTCAGGTGCCTTGCACAACCGCGTGTTTAGGGTCAATGAGCCAATGAACGGGCAACAGAAACTATGCGTTGAGAATGCAGACACAAGTCGCACATAGTAACATGGACCTACACCCAAACACAAGCGTACAGACATACAATAACACACTCACTGAGACAGAAGGTCTCGCCCCAAACGCACTGACACAACATAGCACGGACACAATAAACACAGAAACACAAAGACACATCAGTGCAGAGGGCACACTGAGAGCTGTCCTGAGATGCTCCAATAAAATAAAAGTGCTGTACAAATGAAGATACAAGCCCACAATAGCAGCAACACACAAACTGACGCATTCGCAAGGATGCAGTTGCATACACTGAGACAAATACACATGCTTATAATCAAATTAATACATCAATAAACGGGGACACGACAGTTGAGAGACTGTGATAACACATACACCTGTCCCCACACAATATCAGAAACACACAAATTGAGAAGTGCTAACAATCGCAGATACATGCACTGAGACAAACAATCCACAGAGACACGAACCCACAACTGGAGATGTTCTCATCACAGTCCACACATACTCCTAGGTAGTTTCACACGTACAATAACAAAATTGGCATCCCCATGGACAGACAAGCTCACACAATGCTGAAGATACTTACTGAGTCACACACACATACAAGGGGTGTGTCTAGATTACAGGGTATTTTTGAAAAAAGTGGCCTTTGTTTGAAAAAACTTCCCCCGCATCTAGACTGCTGCTGCGTTCTTTCGAAAGTAAATCGAAAGAATGCGGCAGT